>OZ023257.1:16858605-16914710 GCA_964007305.1 Netelia melanura
GTCCATGGCCTCTGCCCATATCTCGGCTGCGTACAATATTTTAGCATGTATCACGCTATTCAGCAGTCTCCTTTTTTCTTCTTTGGGCCCACGGATGTTCGGCATCAATCGCGCAAGTGCTGCTGCTGTTGTCGCTGCTTTCTCCGTTGTTCTAATTACGTGTTCCACGTACCGAAGTCCACTGTCCACCTGTACTCCGAGGTACCTTATGTCCTTCGTCCATGGGATTATCTCCCCTTCCAGGACTAGGTTTGGTGGGGGGAATAACCGTTTGTCCGTGATCAAGACCGCTTCCGTTTTCTGGACTGCTAGCTGTAGTCCGTTTTCTTTGAGCCATGTACTGACTCGTCGCATGCTCTCGTTTGTCGGTACCTCCAGAGTTCCCGTCGTCCGCGCCGAGACAACCACGGCTACATCGTCCGCGAAGCCGATTATTGTTGCTCCCCCCGGAAGTTCAAGGTTGAGCAGTCCATCATACATCAAGTTCCACAAAAACGGCCCAAGAACCGATCCTTGTGGTACTCCTGCTGTCACTTCATACTCAACAGAGCCAGTTTCCGTCTCGTAGATGAGTATTCTGTCGTTCAGGTAACTGTCGATCATCCTCCGCAGGTATTCCGGGGTCTGCCTTGTCGTTAGGGCACTCATCATCCTGTCCCACCTCGCAGTGTTAAACGCGTTCTTCACGTCAAGCGTCACCAGAGCGCAGAAACCCTTGCTTTTCCAGGTCCCCTGTTTCACCGTTTTTGCAGCCTCGACTATTTGAGCTATGGCATCAACCGTTGAGCGTCCTTTCCGGAATCCGTACTGGTTTTGAGACAGACCTCCATTTGTTTCAATGTGTTTTTGCAGTCTTTGAAGCAACAATCTCTCAAAGAGTTTCCCCATGTTGTCCAGTAGGCAAATCGGGCGGTATGACGATGGCTCTTCCAGTGGCTTGTCCCCTTTTCTATCTATCTATCTATCCACCTATCTATCTATCTATCTATCTATCTATCTATCTATCTATCTATCTATCTATCTATCTATCTATCCATCCACATATCTATCTATCTATCTATCTAGCCGTTTGGTTTTGTATTTATAAACGAACAGGTATTTCGAATGTAATATTATTCGTTCTGTTACGGACCGGTCAGCCTGGCAACAACCTGGCCGAACGATCCATCGATTCACGCGCAGCCTCGTCACCACTTTACCTAAGTACATCGACTCGCGATGGAAATTTCCAAACTCCACGCGCTACTCAGTCAGCAATCTTTCCGAGAATGCTAGCAACGATCAAACTCCGAATAACGAAACCCGACACTTCCTGTTACTCCCGCGAGACTCTCTCAACACCCTCGCCCCACGGTAATGAGCATTCCGATCGACTAATTAATCACCAGTCTAAATCGGCACCTTTGTCTTAACATACGTACTAAACGACGTACTAAACGAACTTGTACCGCGTTAATTACCCGAGCAGGCATTAGGCATCGAAGTATTGCGAGTATAAAAATTCCCAAATCAAAACATTATTACTCTCATTTAAACCTGATAGTGTTAGAGTCGAGCGAGGCGATCACGTTGCGAACGCTCGCCCCTTTTTGCCGACTCAGCCAAAACCCGAGATCGTAGTGGTCGTGCCGCACACAAACGTGCCAGTGTAAACCACACGATCAAGCCTGTGAAAAATCTAAATAAAAGATCTTGAGTGCAATCGTGTGTGTTATCTTTACACCCAAGGCCGCCACCACCGACCTTCGAAGGAATCTGCCGACGACGACAGGGCGAGACACACATACTCATACAAAAACAACAAAACCAGGTGAGGTGCGTAACACCGCTTTAACACTGACAAGAACCCACAAGTCGAGTACCTGACGCTCGACTATAAATAAATAATAACTAATAAAAATACGTTACTACGGAAACCCGGACGTAAAAGTTCGTATTTTAATCAATAGATGACCTTAAATACCTCGAGAAGGTCAAAACCGAAAAAATGTCTTCAACTGTGGCGAGCAAAGAAAATCTACCTTCTATTTCGGATAGCGGAGAAAATCAAAACACCTGTCGGAAAAATAACATTAAAATTCGGGACGATCGGATACTTCCTGACATAGAAAAACTGCCCATCTCCATCATACGAAAACCGCAAGTTTCGAAGGTGGAAAACATCGATTTTCATAACGATGCCAGTATTATCGACTCGAGCGACAACACTGACGCCGATAAGACGTATACGATTATGGCAAATTCTACGTTCACTCTAGACCGTGAAATTATGCCTGTAGAAATTCCCATAAACATCAGCCCTACTCAGTCGGTTGAAAACGAAATTGTTGTTACGATTTTGTCATCCGGACAAGTCGAGGATGGGCACAACAATAGTTCTATCCTAGAGACTAACTTACCCAATAGTCCGGTCGATATTTGCTATATGAGAAATGTTACTTTAAGCGAATTTGACTCCTTTCTATTAAAAGATTATTCTTGCAATGCAACGCATGATGAAATAGCTAATATCGATAATGTCGTCGATTCAAAAACATCAGATATCGATATTCTTAACAATACAGCGACAGTGTGTTCATTTTTGGACAATCTAATGAACCATGAGCCTTCCGTTGAGTATTCTGTAACAATACGCAGTTCACCTACGTTTAAGGCAACTAAAACTGTGAGCATGAACACCACTGCCGAAGACGATAGAACGGAATATTATCCATCTTATGATGAACTGGAAGTTTCCGTAGTTAAAGAATAGGTAGACGATGTTTCTGATCAAAACGGCGATTTACCACTCGAGAGCACGCAAAGTAGTAGTGATCGTCAGAAAAAATGTGAAGGAAAATGATTTTCAAGCGACGAAGAAACTAACTCTGCAAAATTCGTATGAGCCGATAAAGACATGTTCGTTGTTGCGTCGAACGGAAAGCGAGGCCACGGAAAACGGGCATTCTGTATGTATTGCAAAAAAATGCAATCCAAATTTGTTCGTCACCTCGAAAACGTCCACAAGGAGTTAAAAGAAGTCCAAGCTTTTTTGACATTACCAAAGAAATCTTCGGAACGGCTGAAAATTATTGATACGATACGGAAAAAATGTCAGTTTTATTTTAACACAAATAATAGTGTGAACGACGGAGAGCTGTTGGTATGCAGACGACCAAACAGTAAATTACAGAAGACGGCAACTGATTTTGCAGTTTGCCAAAACTGTCGAGGATTTTTCAGCAAAAATAATCTTCGACACCACGCAAAAAAATGCTTTGGATATTCTGGAAAAGAAAACAGACTTCTAATGGTGTTGGGCCGTAAAATCGTTGGTCGTATCCATCCTGATGCGTCGGATACCTTGATCGTTTGATAATTCTATATGGCAACAAAATGTGTTGCAAGTACAGATTGCCGCATCAACATGAGATGATACGAGCACACTTAAGGGTACTAGGACGATTCTTAATTGCTGTCAAAGAAATAAATAGCGATATTCTCGAATTCGCTACTGTATATGATCCGAAATATTACGATAATGTAATTACGGCAATAAATGTAGTCGCTGGATTTAATCAAATGACAAATACATACGCAGCACCATCCACAGCTTATAGTCTTGGATCGCTTATCAAAAAGATTGGCCAGTTCTTGGTAACTGATTGTATAAAACGACATGATTCGACGCAGAAAATAAATACGGATGATTTCTTTAAACTGTTTGTAGAAGACATCGGCGTGACCGTCTACAAAACAGTTATAGAATGCCAGTCTCAACAGAAACGACAAAAAAAATGAACTGCCATCGTCAAATGACATTAAGAAACTGCACGGATATTTGAAAGAAAAGCGGGTATCGGCGTTAAGGTTACTAGAAAAAAACGGCACATACGAAGCGTGGTTGTTGCTAGCTCAAGTAACTTTGATTTCCGTGCAACTGTTTCATCGACGTCGAGCAGGGGAAATTGAACGCGTACTTATCGAAGATTTCGAAAACTATGAGAGTATCGGTAAAGACCTGTGGAAGACTTTATCTAGTGACGCTCAGATCATTGCACAGAAATACGTTCGATTTGTCATTCGTGGCAAGCTTAATCACACTGTTCCAGTGCTGTTATCACACGATCTCGAACAGTCCATCGAAATGATATTGAAACATCGCGTAAACTTTGGCGTACCACCCGAAAACCGCTATGTTTTCGGTATTCCCGGAGCAGAAAAAACGCGTCACAGATACCTTCGTGCGTGCAATCTGCTACGAAAATTTGCGATAGAATCCGGAGTGGAGTTTCCTCATAAATTTACAGGGACGAAACTGCGAAAACATATCGCGACAAACTGCATTAATTTGAATTTGTCCGAAAATGAAAAAGCGGACGTTGCCAATTTTATGGGGCATGCGGAGAAAATCCACAAAGAAATTTACAGGCAACCGATCGTGAATCGTGAGATTCTGCGGATGCCCAGAGTTCTGGAGATAGCTCAAATAGGCGACAAAGATGAAGATGAAACCGATAATTCGGAAACTTCTGCTGACGACGAGAACATCGCACCCAGCGTGCAGGGAAATGAATATGAAAGTACGATAAAACTTGCAGGCAAATTTTAGTAAATTTATCGTTAGCCGTTACTATAACCTACGATGTATGTTTTATTGCCGTGAAAAATTACATTTATTCCTAATATTTTTACTATTATTTGTTTGAACCGGCAGCAATGGGGGAGCAACATCACAGCGAGATACTCGAGAAACGAGATCACAGCGTTCCGTGCGATGAGCATGCCGGACTGAGCCACAGAACTCACAATGAGTCAACCCGTGAATTTTCACACCGTCGAAGCAAAACGGATTCGGAACAAACGACGACCAACAAAAAGTTCAAAAGACGCTCTAGTAAGTGTTCTTCTGAAAACGATCGATTCAATTTTTTAAGTTAAAAACTGATATAAATTTTACCATTTATATGTATTTATTAAATATATTTTATTTCAGCTTCACCTTATGGGGCAGTTAAATCAAAGAAAAGATGGAGCGAACAAGAGGTTAAACTAGCCACGGGCTTGTTTGGACATCACATCAGCAATGGCTCATATCCATCACTAAAAACAATTCAAGGCCTTATATACGAATATCCGTGCTTGAGCAATCGTTCACCACTGGTTATAAAAGCCTGGATTTCAAATCAGATAAAAAAGAAGAATGAGATGAAAAATAAAGCAGCTCGTTAAAGAATGTTCCTACATACGAACATCCTATTCCTACGTTCCTACGTAGCTGCATACAATTTTGTGAACATGAAGTTTAAAGTAATGTTCAACTTCTGGCGAAATTTTTCAACGATTTACCGTGTAGGTATTGAGATATTTAATTGCAAAATAATAATTTTTTTATACACAAAACAATGTGTCTACATATAATCTATGTATAAAAAAATTATTATTTTGGAATTAAATATCTCAATTTCTGGATGGTAGATCGTTGAAAGATTTCGCCAGAAGTTGAATACTGTTTTAAACTTCGTATTCACAAAATTGTATGTAGCTAAGTTGGAAAATTATTTTCCAATTAATTTTCGTATTAATTCATATATGAGATTTTACATTAATATGATATCTATGAGATCTATAGATATATATACACGTACCTATATATGTAATTCAGATGGGGTAGGATTAAAAAAAAACAATACAAAATTTCCAGTAAGTGTGATATTAAATTTATTGAAACATGTTCGCCAAATATTACATATTGTACTCAACTTGAAACGTTTTTTTACTCACAATAAAATATCTTTCTTTACATGGTTATAAGAATTCAAATCACAAGTTTTCGATTATATGTATTGTAAAAATAACAGCTTTTTTTTATACAGTCGTCAAATCAGGTTGTTGACATAGAGTTCGAAGAGCATCGCAAAGTTTACGGAGGACAGTTTGATTTTTAGATACTCGAGGTTTTCCGCCAATATCTTCACCGAGAAGCGTCGTTATTCCAATTTCACCGTTGATGTTGAACGTCCTCTCAAGCTGAGTTAAAGTGAGACCAGCTGCAGCAATTTTTTTGATCATAGCGGCAGATACAGTTCCCTTTATGGCAGCCATATCATCTATTCTTGTTTTCCTTTCTTTTCGATCACGAACAGCATTTGCAACCGAACAGAATGGTACGGCACGGCTGATGAGTTCTGTCTCTGTTATATCAAATCTTTTGAGTAGATTATCGAGTATTTGGACATCTACAATCGCATTGTGCGCTCCTTTTGAACTGTCAGGTCCTAAATAATCGTGAGCCAGATCCGGTAATTTGAAGCTTCCCTTTTCCGCCATTCGGGAAATTAATTCTTTGGAGCTCTTGAATACGGGTAGAGTATCGGTAAATCCTTTAACGATCGACCCAAAAGTTTCAAGTAATCGGACTGCGTACATTGTCTCGACGATCTGAGGACCATCAAAGGTTACCCCCTTGTGGGCTATGAGGATAACATTCTGCGATACATTCTTTAAGAATGTGATGAATTCCGTACAGGCAATTACTGGCGGTTTCGTTTCAACAGAACGACGTCCATCTGCGTCTCTTAAAAACAGTTGTCCCTCATAAACCGACAATCCTGTCACTTCGGAGGCAACGGCCGGTTTACCATTCGATGGAAGAATGTAACAATTAAATTCCTGGTTCCGATATTTAGCGGCGATTTTGACAACTTCTGCTTTAAGACCGAATCCTGTAGTTTCGAGGTCAAACACGATGGCAACCATGTCTTTAGCTGGAATGATGGAGGCTTCTTTATACGCCACAATTTCTTCGGTTAATGCGCACCCTGAAGAGTAAGTGATGCCTTCTCTTCATTCCGCGTTATTCCTGCTTTGATTTCGATTTTTTTTCCGAAAAAGCCGACGCCTCTTGAATACTGCGGTTCTCATATTTTTTGCTCGTTCTTGTCGCCGAACATCTTTTTTTTCTCGAAATTGTGACGTGTGCTTACCGGGTGAGATGTCAAGTTTTTTGGAAACGTTCACAACGTACCCCGTACCAGTATTTTTTTGAGAAACTGCTGCATCTAGTCTGTAAACTAGTGATTCCGATCTGCCATAGCATCTCCCTTTTGGAGCTTTGGACGACACGATAGCGTTGAAAGATTCGTTAGGCTGCGTAGAACTGCAGGCGGCGATTTTTTCCGCGATGTTAGCGTAAGTTCGAAAAATATGGGTCAAATCGGTATAAAGCTGTGTGCCATGCAGACCTTTCCCATCCGGGAGGCCGCGATGCTTATAATTGTCCGGATCTTCTTTGAAACGGCACCATTCTCCGCACATCTCATGTTTATCGAAGACATGGTCGACGACATTCAATAGAGCTTTCCTTACAACCTCCGGATCTCCACTATTTCTTTTTATCGCGCACCCAAAACATTTTTTTAGGTAATCGATCGTTTGTTTGGGTATATGGAGCTTCCACAATTTGTTGCTGAGAGACTTGGAGTTGTGATTCATGTCAGATTCTTTGGCAATGATGTGCGTACATTCCCTTCGAATTCGACACATGGTTGAAGCATCTTCATCGCCAACGATGGTTCCAATGATGACATTCTCATCTTCCAAGTCCTTATTGTGAACAACCAGTTGTGTCGCCATATCCGGTTCCATGGCTTTGGCACTGCCGCGAAAGTTAAGACGACAATCGTGATCATTGAGATCGTGGCCGTTAGAACATAATGAGCATATCTTGATTCGAAAAGCTCTCCCCAAAATTTTTCCACTTAGAACGCCGATAAGTGAAGAATGACCTACAAGCAAAAATGAAGAAAATATATACAAACACAAACAAAAAATAAATTATACCGATAATATTTTTCTACGGCATAAAAAATAATATCTATATAGTCTCACCTGTTTGACTGTCGTACGAATGGCCATTACCTCTTGTCTGCCACGCTGCATCGATGCTGGCTTTAATTTGTACTTTTCCCTCGTTCGTGAATGCAGCCCTACAATTCATTGGCACGAATTAGTATATTTACATTATATTTAATCAACAATTTTGAAAATAACATTCCAATTAGCATAAAAAATAACAACAAAGTGAGCCAGCACCTTGTAGGTTATCAAACATAGTTTGTAAGTAGTTTGAAACAAATTTACTTCAATTGCAATCAATTAATTATAAAAATTGACCTCAAGCGTTTTGTTACGAAAAAATTATCAATTGTGTGAAAGCAAAATCTTGAACGTTGCATTCATATTATGCTTTTCAATGCATTCAAATTATTCATAAGCTCTATAAACCGTTACCATATTATAATGTAAAAGAACAGGCATACAATGAAAGGTACAACTGAACGAGTTGGCATCACCTTTTTATAGAATGTGCAACTGAAAACAATAATTTAATATGAGTACAATGGGATATAAATTCATTGATTCATTTTGTTTTGCCAACTTGAAATACGTACGATCCATATTTTAGCACCGTGAGTGCCCTCTCTTATCGGATAGCATCCCTGCAACTTTCCCCCGCTACATCTTCAATTGCAGAACCAACAATCCGCTCGTGCATTTTCAGAGTGTGAGGATTCACAACTGGCACATTTAGTGCAGACAAAGCGGTGTTGAGATGACTTTCTCCGATGCCAGCGTCAATAACCGCTACAGCATGCAAATATTGTGAAAAAATGACAAGAAACACCCATTCTCAATATCAGACGTTTATTTGCTAATGTCATATTTAACGATAGCGTAGCTCAGGAAAAATTAAGATGGAAAATTAATAAAAAAAATAAGTATGAGCTATCGGGGGAAATTTACTAAAAAATAATGGAAATCTAAAACTAAGCGTAAAAGTGAGATTATGAAATTTCTTACCCATTGCAGCCTTCAAATTTACGTCGTATCTGGTGTGACCAGACTTACTCTGATACGTTTTTTTTGCACGTGTGAACTTTGTGTATCGCAAGACACACGCTACAATGAATTTTCAAAACACTCGCGAGGCCAATGTGGTGTTCGTTTTCAATGAATCGCAGCGATAAGGGCTGCGAACACATGTTACACCACAAGTCATCCGCTAATTTTTGTAACTCTACGATGCGTCGTCCTTCCCCCACTTGTTCTTCGGCCTTTTCAGCACTATTAAACTTTCTTCGCTTGACAGCTGCACGAACATTTTCTTTCCACGTGTCTTTTCTTTTCGTGGTAAATTTGCCTCGACTGCAACGTAACCTCTCGGTGTCGCTTGTCGGCGTCGCCATTTTTTGTTTTGTCGACAAATGCCGGTAAATTTGTGGAGCACGATTTGTGGAGCACAATTTGTGTGCTACCAACGTTTAGAAATCGCGACGTTGCCAAGTTGATTTGTCTTGACCGTGCAAATATTGAATTACGCTTATTTACGTTTATTAGAAAAAAACAATGTTTATATCAAAAATAATTATTGTAAATAGATCGGAGGCTATTATTTTATGATGCATGCATCAAATACCTGCTTAATTTTGATAATAATTTAATAGTTTTTGAGAGTTTTCGTCAGAGAAAACGTACATCAATTCAACAACTAAATTTCGAGTTAAAAATTGAAAATTCTACTTTTTGTACCATATGTTTGACTTTGAGCTGTGGTAAATCTGTTTTTTAGCTTCATTGAATACTACAATTATTTTATTTAGTCTTTAAATGCGATTGTTGCAAATTGCACTATCAGTTGTGTAACGACTCTGACGTAACTGCCATATATCCTTAATAAAGCTCGCGTCACGTAAGACGTGAAGTACGTCGAGTATTCGTCAGTTTGCGTCGGTCAATCGACCCTGATTCGCGTCTGTGAAAGTTACTAGGGTGGTGTTCGCGTCGTATTTTTGTCTCGTCGTCTGATTATAAAATACCGACCCATAAAAGGATTATTTGACACAAGCGCCCTTTTGATAATTTACGAAGAGTTATGTAAAGATTTATTTTTTGGAAAATAAATATTGTTGTGAAATGAACCATCTAGTCTAGCTCAGTTTAATTAGGGGCTAACACCAGTGTAGCGGCCTAAAAAAAAGAGCTTTTTTGGCAATTTTATTTTGGGTGGAAGGAAAGGTGGTAGAGAGATAGTACTTGGGGTAGTTATTGAGCATACATTGAAGTGTATTACAAAAACATTTTGTAGGAAAATATTACAAAATGGCGGCACTGCAGTAATTCCCCCGAGATATATATGTGATGAATTTGCAGCACGCACTATAACTGGTGTCAATTTAAATCTGGAAAAAAAGAAAAAAAATCTATGTAATCTACACGAGTGTAGCTAGTGAAGTACGTAGGGGATTTTCGATTGATTAATTTAAACATTATTTATTAACAAATGACGGTCCTTTTTTGTGGTGAAAATTGAATAATTTTATTCAAACACTTGCCAATTAAACAAAAATAAATATTTCTAAAATCCCCTACGTACTTCACTAGCTACACTCATGTAGATTACATAGATTTTTTTTCATTTTTCCCGATTTAAATTAGCATTAGTTCCAGTGCGTGCCGTAAAATTAACGTGGCTCGGGATAATTGCTATAGCGCCACCATTTTGTAACATTTTTCTACGAAATTTGTTTTAAACATACTTCAATATTTCGTCAATAACTACCCCAATTATTATTTCTCTACCACATTTCCTTCCGCCAAAAAAATAGTCAAAAAAGCGCTTTTTTTAGGCCGCTACAGTGGTGTTGTCCCTTAATATATCATACAAAACAATTCGAAGAAATAAAACTTTAAATCACTCTTCTCTAAAACTATGAAAATGACGCTTAAATTAAATGGCCTTTGAACCATCGATATAATATTTCACTAATATTATGTATAATAATTTGACAAAGAAAATATATAACCACGTGTATAATGATAATTTAAAAAACAATGCAGACTCTTATTTAAAATGTATTTTATAATACATTAAACAACAAATATATTGTGTTTCGTTATTTGTTTTGACTAAAATTTCAGCGAATTTTTTTTTTGTACTTATTAGAAAGTATTATAAACTATTACAGAAGTAATAGTAAATAATTTTGTTGGTAAATATGTACAAAAATAAAACAAAAGTGAAAGTTATATGGACATATTTTGGTTCGCTTGCTTTAATACGCCATTTGATTAGCCACTCCTCGATCTTCTTGAGTGCCTTTTCTAATATTTTGGAAGCTCGCTTAGCATTGTTGTATAAAGCAAGTACCGCGGTATCACCAGCAAACGTCGCCACTGTGGTATCGCGTGTTATTGGTAGTCCGGCTGTGAATATTGTGGACAGAACGAGTCCGAGAATACTGCCTTTCGGAACTCCAGACTCGATTGAATATAAGTCCGAAAATTCATCCTCGTATCGCACTTAAAATTGCCTCCTGTCCAGGTAGGATTTCAATAGCAGATAATATTGGGGTAGCTTAGATTTGATTTTATAGATTAGTCCAGAGTACCATGAGCGAATCATAAATATTATATAATTGATAAAACTGACCGAATGAGCTTCACAAGGGGACGTCCTATGTCAGGAAACAAAATCGATGTACGTAACGTTACTATGCTATGAATAATAAAAACGTAAGAATTAACTTCTGTAAATGTAAGAATTAACTTCTGTAAATGTAAGAATTAATTCATGTTACAATGTTATCACTCTCTAGACCAACATGAGATTCAGCCACTATTAGTTTCAATGATATGCTCATTCTACACGATGAGTAAAACTGCCCCCTGTAGTTAGCAAATGCTTGACTCATGTAGGGTTGTAAAATCATTTTCACTTTGCGCTGTCACCGAACTTTTCAATACATGCAAAGAGCTGAAAATAACTATGTCTTGGTACTGTTCCGCAAATTGCCTATATGTATTTACAGACTCGTAAACCATGTATATTGCTTTATACTTTTCCGCAACCTATCGATATGTATTCAAAAAGTCCTGGAAAATGCCTATCCCTTGGTAGTGTCCCGTAAACTGCAAATATATATTCAACAAGTCTTGAAAAGTACCTATCTTTCGGTAGTGTCCCAAAAACTGGTAATATGTATTCAAAAAGTCCTGATAGATGCCTATCTCTTGGTAGTGTTCCGAAATCTGTCAATATACATTCAACAAGTACTGAAAAGTGCCTATCTTTTGGTAGTGCCTCGCAAACTGCCAATATGTATTCAAAAAGTCCTGATAGATGCCTATCTCTTGGTAGTGTTCCGAAAACTGCCAATATACATTCAACAAGTCCTGAAAAGTACCTATTTTTTGGTAGTGCCCCGCAAACTGCCATTACGTATTCAAAAAGTCCTGAAAAGTACCTATCTCTCTGCAATGTCCCGGAAACTGCTTATATATCCCAAGGCCTGAAAACGCCCCATTCATCCCATAATGTCTAAAAAATGCTAGTCCTGAAAACTACCAGTACGTACTATTTGTTCTATATATTTTTTTATGGACTTATATAACAAAAAAACTTCGAGAAATGTATTCACGATGATCTAAAGTACAGAAATCGCAATTAATATATGCCCCTTGAAAAAGTCCCACAAACTGCCGTTTGACATATTGAAACGGTGCCAATGCCGAAAGCCCACCTGAAATCAAAACAATCGTTAATACACAAGCCAACAGAGGGCTAGCATTCGCACAATCGATATGACAAAAGTAAATCTACAAATATACGAAATTTTAAGACACAACACTCCAAAAATACCTCAAAACCCAGAAAGCGAAAGCGAAGTAATACAATTACCAACCTACTTACCAATATTTCGGTGACAATATCCCGAAATATCCTATCTCTCAACATCCTTACCTGTGACGATAAGGAATAAGCACTTGGACGTGATCTTTCCGGCGCCCCTCTTGAATGCTGCAAAAGCTACGAGGCTGGTGGAGGTCGACTAGATGACTAGTAAAGGCTGAACACCCGAAACGAAGGAGATCCATTACTAAAAAACCCTTCGCCTATATCCTACTTGGAGATTTACTTACCAAGTCGTCAACTGCGAAGAGAAGGGTCCACATTGTGTAAGGCACGCACACATAGATACATGCACACTTTTTTATGATACCTTCCGGACAGCGCTAAATAGTAAAAAATGGAGTTCCAACATGAAAACTACAATCTGAATCGAAAAATGTTTCCTACAAAAGTTGTTAGTTTTAATGCAATGCATTGTTTTGTCATAAAAAAAGTTAGGTTTCCTTAAAAAAAAACATGTCAGCCATCGTAACGTCGCCATTTTGAATTTGCGACCTTCAACAATATTTTTTTGGAACGCCTCCCTTCAAACTCTAAAACTTTTGTTCAAACAAAATTTGATCAGAGCAATATTTTTCGAGATAATATAGGTGTAAGATTAAATCCGGACACCCTGTATATATATATTGAAATGTTCTATAGGTACTCGAAGAACATTGAGGGGTAGACGTAAAAAGAAAATTTTAATTATTCTTTATTGATCTTTATACTGCTAAGTTCACACCGTTCCTTATCTTAATTGTCCACGCTCGTTCCTCGACTTGGATTGGTGCGTCTCACCGGGCGTTGCTGTGCGGTGATTGGTGCTTCGCGTGGTGATAAATTAGTACTAATGCGTCTGATTAGCTGCGTCGTAATCGATGAGAATTGATGAGTTGACAGCTAAGATGGCGGCGTCGGAGTGAGTCGAGAACGGGCTTCTTGTTTTGTGTGCCGTAATTACGGATTGATACGCGACGGTAAGTCCTTTTTCGGTTAATTTAAGCTTTGTGTGCTTTTTGCTCGGCTTTGGTTTTTCTTTTTAGGTTCGTTGTGTGTTTCTTGGTGTCGATTCGACTCTAGTACGGGACTCGTTGACGATCTGGTGAGTCGACGCCGTGTGTAGAAAATATCTTTGTTGTTTCTTTATCTTATTGTTGTCCTTTTTGTTTTATTGCAGGGCTTTGCTGTGGATCCTGATTATATATGACGGCCACTTGGACAATTGATCGATTTTTTGCGTTGCGTTTCGGAATTTGACTTCCCAAAACCCTTGGTGAGTAATTTCTTTATTTCTTGATATTTTCCTCCCTTTTCTTGTACTGATTTTTTTGTAGTTTGAAATTTGATTGATTCTCCCTTTATTCCTTTTGTGGTGTTCGTTCTGAATTTCCCTACCGCGGTGTCTTTGCGCACTTGATTATTCGTACTATTAGAATTTTGTGAGATTCTCCGCTGTTGCGCTTTTGCGTAATCTTTTCTCCTCTTAATTTGTTTCTTCTTACTGCTTCTTCACTCCGTGATATAATATTATTACCAAAATGCAATTCGATCTTTCCTTTTCTTTACCCGCGAGTTGTTCTAGAGTCAGCCACCCTCGCTCTCCTCTCGGAGAGTAATGTCCCAGCCTTCTCACGAATTTCTCACTTTGAAGATACTGGATGTCGGTAAAATTTCTGCTCCAAAAAATTCTATACTCTAACCCGTCTATTCCCTGTTTCCTCTCCAGCGAGTCGGTCTCGAGTTAGCCACCCTCGCTCTCCTCTCGGAGAGCAATGTACCAGCTTTCTCAAGACTTTCTCGTTTTCAAAGTCTGTGAATTTTCGGTGTCTTCTCCTTATTTTTCCTTGCTTATATATTTTCCTTTCTCTCCTTCTACCTTGGAGAAACTCTTCCCTCTATCTTATTTTCCGTGAATTTATCTTTTCTGTCCTTTTCTAATGCTAATTTCATTTTCAGGTGCGGTGGCAGATGGCGGCACATGGCCAGGGCGGGAGGACGTCTCAATATATATATATTGAGACGGGTATCGTCTCACACCGCCACAACCGCCACATAACCCCCACTTAGACTGACCGGCGACAGTTAAACCCTCGAGTCGGTCAGTCAAAAATCAGCTGATTGGGCGGGCATCGACCTATCACAAGAAAGGTAACTCGCGGAAACGGACAAGGACAGACGAAATTTTGGGTATAAAAGGCCAAAATTTCCCTCAGTAAATCAGACTTGTCTCATCCTGCAACAGCAGACCTTGGCTGGACCAAGAGGACCGGGACGCAAGGGCCCGAGAAGTAGCACGAGGGTGCTACAATTAAATCACCGCGAGCTCTTGAGATCAGCTGGTCGGCGAGGATTTAAAGCCAGAGTCGAAATATTATATTTCGCTCTGGCACGACGAGCAGTCAACGAGGGTCAACGACATGTGCTTACCTGCACGGTGTATCGATCAAGGCGAGGGACGGAGAGGAGAAACACATAGGAAGACTTCGCACGGTCGCGACGGTCTACCTCAGACGCGCGAAATAAACAAATCGCACGGGCAGTACGATACCCACACACATCTCGGAGTACCAACACACCATCGGCCACGGTACACGCACTGGAGCTGGGTTTCGCACATTTCGGGCATCGGCGGACCAAGGACGCGATCACGCCTATCGGCAAATCACCAGACCAGTGGCAGTGGAAGGGGGAATCGAGGAGAGCCTCGATCCAGGACTAGGAGGAGCCAACTAGAATTCTTATATCGTTCTGACTCGCAGAAATATTCGAATCTCAATTATCCGGAATAAACAAAAGAATCAAATACTCTTAATGGTTTAAACCTCCTAGAATCATTTAGCATGTAGAAATTAGTTAGGTAAATAAATATCAAGTTATTATTTTTGTTAAATTTCTTCTCAATAATCTCACCCTCAACCTCCTGCATGTGACACGATCGTCGTAATAAAAATCTAACTAACCAACACCTTCCTTCGTCTCGACTACTTTAATTTTTCTCGAGTCCCCAAACGAACTACGTTTCATTTGGCGCCCGAACAGGGACTCGAGAAAATTAAGAGACGACGAAGTAATCCAAGAGAATGGACGAAAACCGAAATATGCGCGAAACTAGCCCGGAGATGGGAGAAGGTGATCCAACAGCGGAAAACGGGATCGAGGATGACACGAATTTCACAGAGGAAGTGCACCTCGAGTTGGAGGAATTAAATAAACTCCTAGCCCGGCAACTCAAAGATGTGAAAATCAACCAGAATCGCGAAAGCATTCTAAGAGTCCAGAGCATAAAAGACCAGGACGAGAGATGCGTCTCGCGCTACAGACAAACACAAGAATTCGCACGTCTAGAATTCCAGGAGGACTTAAATCGTGTCTTAACACAGACGGACAGGAAGATCACGATCGCACAAGATACGGTTGCGGCAAACCTAGAAGCAATGGATAGAGAAAAGAAGGCTGATTTCGACGCGGTCGAAAAGAAGTTACAACGGACAATAACCAACATGTCACAGTTGAATGAAAATGTGAAGAAGACGGCAACTGGGGCGCAAGAAAACCGAGACAGAATCGACGCGTATGAGGAGGACATACGAACAAGATTGTCTCAAACGATAAACCTCACGCAAAGTGGAATGAATATGAGTCAGATGTATGTGGCTAAACAACAGCCACCAACATTCAGCGGAGACGGTCAAGGACGCCCAATGAGATACTTACGAGAACTTGAGCAGTTCTGGAAAATTACAGGCAATATGGATCTCCACTACCTCATAGGGCAGTCCCTCAAAGGTGTCGCGAAAGACTGGTGGAGGGTCATAGAAGACGACGTGCACTGCATGGAGGACTTTGCACGAAAAATTCAGGCAAGATACTGGAGCAGAGAAATACAGGACAAAGTCAGTCGAAACCTAGAATTCGGCGCGTACGATCTCGATGAACAGAAGGCGACCAGGGCAGAGTACGCAACAAGGATCTTCGGCAATGCGAAAGACCTAAGCAAGCAATTAAGTAACAGCGAGATTGTCCGATACTTAAGCAATCACTTCAACGAAACAGTTAGATCAGCGGTACAAATAAAAACCGTGCAAACGATCGACGAACTCCTGGAACTCCTCGAGAGTATGGATGTGGCGGGACCATTAAACACGAGCAGAAGACCACAGAGGCCGCAAACGCCGACATATCGATGGGCTACAAACACATGGACCCGGAACAACCAAACACCGTACGCTGGGGGACGTCCGCAGCAGCCGTACTACCAGGGATGGGGAGCACCGAATGCACAACGGCCAACGATGAATCAGCCGGTGAACAATCCGGAAAGTAAGCCGAATACCAGCACTGCAACAGAGTCGGGAAACGCATAAGCGTTGCGCCCGCAAAGACTGCGAGAAGAGAGGGAGAACGAGGCGCAACGCAGGAAGAAGAGATTGCATGGGCAGTAGAAGAGGTAGAGAAGAGAAAAAAAATAAACAAAAAAAAGAAGGAACGCAAAGAGCGGCAGAAGACGAACCATAAGCTCATACATGCCGCGGAAAAAGAAGAGGCGAAGCAAGAAATAAAACCCAAAATTTCTGGATGGTCGAGAGAGTATGTCGAACACATCACAAAACGACAAGGTCGCGGCAAAGCGAGTCAGGTTGGTGATACATATGAGAGCCCCAGAGATTACTTGATCGAAGAAAGGGATGAAGTTACCGATAACAAAACACACCCAGAATGTCCACAGATAAAAGTCGGAGCGGAACAAGAGCAAATCACGATGCTGATAGACAGTGGCAGTGAAATATCCTGTTTATCGGAGGAATGCTACGAGAGACGAAAATGGAGGTTGTCACAATGTCTGGTGTTACCAGTCAAAGGCGGAGAAGTGAGAGGAGCGTTCAGTGGAAATACGTGTCGAATCAAGAGGCAGATATGGGCGGAGATCACAGTTGGAGCGGAGAAAGCAGTCCTACAACTGATGATAGCGCCAAAATTGCGGAGAGAAGGAATCTTGGGTATCGACGGAATTATACAACTGAAGCTAAAAATAGACGGGCAAACCGGAACGGTGGAGGCGGGGGGACGACCCCTCTTACGTCTAACGGAAGGACTCTCGGAAGGAGAAGAAAAAGACACGGCAAATGAGGTAATTACGATCGAGGAGAATCTAGAAGACGGGGCGGTAGCAGAAGAAGAGGTCGACCAGAAAATTCGGGAAAGTGAGGAAATGCCAGACGAGGTCAAGGGAGACTTCAAGGCCTTGATTTACCGGTACAGACACATATTCACCAAAAGACCGGGCAGAATGAAAGAGTACATACACAAACTGGTCTTAAAGGAACCAGAACCATACATGAGAAGGTCATACCCGGTACCGATGCAACACCGAGACGCCGTGAGAAAAGAGATCCAACGAATGTTAGCGCACGGAGTGATTGAAAGAGCAACAAGCCAATACATAAATCCGATGGTCACGGTGATAAAGAAGGACGGATCGGTAAGGCTATGCCTCGACGCGAGACAACTCAAAGCACATCGGTGACTCTCTTGTGGGTGTCCTTTGGTACAGAATCTGCAGCTTTTACATCGGGTTGCTACACTCATAACTTTTCCCGAATGATGGCCACAAATTGATGGATATCCTATAAATTTTAAAGAAAAATATCATATATGTAATATTCATAAATCCTTATCAATGATGTTACGGTCCGAAGGACTTGTACCGAAGAAATAATATACAAAACGGTTTTGTAATAACAAAACTGTTTAATTGATTTATTTGGATTTGAACGTGATACAATCGTGGAGTCCGTAGACAACAACTTTGTATACGGAGTAACAAAAGTTAACCACCAGAAGGTTGGTACTAGAATGACTGACTGCGGTGCGGATGCATTGCCTTAAATAATATTACAAAGTAGTCGATGGTGGGAGAATTTGGGTGGTTGTACTAGGGATCAAAAGTCTAAGTGTGAAATGCAGTGTTGTCTTTGGTGATAGTGACGAGGACCGAAGGTCTAGGTTCGGGGACGAGGGATCCGTCGGCTTCTTTATTGATATTAGTAAGGATCACGAGTACATGTTTAACTATTTGTCAAATGATAATGATAAAGGTGATTGATGTAGTTTCAGGAGTTTGCTTTTAGTACAAAGTATAAGAAGTTGTAATAATTTGATCATAACACCCCCCAACTTAGATTGGTTTTCCACCGGAAAATCTTTTCTTTCTTCGGTAGTTGCTAATTTGCTGAAGCTGGGATGTATGGTCGTCCGTGTCGAGTGAAAGTGTCAGGCGTTGGTCCTCCGCATAATAGTGTTGACGATCTGGTGTGTCCCTGGTGTTGTTGGTGTTATTTATGCAGAACAAGTGTATGCACATGTTAGGCACGCATTTTTGCAATACCCCACATATCCCACATTTGTAGAGTGCTATCAATGTGAGTATGATTATACTGACATATCCGGCGTAGGTCAGTATGTGTCCTGATGTTTCCATCCATGTTCGCGTCCTGCGGTTGGCTTTCACTCTGGCGAGTGAATTCTCGATGTCGTCGAGTGTTTTGCTGTATTCGTTCAGTGTGGTCTTCTCGAGTCGGTGCTGTAGTGGCATCATGCTTTGTTTTATGAGCTCTAGTTCATCTTGATTAAATGGATATGAGATGTTCTTTGCTATGGTCTCGTACCTTTGGATGTTGGTAGTCCTTGGCAATTTTATTACAGCTCCTTCTGTATGTATTTCGCAATTCTGAGTAGCTGTAAGTAATATAGCGGCGTCCACCCCGATAGTTTGGCCTTGGTTGTTGCAAATGGCGAACATCTCGATATTGGTCTCAGGGATGACGATGTATTGTTTCTGATTGTCAAGCGGCACGTATGCGAGTTTGTTTATCACAAACGGCGATACTTGACAGAGTGTATGACTGATGATTTTATTTGAATTTCGTAATATATTTGTCTCACAGTTGTCATTGTTGGCTATTAGATATGCAGGTTGTATTCGTTTACATATTCTTATGTTGTTGTACTTAAGGCAGCTGTCGATAGTATGTCTGTCTGTGGGTACGTACGATAGTTTTTCTTTACCTAAGAATACGTAGTCGTAGAGTGGTATCGCAGCAATAAAATGTCCCTTGTTTTTTTGTGGCAATGGTATGAACCGCGTAGCAGTGTACCTGTTGATCTCCGGTATGGCTAGTTTGAGTGATATGACGAGCTTTCCCTTGATTACACTCAATGATACTTCCGAGAGGTCTATTAGGTTTTGGAAATTTGTTTCATGCAAAGGAATGAAATACTTCATGTTGTTCTGCGTTTCAAATTCCATGAGTCCTTCGATGAGCATTGCAGGTGTCAATATTTGTGGATGAATTATTCCGTGTTTTCCGTCATTGATAGCATCTATCAGTAGATTGATATCTTCACTCACTTCACTAATGCCCATTGTGCAAAGTAGCATTTGATTTGATATAAATATATTTTGTGTGTTGTTATTGATCTGGTGTTTGTTTTTTTCATATAATGCCAAGTTGGCCTTGCTGTGTGCATTGATGGTTTCAATCCCGTGAGAGGCTGAGTTGAGTAATCCTTTAATGACTTTTGTCTGGTTCACGATGCTTGTAGCCATAATCTTGTGGTCAGCAAATAATTTATCCATTTCCGCATTTATGTACGTCATGTCGCTTTCATCGAGGGTCCCGAATAAACTTTTGGAGATTGATCCGATGGCGTTTATCAATCCTCTTCTTAGCCTTCTTGGTACCGATAAGATAGAGTCTAGCATGTGCTTCAGGTTGTTCAGTCGTTGCAGTCTTTTATGAATTGCCCGAAGCTCGAATTGTTCACTGCATCCCTGACAAACTCCCTTTGTTGTTTCGTATATCGCGTGAATATTTGCAATTCTCTCGTTGATAGGTGATGGGTCGATAACTGTAATGAGATGCCATGTTTCGTGATAGAGCATCGTTTCCCCCAGATCCTCTATGAAGAGAGTGGCATCATTAAGTGGTGTTATTGTGATGTTTCCTCGTGCTGTGGTGATGATGGTCAGTCCGATAAGTAGAAGAATCATCTCTGTAACAAGTTATTCGAAATAGGGTTTTAGTCGATTAGCATGTACTCTGATGTTAGAGTTGTTGACTTTAATCGAGTAATTTCCGTTATCCAGTGTCTCTGTCACAGCATATGGACCGTTCCATTCTAGGTCAAGTTTGTGTTTCTTTGCTTCGTTATGCAATAAGACCAAATCTCCAACGTCAAAAAGAGGTAGAATCTTTTGTATTTTTGAATCTTGGTAGGCCTTAGACTTCTCGTTGGCTATTCGTATACGTTCTTTGGCTCGAATAATGTTCCTTTCGTGTCGTCGTTTCCAGTATTCCATCAATTCAGTGTATTTCATTGCAGGTGTTGTACACAGTATAGATGGTAGGTTGGCTTTCCTGCCGAACGTCAGTTCGAAAGGTGTATATCCCGTAGCTTCGTGTACTGAGGTATTGTACGCTAGGGTCGTGGTCTTCGGTACATCATCCCACTCGGTGTTGTAATGAAGGTCTTCTCCTTCGTCGTAAACGGCGCTTTTGATGAGGTCTTTTATTACGCCATGTGCTCGCTCGAGTCGTCCGTTTGACTGTGGATGGAAGCTGGTTGTTTTGATGTGCTTGATTTTAAACATTTCTTCGAATTCCTGCACGAGATCCGATATGAAATTCGATCCCTGGTCAGTTAAGATTTGCTTGGGTGACGTGAAGACGTAGATGTAGTGCTCAAGAAGTCCTTCCAATACACTCTTGCTAGTGGTGTCTTTTAGCGGTATCAGCATAAGATACCGTGTCAGTTGGTCTTGTATGGATAGGATGTGGGTATGCCCTTTCTTTGTTGTTTTTAACGGGCCTACAATATCCATTGCAATTTTGTCATTTGCTTCTTGTGGAGTATCTGGTATGATTGCCGATGTTTTTTGTCGCACTCTTGTGAGTTTGGTCTTTTGGCAAGTATCGCATTTTTTTATGTAATCAATTATATGTTCTTCCATGTGAGGCCAGGTAAACCGTTCTCGTGCCCTTTGGATGGTTCGATTTTCTCCAAAGTGTCCCGTGAGTATTGTCCCATGACTCTCTTTTATCGCTTCCTGAATTTCGTCTTCAGTGAGCTGTTGCATTGGAATTGTGCACACCACGAACTTCCTTGTCGGTTCCTGTGTTTTTAAGAAGCTCACTATGTTGACTACGGTTGTCCTTTCAGCAAGCGTAAATAGCGGGTCGTTTAGGTGGTAGCGTATTTGTAAATGGTTTAGGTCCTTTTCTCGTTGTAAAACTCGGTAGAGGAGGAAGAACCATCGGTGTTCTTCGGAGTCCGTTACCTCTATATCCTTATCTTGGGTTTTCCTTGTATGACTGCGGTAGAATCTATTCCAAAGTTTGCTTTCAGCTTGGTTTTTTATCACAATGTCTTGTGCCGTCATGTTGTTTTTCCATTCTTGATAATTTTCCCAAGCTGTATCGAGTTCCCTTTCTGCGGTGCTTTCCTCTACCGGTTCCGGTGTTTCTTGTTCTTCCGGTAGTTCCGATATTGGGAATACACGAGATAATGCATCAGCGGCAGTGTTCTCTTTGCCCTTTTTATACTCTATTTCGTAGTCATATTCCTCTAGGCGTAATCTCCATCGTAGCAGTCTTGATGTGGGGTCTTTAACGCTCATTAGCCACTTTAGTGCTTGGTGATCTGTTTGAATAAGGAATTTCCGTCCCAATAAGTACTGTCGCAATCGTTTCACTGACCATACTATTGCCAGGAGTTCTTTATCTGTTGTGCTATAATTTTCCTCTGCTTTATTCAAAGTTCTCGATATGTAACAGCAAGGATGCCCGTCTTGTGATAAGATTGCTCCTATTCCTTGGTTCGACGCGTCCGTGGTCAATGTGAATTTCTTCTTATAGTCCGGATACTTCAGTACCGGTGATGAACAGAGATGTTCTTTTAATGTTTGAAACGCAGTTTCACATTTCTCTGTCCAATCGAAAACGTTCTCCTTTTTCGTCAGATTAGTGAGTGCTTTGGCTTTCTGCGAAAAATTCTTAATAAATTTGCGGTAGTAGCCTGCTAATCCAAGAAATGATTTTATCTCCGTTGGCGTGGTGGGTCTTTTGAAATTTCGTACCGCTTCGAGTTTCGATGGATTCGGTTTCACACCTTCGCTAGTAATGATGTGTCCCAAATATTCCAATTCGGGTCTCAAATATTCGCATTTATCTGGTTGTAATTTTAACCCAGTATTGCGTAATCGATCAAAGAGAATGATCAGATGTTCATTGTGCTCTTGTAGAGTGGATCCAAATATTACTATGTCGTCGAGGTAGGCGAAACAGATTTTCCCTATTAATCCTCGCAAAGCAGTGTCCATCATACGTTGGAACGTAGCAGGTGCATTTTTTAATCCGAATGGCATGCGTTCATACTCGAAGTGTCCATCGGGCGTTGAGAAAGCCGTGTACTTTTTCGAGTTTCCTTCCATGGGAATCTGGTGGAATCCTGAGCACAAGTCGAATGCCGAGAAGAATTTGGCTTTACCAAGGTGATCGAGTATGTCATCGATGATTGGTAAAGGGTATGCGTCTTGATCGGTTTTCTCATTTAATTTACGAAAATCAATCACGATCCTCCATTTCTTATTCCCTGATGCGTCGGTTTTCTTGGGTACGACCCATATAGGTGAATTATATGGCGATGACGAGTAGCTGATTATCTTTTTGTTCAACATTTCTTGGACTTGTTTGGCTATTTCCTGTTTATGACACTCCGGAGGTCTGTATGATGCGGTGTTTATTACTTTGTTATCCGTAAGGATAATCTGGTGGTTGGCCAGGTTTGTACACGGTAACGGGTCTCCCTCTAGTGCAAATATGTCGTGGTACGACTGCACTATCTTTAAGATAGTCTGCTCGTTTTGCGGTTCAATGTGGTTAGTTCGAGTATTATCTTTTAGTAGCTGCAGTCGATGTTGTAGCTCGTCATTCGAAATATGATGTACCCTCTCTTCGTACTTTCTGTTGTCCTCGAGAAGTTTCAGTTCGTCAGTGTTAATCCACGTGATATGATCCTTATTATTGTGAATTGGAACCGTGATCGAGTTATTTCGTACGCGATAAATAGAATCTGGTATTAAGGGGTTATCGTATATCATCACGTGCCCTTTTTCGATACCTGTGGTCACGGTGACTCGGTTAATTGCGTTGGGTGATAGATAAGTTCTATCGTCCTGTAACCTTATAGGTGTATCATCGAGCCATAAGGTGTCATTGGTGAGGTTGAACCGAAAAGCGTGTAAGAATGGGTTCCCCAGAAGTCCATCTTCAGGTAGTGGGAAGTCATTTGGCACGATTTGACAATGATGTAGCTTTCCTAATAGCTCGATTTTGGCGGCTTTGTTTGTCTGGTGTCGATCACGTCCCATCGTGAAGTTTTTTACTTCATCCATGGTGATGGTTATAGGTGTAATAAGACTTTCCTTGATTAAATTTATTGATGATCCGGTGTCGATAAGGTATCGTCCGTTTCTTCTTGTTCCTCCGAAGGGTGCGAGTATGGAATAGAGTTTTCCTGATATTGCTGATACTCTATCTCCTCGTCCTTTATCTCGCGCAGGTGCTGGCTGTCCGTTTCTTTCTCGTTGTCGCTGCTGCTTATCATATTTGCTCGATGTTGATAAGGCGGTCGAGGTTGATCTTTGGCTCGGTGAAAATTTTCGGTTTTCACGAAACACGTATTTGCCGTGTGGCCGACTCGTTTGCACTTTGTACACAGAAGTTTAGCCCGATCTGAGAGAGGAGCTGCGTGTACCTTAGGAAAAGCGTGAGAAACAGGCTTAGCTGGCGAATAAGCGTGGTTTTTCGTATGCCCTCGAAACTGAGTCTCATGCCTTGGTGGGAGAGCCGGTTGATTAAAACTTTTGGCTCGTGGTTGCATCAGCTGTTTCTCGTTATTCCAAGCTTCGATCTCTAGTGCTTCTTCCTGC
The DNA here is from genome assembly GCA_964007305.1 of Netelia melanura. NCBI lineage: Eukaryota > Metazoa > Arthropoda > Insecta > Hymenoptera > Ichneumonidae > Netelia > Netelia melanura. The sequence goes on from OZ023257.1 coordinate 16,883,307, forward strand.
GCTTCATTGAGCCCAACAGGTTTTAGTGCTCTTACCTGCTGTCCAATGTCGTTATTCAAGTTCATCGCGTACCGCTTGATAGCTGACTTTTCCTCCATCTGTAAGGCTATTCTTCTAGCCGTGGCATTTGTTTGTTCGCTTTGTACAGCATATCGCAACTCGTTATACTTTTTCCTATATCTTTGATTATAATTTTGCACTGATTCGTTCTGTCCTTGGACGGTTTGGTTCAGCCTTAATCGTGTTATTTCGACTGAACAAGTAGAACCTACGTTTTTACGTAAGGCTGTAAACAGGTCGTCGTATGAATCGATGGGCACAAAACGAATAGCCCGTTTGGCTGCTTCTGTTATCTTCGTGGCGATGATGAGATCCAACAGGACGTCGGGTTGGTTACAGCGTACTTGAGCACGCTTTACGTGTTTGATGAAATCCTCAGTACCTCCGTCGTCATGCCCATTGAGAATCTCAACCGTGTTGATTAAATCTCTGGCACTCAGGGACTCAATATGGCGTCTTTCTTCATCCTGGGCATTGTTGACACATTGTTGTCGCTGTGAGTGCGGCCTCTGTTCTTCCGGATTGCTTTCGGAGTCGGTGTCATCGGTGACCAGCCCATTTGATGCCCTTATTTCCGCAATTTCGTTGTCACGTTTAACGTTGTCCTGGTGAACTCGTGTTAGAGCGTCGGTTATTGCCGTTACATTTGTGGTCATCAGATTCATTTTTGCCATTAGTTGCTCCATAATGTCCCTCATGGCAGTATCTTCCAATGATGCTTTCGACATTTTCGTAGCGGTGTGATGTGAACTGGTGCTCTCAAATTCCTCCGTGGAGAAGTCTGATTGTTCGTCGGAACTGTATTCAGTTCGTTTTTCGCGATATTTGGTGAAGGCCAGTTTTGGACTTCTTTTAAACGTACGTAATCGACACAAGTTGCTACAAACTTGTCTAGATTGACGACGTGGGTCTACGTATTTTATTAACGGAAGGTTACAATCTCGCGGGATTGGCCTTACGGTATTATATGCTCACCTTCTGTGGTATTGTTGTTTTCGACGTTGTTGCGTATAATTGCTCAGGGATTGATCTGTCAATATGGTAATTATACTCCTTACAGGGTTTCGATAGTTCTTCCGTAGAAGTGATTGAAACGTCGATTCGAAGTGTTTCCGTAGAGACTCTTGGAATCAGTGGTTCAGTGTCAAAGATAGCTCTTCTTGAATTCTTTCCGTAGAAAGATTATCGTGAGAAGCTATCCTGGCAGGATCGCCAAAATGTTACGGTCCGAAGGACTTGTACCGAAGAAATAATATACAAAACGGTTTTGTAATAACAAAACTGTTTAATTGATTTATTTGGATTTGAACGTGATACAATCGTGGAGTCCGTAGACAACAACTTTGTATACGGAGTAACAAAAGTTAACCACCAGAAGGTTGGTACTAGAATGACTGACTGCGGTGCGGATGCATTGCCTTAAATAATATTACAAAGTAGTCGATGGTGGGAGAATTTGGGTGGTTGTACTAGGGATCAAAAGTCTAAGTGTGAAATGCAGTGTTGTCTTTGGTGATAGTGACGAGGACCGAAGGTCTAGGTTCGGGGACGAGGGATCCGTCGGCTTCTTTATTGATATTAGTAAGGATCACGAGTACATGTTTAACTATTTGTCAAATGATAATGATAAAGGTGATTGATGTAGTTTCAGGAGTTTGCTTTTAGTACAAAGTGTAAGAAGTTGTAATAATTTGATCATAACAATGAAAATACTTTTTTTTATTTCTTGCCTATAGATATACCTTCCAGACTGTTATAGGACAGCCCTGTTCCTCGCTTGAACCATGCAGCATCAATGCTCCCAATTAGTTCGGTACGGGTGTTGTCGCTATTCCTATATACATTAGGAATTATAAACAAATTATCTATGGATACAATTATAAATTATCTGTATACTGCGACTAAATGTTTTATACTACGACATAAAATTTATATACAATTACGGCACAAAACACAAAATAACTATATATAAATGAAATCTCACGCCGCGCCGTCTTGCATTATCTTCTCTAGCGTCAGCGACTTTTCTAGACGTATCGCGTTAACAAAACTTTCTTCAGCCACTTGCTCTATTCCGGAACTAATAAATCTTTCATACCGTTTCATCGTTGACGGTGAAATTGTAGGAATGTTGCATGCTGATAACAGAGTGTTTATGTCCGCTTCTCCTAGTCCTGCGTCAATCATTCCTATAACAAATTTTATAATAAATTCAATCGCAAATAATTTATCGTAAGAAAACATCATTTTAATTAAGTTATACCTATCGCAAGTTTGCAGTTGACATCGAATAGCTTTGCCATCTGGTGACGTTTGTTCGTTGAAACAGAAATCACTGCATTACACATGTAACACTTGACGCGTAATACCGAGGCAAGTCCATATTTTTGTTCACCAACCACGAATTTTAATGACAAGGCGATATCACAATTCTGACACCATAATTGTTCTGCCACGCATGAAATTTCTTGGTTATCGGTCTCGCCAGATAACCCGACTTTTTTCTGCTCACGACTTTTTGCACACGCCGTGATTAAACTTTCTCGGGCCTGTTTTTTTTTATACACATAAATTGTCCACGTTTTTTCCACGTTCATTGTGAACGTTAAACTTTTGCACTTTTTCCATGCGTTCATCGTCTTGACTCATTTTTGTACAACATAACAAATGCAAAGCTACGATGCGATGTTGCCAAATTTTCAGCAGGTCAGTATCACGCATAAAGTTCCCCAAACTAGAAAAATCTTATAATAAACAACGTTACTTGATAAAATACTTTTAATGAGTAAATGAACATATAAATATGTGTTATGGATACAATAATAATGTTTTTCTACTTTTTGTTTGGGCCCCCAGCCCCCGGTTGCCCCTACAGAATACGCCCCTACGCGATAGAACTACCTTAAGTGCAGCAAGAAATATCGACTGGTGTACCCAAACTTTTGAGCGGTAGTGTACGTGTACTAGTTAGAACAGATCATATGTGATTTTTTCTTTGCATCGTCGTTGACAGCAGTGTCGCAATGTACTGTAGAGAGTAATATCACATCTTTGTTTTTTTGGACGTAAGAGTAAAGTGCGATGTCGCATTCATGAAAACCAAAGAGAGAAGAGGATTCTGGTCTAGATTTATTGGCAACCATTTTTTTGGAAATGTATGGTTTGTTTTTTTCTCAAAGTACCGGTAATTGTCAATTTCAAAGATAATAAGTGTTTAGCGATAAGTAGAGAAGTGAAGAAATTATCCACCATAATTGTTGTACCCTAGTAGAACAAAGGAACATTCCAATGGAATATCAGTAGAATAATCGAACGGGAAATACAAAACGTAAACTAATCATTTATAAAAATAAAGCGGGAGAATAACGCCACCAAGAAATTCGCCGTGACCATAGTCACGTCGACCGTCACAAAATCAAGTAAAATAGAAATTCCCAAAATGCACAATAGGCAGTTTAGTCTAAAGGCGAATCACGCCATCGAACGCATCGTTATGACCATATATGGTCATAACGACCAAAGTGTCGAATTGACACTTTTCGCATAGCGACCCGCGATCCCCGAGTCGAAATTTTCACTGCTCTTTCTTAGCCTCCTAGAGCCTATTTCCTTTGTAGTGCACAAGCCGCCAGCCTCCGCTCGATGCCAACGTGGCCTCCAGCTCGAATCTGATGGCATCACGGGCCCTCCGGTACTGCCGCTCGCAATGCCAAGTTCGAAAATGTGTCCTCCGTAACCGCGCTCTCGATACCAACGCTGTCCGATGAGGCTTCCCCCCCTCGCCCCCGATCCATATGTTGTCTCAAGCCTATTTCTAACCGCTCTTTGAACCTCCGCGTCAGCTGTTTATAGACTTTAAGAGAAGTGATCAGCATTTTGTCATTCAAACAATTAGGTATAGTTAAATTTGTCGATCACTTTTGTTTTTAAGGATAAACTGATGATACAATCTCAGATACAAATTGTAATCGATGAGAATTTTTGTACTTCGTATCTCAATACAAATCTGAAAAAAATCAGCAATATTTGTCATGTTACAAACAACAATTATCAATAATAATATTGCCCATGTTACGGACCGATCAGCCTAGCAACAACCTGGCTGAACGATTCGCCGATGCACGCGCAGCTTTGTCATCAAATTCCCTAAACGCATTGTCCCACGGTAGAAGTTCCCACGGAACTCCACGCGCTACTTAGTCATCATTTATCCCAAACCATTATCAGAAAAACCAAAATGCAATAAATTACAATAGCTCGGATAGGAAACCCGACACTTCCTGTTGCCCCCACTAGACTCTCCCAACGCCTTTGCCCACGGTACCGAGGATTTTCAACCGACAAATTATCGGTAGTCTAAATTAGCACCTCCGTCTTCACAGACGGATCTATCGATCGACGTATTCGTACCTTAGGGCAAGTTCATCTCACGTACCAAGAGTCTCGCGAGTGTAACTTTGAGTGCGGGAAATCGGAACCATAAGAACTCTTTTCATGTAAGCTAACCTTAGCGGCGCTTCTCGTCCCTCGAAACACATCTGTACCGCGGTAATTACTCTAGCGGCATTACGTGTCGGAGTGTATCGAGCGTAAATAAGTCTCAAATCAAAACATTATATTTCCGTTAGACCCGATAGCGCTAGAGTCAAGTGAGGCGTATCGTGTGCCGAATGCTCGACTCTTTTTACCGACTCAGCGAAGAGAACGAGATCGTAGTAATAGCGCCGCATACGGGCGCGTCCGTGTGAACCAATGCGATCATTTCTGTACGAAAATCCGAATAAAAGTTTCAAGTGTATTTGTGTGTATTATCTCCACGGCCAAGGCTGCCGCCATAATCGACCTTCTCAGCAATCCGCCGACGTCAGCTGATCGCAGAGCATAACCACACGTACACATACACACAAAAGGTGAGGTGCGTTATACCGCTTAAACTAAGATGGAACCCACACATCGAGTACCCTGACAACTCGACTTTTAAAATAATAGCAAAATCTTAACATATTACGACGGAAACCCGTACGTAACACCCAAAAGTTATTAACAGATTGTTTAAACAAAAAATTTTGCAATAACTTTTCGGTGAAATCTGTTTTTTCTTGTACGAATCAAAAGTGTGCATTTTTCTGAACGTTCATGAATTTTTTCAGAATTTTCTCATCGTTTTGAAATTTTCGTTTTGAAATTTTCAGAATAGCTGTATTTATGCCATTTTTCCTTCAATATCTCTAAAACTTGTCAGAACTGATGATTGACCTGTCTACAAAAAAATATATACAATTTACATTATTTTATTTATATTCCATAATATTTTTTTTATTTCAAAACAATGAAAAAATTCTGGAAAAATTCATGAACGTTCGGAAAAATGCACACTTTCGATTCGTACAAGAAAAAATAGAAGTCACCGGTAAGTTATAGCAACATTATTTGTTTAAACAATTGGTTAATAACTTTTGGGCAATATTATTATTGATAATTGTTGTTTATAACATGCCAAATATGGCTGAATTTTTTCAGATTTTCATTGAGTCATTAAGTACGAAAATTCTCATCGAATACAATTTTCGTCTGAGATTGTATCACCCAGTTCATCCTTAACAATCGATATTCATAAAATATATAATTTTCATGCATCATTATACGAATACGTACAACCTTTTTTTTTAAGAAAAGAGCTTTTTGATTTTATATATCAATATCAACTGTAAATGTATACAATGCATGGGGATATAGAATTGATATAACAATAATAACTTATAGACCACAATCATTTTATTAAAGAATTACAACAAAAAATTCGTTTGCACACAGTTTTCAAACGCAAAAAAGGTTTTCATAATGTACATCACATGTTTTTCCTACTCTAATTCCATCAAGTTGATTGCTTTTGCTATAAAACAATTATTTTCAATTGCCATAAAGATGCATACCGATGTTAATGCGGTTACAGGTATTAGTAACATATTATTACTTTGATGGCACTTATGCAAATAAGAGGGTCCCGAAACAACGCCGTTATCGTCATTAACCTAGAAACATACGGTTTCGATTATTCGTGTGGCGATCGCATAATGCATCCCTTCGCAGAAACATTCTTTCGAACAATTACAATCAGATATTTGTATGAAATTATGAATATTGCATACGAGTTGTGCATTATTTACTCTGCTGTAGAGTGTGTAAGGTGACGAAGTTTTTAGTTGCCTTGGGTATGATTCGCTAACGATTACTATGCCATTTTTTAGAAGTCTCGTATAACTCTGGATGTTACCCAATGGTACGCGAGAATTACGCAGTGTCTCTGCAAGAAAAGTAGGAATATTGACGTATTTTTTATACGTGCCAACGCTGTAACAATTTTCATGGATTCGTTGACATCTTTTAACTTGTTGTTTTACCGCATTAACCCCTTTCCGTGCTTTAACGAGTCTGGCTCGTGATGAAAATTTTGGCCCAAACATGAATATGACGAGCCGGGGTCGTGAATATAAATATTGTAATGTAGCGGTCGTAATCGAATGTCAGTTCTTATTAGTACGCCACAAGAGTTAGTCACGTGTCTCATAGTTGCTGTTACAAAGTAGTTTATATATTGAAATTGAATAAACCCTTACAAATCGTATTGTGACCTTTCTCGAGCATCAGTTTGACCTGCTTAAGAAGCGTTAACGCCTAACACTTGGGCCCAAGTTTCGTCGAGCTAAATGGCACGGGAAGGGGTTAACAAAATTGCGAACGGGTCCTTCCGGCAATTGGTCTAATTTGGACTTCATGTTTACAAGTTGAGTATGCGCCGACACTATTTGCGATTCTATATGTGACGTTCCATGAACGAAACGTAATAATTTACCATGCAAATTTTCGAATGGGAAACACGAATATACCCACAAAGGACCAAGTCGTTCCACGCACACTGCTAAGTGCAATAGTTGGTGGATATTAATGGTGTAAAATTGCAAACCGTACATTTTTTCAAATTCTCGTACGAATTTATGCAATAAATTGTTTGCTGTAGCAAGGTCCTGCCGTTCAATACATTCTGAGTTCAGGATTTCAATTGCAGTAACGAGATAAAGATAATGCTGAAAATAATCTGATCTCATAATCCCCTCCAGTACGGGTAATGAATAATAAAAGAACCACGTCCTTAATTCGGATGCCTTCCAATGAATGTATTCGGTTATGGAACGTAGCATACGGTGGATCCATTGCGGCTGTTTTATTTGCAGCAATTTGTTATCAATAATCGCAGATACTGCAGAGAGAGAAAATACAGAGAAACTAAAGGCCGTGTCGACCCAAAGGCTCAGCAACATCTTGGTGACCCCACGAAAAATGCCATGCATGTAATCAATCCTTATTCCTTCAATGAACTGTGGCATCACCCGAGAAATCGAGCACGGACCTTTAACTCCGTTAATCGATCGATGACATAATAATGCCTGGCGCGCATTTTCGATGGTTTCTCTAGTAGTTCTCATATCGTGTTCATTGGTATAGGGATACACACGAGATATACTGCCAGTGGTGTGAGTGAATGTCTCACCTGCATGTTTACAGTTTGGGCATCCAAATCGACCATTGTGAGCCATCATATTCATAAATTCTGCTTTGGCAGGTAGATCGCATGTACCTGCCAAAAGTGCTCTTGGCAGGTACATGCGACCGTGCCCTTGACGTTTATAATACGTCCACAAGATAAAGTGAATGCCACACCTTCGTGCAATTTTGCGAACTCCGATCGGAATTTGCAAATGAAATGATTAGCTGCTGGCTTTTTGTTTCCACACCACAAACCTGCCAGCATCGTATTTTCATGTTTTATACGATGCTTATATGGCAACTCGTTGATTGTCAAAAACACTGGCCACATACTGATTTTTGAAGACTTGAATACAGGGACGCCATCTGTATACCACATGAGCGAAATATTGTTCAGATTTGACAAGAATCCCGGTGTTGTGTATTTCATATATAAAGTTCCATCATATATATCAGAAATTCTCTCAGCAGACATCATACGTTGGCGATGAAAACGATGTTTTAATAGATCGTGAAATCCCTTTCGATTGAACATTCCTCCTAGTTGTTTCAAAAAGGCATTTTAATGAAGTGCGATACACCTCGTGCGCATTGCATGTCTTGCATATAGCATTATTTGACTCCAACGCAGATTGGCAGACAGAACAATAAAAATGTGTTTTAAAGTTTTGCTCAGCCGCCGAAAAATATTTCCGGAATTTATACAGACTGTGATTTTTGAAGCCATCTTTTAAGCAGTGAAAATTAATCACAGTAATTATATCTGCTAGGCAAGCACCGGTGATATTATGCTTCACTAGAAGCGATAGTATCAACATCATACTGTCAGCAACTTTGATCGGTGCACCGGTATATAACGGTTGATCGTCATCAATGGGTGGGGGCTCAAGCTGCTCTCTCTGATTATTTTCATCGCCATCTTCATCGTCACCGCTGTCTTCTTCTATGAATGAGAATTCTTGCTCTTCCTCCTCACTTTCTCTATCGTCATTCTCGATACTCAGTTCATTTGGTTCCTCTGCCAGACTTTCCTCACTTTCATCTATCACGGAACTGGATATAGTACAATCACATTATTAACACATAAAAATCAAATAAACATAACAAACCAGATCATTTTTTTCAAATTTTTTCATCCACTATTTACAAAGTTGTTTTTTATGATACAACTGAATTTGTATTTCTTTCTAAAAACACTTGAAATAAATTAGTAATTTTTAATATTTTTCCTCTTACCTTAATTTAACATCCAAGCGAGGAACTTTAGCCGGCTGTAATAGAGACGATGCGGCCTCCGTTTCCTCAATAGCGATTACCCTTTTGGCAAGATCTTTTAAGTAATTGTATTTCCCTTGACGAGATAGATTTGTTACTCATGCTGGATACAGGATTGAACGATTCACACAGCAAGATTTCACACTGGACAAACGATTGCACGATTCACACAGCAAGAATTCACACTTTTTATCTGCTACTTCTCCATATACATAAAACCGACGCTGCTGAGTATCGCATGTAAATATACATTACTAATTGTAAGCAATCCTTGATTGGTCCGTGAACACCGAAAAATATGGCCGCCACTTCGCCGGTACATGTGGATACCCGACTATACTCTCTTCTTTCAAGTTTTTCTCAAGGCCGAAGTGGTTGCTCAGAGTTCCTATGTACGGCTTCCCGCCTTTTTACATATATCTCCTAAACTCCCTTGTATCTCACCTAAACTCCCTGTCTCGCACTTTCACCGTGCATCCTCAATTCCACCATCAAACACTCCGGTGGACCTACAGTTTTTGATTAGGTGAATTCCGAACCACCGAGAGCACAGAAAAAGAACATAGAAAAATTCCATTGGTGCCGGCGGGGAATCGAACCCGGGACCCCGGAGTTGAGAGCCGAGAACGCTACCCTCTGTGCCACTGCCTCTCTTTACAGTCTCTTTTTTTATGTGTGTGAGTTGCGTGGCGTCGTTAACATGGAAACGAAGAAAGTTCGAGAAAGTGACGAGAGGTGCCGGGGTGTCGCGTCCCCTTGAGCGCGTGTATATATATTGTGACGGATTGCCGGAATCCTTTCGCCATCGTCACCTTCGGTTGCCTCTCTCGCTGTCGCACCCGCAATTTTGCCGGCAGGGCGCCAGTCGATTTTTGTATCGCCGGTATCGACAACCGGCACAACCTGGGGGTCGGGAGGGAACGACCCGACTCCACTATCTGCCCGAACTTACCGTTGGGGTGGGTGTCACCTGTTGTTTCGCCGGAAGTAACGATCCGGTCCATCTGGGTACGCCAGCGAGATCGACAAACCGGAAACGCTCGACCGCTCAGGTTGTCGATTCTGGTAAAGAGGGTCGGAGTAGGTCACCCCGAGATGGCACCAAAACGTTACTCTTTCTCGAGAGGCTAAGCCTCGATCGGAAAATGAGAACATAAATCTTCACTAATTCACATCCGAAAACTCCTGAGGGCAAAATCGTTACCACGAACACCAAAAATCCTACAACGTCCCGAGAGCGATAACTTAATTTTTATTGTTATGTTGTGAGAGCTAATTACTTATCGAGAGCTATCGAGAAATCACGAATTTATTTCCTCTATAGGGAGCGGGGTTGACAAATCAAAATCCCAATAAAAGCGTACATTTCCGGAATTGTTACCGGTCGTTACGATCGAGTCAAATTGGGATTCTCTGCGTTGTATCTTCTATAAACCTCCTCAGCTTTTTAATTCGTGTAGCGAATAATGACATCGATCATCTCCACCGTCATCATTTTTTTGAATGTATCCACTACTGACAATATTTTAGTGCATCTGTCGCTCGGTAAAACTAATAAATGCCTATAGAATCCCCGAAATCCCCTTCTCGAACGTTTTGTATTGCAACGGCGCGCCACTTTGTGATCCATTGTAATAAAATTTAGAATGAAATTATACCTGAATATAGCGTAGTTACTTTTTAAATAGGTGTATTCAATTAAGTGAATCGATTTATAATGATTTTGTTCACATTTGAACTCAAAACGTAATTAAAACTGGAGGTGGGTACCCGGGTACCTCGGTCGCATATCGACATAGGAAAATTTGGTTGCGCACATAAGGGTTAAATAGAAATTCCACACGGTCACTCATCAAATTCATCATTTAAGACGATTGGCTATAAACTAGACCACGATGACTTTCTTCAACGAGATCCTACACATCTTTGGATACATAATCTGGACATCTTTCAAAAATTGGCCACGCAACACAACATCAAAGACACCTCTGCACAAACAACTTCGGTTTTTATAATACTTAACCCCTATGGTCAGACTGGGATCCAGTGGACCCCAGGCAAATTTGTAGGGGTTTATCGTAGAAACGTCGAATGAGAATCGAACTTGCGCTGCCATCTGTTGTTGTTTGAACCTACTACAATACTTTCCGATCGGTGGCGATGCTGGAGATCACTTCAGGTGCCTTGCACGCATCAAAGAGTGCGGACGTGCATTTTCGTGGGGTTCAGTAGACCCCGTGTGACCATTATGTGGCAAATTTGAAAGAAAATTTAAAGGTTTTTTTGCATTGGATTGTGTCTAGGAACGTAAGTAATGATGTACGAAGTGGAATTATCTTTTTACTGTCGATACAAATACGTATATGCGGACACAGATGTCTTTCAACTTTCGAGCTCGAACGGTCGCCATGTATCTCGTGGAAGAGTTTTGGGCAAAAGCCGAGAAGAATACGTTCAAGAAAACGTCAAGTTGTCAAATAAAAAAGGTGCCAGATTTGCCACCGTACGAAGGACCAGAAAACAAAAATTCAATGCTCTTGCTGCCAACGGTCGATGTGTGACGAGCACCGATTATTCCTGTGTGTTGAATGTGGCGGCCGTGAATAATTCAAACATTCTTTTTATATTATAATTGACAAAATAAATGATTTTTCTAGATAAATAAACCACTTTTCATTGAATTTTCCATGTATAAAGCTTTCACTCCGATTTTACGCGATTGATAAAAATGCGTAACTTCAAGCTTTAGAATAAATATACTTTTTTCAAGGCTCATGAAGATTATATTTTTTTCCTGAACATATACTATTTCAAGAGTAACATGGCGTTGATTTTTTTTACCATATCGCGAAAATCAAAATGTATATGAATTTTTGAATGAAATTTTTCATTTTTTTCGCATTTTTTCCGGATTGCTTTTTTCTCTATATTAAAATTGGTAAACGAAGGAACAAATGATTGAATTACTTAAAAAACATATGAAATACAATACTCGTGCAAGATTTGCGCCGATAAGTCAAGTAGAACTCAAATGGCGACAAGTTTTCGACGTGCGGTCCATTAGACCCCATGTGATCATTACGCGGCGTACAGGAAGTGTGACCATTACGGGTTAAGTGTAGAAAAGAAGGGGGGAACCGTTCCCCACTATGTACGGCACTGATCGAAAGATATAAAGGCCTCTTTGCCGCTCCTGACCACTAACTGCGCAATTGATCCTGAACACGAAATTATCGATAATACCTATTCGCAAAAAAACGGACTAGGTATCGATCACATAAAAACTCACTAGTACAGAAGTGATGAATCTATCATTTCCCTAACTCAACGCATTTGGAGTTTGTTGGTTAACCTACTCCGAACGATCATTTACTATCTAAAAGATACCTTGCAACATCAAAGCTCATCAATTATCAAGCTTCAATAAAAGTTCTGAAGAGGACCCGAATCTGGATCGAAACGTAAAAACTATTGTCATTCCTCTCACACCTGGAATCATCGACCGAATCCTAGCCGACATCCACCAACCATTAAATAGAAATTGTTCGATTCGCACGTACAATCGTTTCGTTTCCACTTTTGACGATACGACACTAGCGCTGCCGATTTTAGCGCAATAAACTGGTGACACCCTAACTTCCTTCGCGATCGGAGTCGCGCCAATTCCACAAGAATGACGCAACCGTCTAATATAAACACCGGGAATGCATCTCTATGTGTGCATTTTTTTCTTTAAATGAAAAAAATTATCTCACTAAAGAAAGTAAGCGCGAAAAGTATTTATCCGTGCGCGAATAGAAAACATGTTTCTGATAAACATTAGAAAAGTGAGGAGTAAGAGGCAGATTTCAACGTCCCACTTCCCCGGCCCCTGTTGAGATTAATGCAAACTACCCATTAAAGATTAATAAAGTTTAATCCATTAGAGACTAATGCGAAATATCCACAGGTATCCAAAACCATGTTCATCAAAATAGCGTGGCAACTTTTTAAATCGCCAATGAAAAGGAAAATAGAAAGGGGTTCGATTACCCTCTCACGATCAGGGTCTCATATTGAGTTCGCAACATGAGGAAACGTCGATTCGAAGTTGTTAGAAATATTTTAAATCGGCCAAGACGTGTTAAATGGGAAAAGACGATCCCGGTAAGAAAGTTCGGGTAGAGGGTAGCTTACCCCCTTAAGGTTGCTATTTGGAAAAAATGCAAAAACACCCTAACGAGATTTTTGTGTTACCATCAAAATAGAATAGGTTTCCTTCAATTAGATCCACCTCGTTCTCATAGAGGGTGGGGGAAAGATAAATACAAGGGTGATTCGCCCCTTAATTTTTTGTTGGGGGAATGCGAGGGCGGGGGTATTTACAAACATGCACACAAACGTCAATAATAACGTGAATTTACCGCAGAATTCCATAATGCTAGCTGAGTATACAATGCTCTTGCCTCAAAATTCGAAGGGTAATTACAACCCCTTAATTGCGAGATATCGGAAAAACAAAAACATGTATTCGTTAATTTTCCATCCTCCACGTGTATGCAAATTTACATCTCAATCGATTAAAAATTCTCGGAGGAAAAACTCTCAAACGTATGAAAAATTCCAATTTTGCAATAAACAATATGAAATTTATTGTTATTTATATGCCTCTTATCTCCAATGTATAGTACGTAAAAAATAAGGGTTGTTGCAATTTGAATTTTTTAAATATCTCGTACCGTTAAAAAGTTATCGCCGAAAAATGAAAAAAAAAACATTTTTGACGGTGTGTTTCATCCCCTAAAACCGTTTTTCCGCCGATAAAAAAAATACGTGTCGCTTAATTTTCGATACTCTACCACATACCAAAGTTTCAACAAAATCGGATTGGGGCACCTAAGTGATGTTCCTTGTTAGAGCGAATCACAGCTGAGCATACAGAGACGGTCGAAAAACTATGTAGAAATCGATGGTCAGTGATAAGCGATTGTCTAAATAAGCGAAATAAAACTTGTTGACGGTTAAGATGCGCGATGGCAAGAAACGTTTTCGATGTCATTCGTCGTCCTTAAACTAATTCCGAACACCGAGCCGACACGAGCGTTTCTAATAACGGGTCGAGCCAAAGGTGGCTGCCGTTCCGCATTTCGAGCGCACCTCGCGTAACGGCAAATTGCCACGAGTCGACCAAGTTATATTTCACTACTTCAATAGCCGTTAAGGAGCCGTGTCGAGTATAGTTCCACAGTAACAAACGCCGCGATCCGGGGTGTAACAAAGTCGAATATAAATGATAACTGTTGTGTAAGATTACAATGAACTGAGCGCTGGTATGACACCGAGTTGGCCCGGAATAAGCGCTGGACAAAATAATAGACGCGATGTTCTTTACAATAAGCGATGGTCAAAATAGTAAACAATAGTCTGATAACTGAAGCGATGGTCTTTACAATAAGCGATGGTCAAAATAATAAGCGTGTTCGAGCGAGGATCTGACCTGCGAGGAAAGAGGGTGTGTAAATAAAACACGGCACAACACTCCAAAAAAACTATGGTCACCGCGTTTTATTCCTTGTCACTTACTTAACTTAGGTACAGGTATTAGGTATCCCGAGAGCCGAACGAGCTTCACAATGGCGCTGGTCGAGCAATCCGGTCTAGCGAGCCGGCATGTCCCACAATCCAAGAAAGTTCCAATTTAATCACGGTCCGTAATCCCCAATCAGTTCAATCGCTTTACAAAGCCAAGGTCGAGATAAGTGAGCAACGAGAGATACAAATCCGGGATTGAGCAAGGTCGTTATAATGAATTCGAAGACGTGATAATGAGCGCGTGAGTTTAGTACAAAAACTTCCGATACAATGGCGATTAACCGGCGACCGTTAACCGCTCGCCGTTAATCGACTAGACCAGGGAGGGGGAAGCGTCACCCGAACAAGAGCGATGCTGTCACCTCGGTCAGCACGCGTTGTACATCGCTGGCGGCGTTGCCATGACAATTCCGGCTTAGCCGGAACAAAGCGCGAAGGTCGAATATCAGAAAAACAACTCGATGACTGTTAAGTCGGACGAATGCTCGCAGAGTTCTCGAAGTAATAGTCGCGAGGTCAGTTCCGGCCAGCCACGAGGCGAGCGAACGAGCGTCGTAGAGGGGGGAGCGTCGTTAGCATCGATCGACGCTAATTTCTTTATCCATAGCTGCTAAACATAATTTCGGTATCGCCGAAACACTGCCTTTGATCTGTATGGACAAAATATTTGCGAAAGAACATATCCATCTCTAAGGCGTATTCAGGATGAATGCAGTCGTCATGAGATTCTACAACTGGGAAACCCATGCGTAATCAAGACCTGGATTTCCAATCAAATAAAAAAAAGGAATCAACCACGATAAAGCGAAAAATCCAATGTGTGACTTTACCACGTTAAGGGGTTGCGCACCCTTATAGAACTGAATGAAAACACAAGTTTTCATTATAGTTTTTTTCATGTTAAAAAATGAAGAAATAATAAAATTATAGTCCAGCAAAGAAGGTCGGTGCCACGCAACTAGAGGATTCGTTCTTATTTTTGTATGCACTTTTCTCGTACTTATTAATCCGAGACAAACGAAGTTATCTATAGTTGACCATTACTTGCACTATTGTCTAGTATTTGTAGAATTTTTTCAATTCATATAATTCAACGGATACAAAGTTAATTCGGTCTAAGTAAATGACTATTATTAAGGCGTTTAATAAATTAATGCTTTACTTAAAATAATTAGTGAACAACGTTTTCCCACTTTACTGGAAACACTTAAATTCCACGTTGAAATATGGCGCGTCTTTTAAGGCTATTCAAAATATGACCGATTTTTTGGCATCTTTATAAGATTGAAAGTGCTATTCAGTCTGTCAATGGGTCATCGATCGGAACGAGTGATAATAATAAAGTGACTTTCGGCGGGTGTGGTATAAAACTTCCCATTTAACCGTTTCCAAATAGAGGTTTTCACTAGTTTTGCAACATGTGGCCGAGCGTTGTCATACTGCAAAATTAGTTTCTCATGCCTCTGCTAGTAAAGCGACCGTTTTTACTTCAGTGCCCAGCTCAACCGTATCAATTGTGGTCGATAGCAACCTCCTGTGACGATTTCATTCGGTTCGAGCAGCTTACAATAAACTGCACTCATCCGAACCTACCAAATTGCAAAACAGAAGGTTGGACCCATGAATACTTGGCTTTGTTCATAACGTTGATGTGATCTATCTATTTTTTATCGCTAGCTATGACACGATACAAAAAACCTTTCTTTTTCTACCGTTGAAGCGGATGTTCACAGCTGAGAAAATATCCCGTTCAATGCATCCCGGCTTTTGAATCGTCTCTAATGTTTCCAAATGTTTCGAAACTGTTGCGTGATTAACTCCTAGTGATTTTGAAACTTCAGCTAGCGTCTGGCACAAATCTTCATGAAGTACGTATCTAACGTCTCCGACTCTTCATTTTCAAACTTTTTCAACATCAAGATCATTATTTTACAAGCGTCTAAATGAAAGTTTGACTGTTAATTACAACGGAGCACAGTCGCTGTAACCTGTGCAGAAATTTTGGCAGGGATACAGCTGGATTCTGGACTTGGATTCCGGGCTCCTAATCGGGATCTAGTCCGATATCGGATCAGATTCGAGGATAATGTACGATCCATAAACTGGATTCCATTAGGAATCCCGATCCGAATCCGTTAATGACTCTAACTGGATTCTAGCAGGGATCCCGATCAAATCACGTAAGAATAATGAATTGCTGAAAGCATTATATTAAATACTAGCTTCTACCCGCGACTTCAAGGAAACAAATTAAAAGCAGCAGGATATGCTGAGAAAATAATAAGTATGTATATAAAAAAGTGTATGTAATTGTACGATTGAAGAATTGTATAGCACACTTATTGGAGTGTGAGCTAATTCTTTGCAGCACGTTCCAGAGGAAATTTAATGCTTTTTTGCACAGCTTACCCATTTATAATGCCAGCGGATGCATGGTTCGTTTGTGAGAATCGGGATGGCCATGCGCCACCTGTCGGTCGTGACCGGTACTACTACTACTATATCTATATATATTCGTATTGATCATAAAATCTACGCTCACCACAGGCTTCGTATTAGGATTGAGTCTATGCCAGGTTTCTTCATACTTACCAACAGCTATCTTCCGGATAAAGTTATCTGTCAGATAACCAAAATTTCGTTTTCTTCACTACAACTCCTAGTTATGGATCGTACGGATAGTTATTCTCAATGTCAGTAACTTTTGATGCCGACGATACTAGAAACATATCAGTAGCGACACTTGGAGGAACTAGGAAAGTTAGGCTAAACATATTTGAACTTTCAATTGGCAAGTTTTCTGTAAGAAGTTAAGTATGGAAAAAGAAAAACGAGGTGCGAATTTTACGAAAGCGGAAATGGATTTAATAATCGATTTAAGTTGAAATTATAAACATATTATCGAAAATAAAAAAAACGGATCCTACCACATGGAGAGATAAAAACGAACCGTGGAAGAAAATTGAACGCGAATTCAATGGTGCGTCAGGAAATTTCCCTCGCTCGACAAAGACAATTCGTGCAAAATATGATGCGATAAAGAAATATATTCGCAAAAAATGTTCAGTACTACAAAATGAGCACATGAAAACTGGCGGTGGTCATTGCCCAACAGCCTTGACTCCATGTGAGGAGAAAGTGTTGAGCTTGACACCAAACACCATGATTGGTCTGAAATCTAGGTTAGATAATGATGCAGAGAACGCAGGTAATTGCCCGCATATAATACCTTCAAAATTTGTTTAAGGTAGGAGTAGCGCCACTCTATGGTCAAATGACTATTTATTAATCGTCGAAATAAAAAAGGGTTAGAAGAAAGGTTTTCTGTATTGAATAAATCTTAGGGCAATTTAAACTGTACTCGTATAAATTTATACGAGATCATATTTAATAATTTATGATTAGAAATATTTCACGATTGCAGATTTGACTCAGTTATAATCAACTGTTGATAGCTCTATATATATAAGCTCTTGAAAGTGGTATGGTAAAGAGGTTGATCTGGCAGCACTGCATTTTTCAATATATATATATATATATTTATATGTCGGTTCTCACCTGACAGCTGACAGAAATCTTTAACCTCTAATCTCGCCGGCTGTATTGTTATGGAGTGATAGTGAGTTTACGACACGATGAATACGGAACGACATGATATTCGAAGCGAACACGGCATTTCGAATGGGAGGTTCATCTCTAAAAAAAGGAAGCAGTGGCGAGAAAACGTCTTGACGTCAAAACAAGAAAATCAAATGACGAGTCAACAAGCCCCCGCAATGTTGAGGATACGACACAGGAATGTTTTTTGTCAGGTCGTCGAATCGTTGAATGGGGATACCTCGCAACAGAATTATGGTGCCAGCAATGTGACATCCCCCTATCGCTGCGAAATATAGAAAAAGAATGTACCATCGGTCTTGCAAATGAACTGCACATCAGATGTATAGTCTGCAATACTGTGAAGATAACTCGCACCGGAACAAGTAAAATCCACAACAACAACAGACAATACGACGTGAATCTCAAATTAGCCGTTGGTACGTAAATTTTAAACGAATATAATTTAAATTAATCTGAATCTTTTTTGTACATACATGCACGTGTATGTATCAATATTATTCAATTTTATGTAGCGATAATCGACGCTGGTATCGGAGAAGCTCAGATGAACACAATATTGTCTGCGCTTGATATTCCGGCAGTGACCAAATCCCTTCTGAAGCGTCATGAAAGGATTGTTGGTGTGGCGATCGAAGAATTAGCGAATAAAAGTTGCCGAACGAGTATTCGCATTGAAAAAGATTTGACGGTAGGAGCTGAGGTAGATTCTTCGTTATGGTAATTGCTACATTTACAATGCTGCTAATTATGATATTATTGCACGTTCTATCATCACCTTTAAGCATAGGCATGTATGATGTAATTATTCTTTTATTTTATTACATGTTATTATTTTATTAATTTATTAGATACTAAAGAGAATAGAAAATACATATTCCTTTATATTTCACTATGCTTTTGAATATCATTTCCTCCGGTTTGTTATTATACGAGCTACTTCTGTTTTCTGTTTGTATATTCAGGTTTTTGTTCTTACAAGCACTTTTACAGCGGCATGCAGGGCTATGGCACCATTTAATGCATTAACCTTGCACATTATTTCATTCTGCAGTTTTAACTGTTGTAGCTGAATAATGTAGATAAATAATTGGTAAAATATGAATAAATTTATTAACAACACAATTTTTTTGTACTTTAGCACAGGATGTCATCTATGGAAAACAATTGAAAGCAGCAAGGAGGATTCGTTTAATCGCTACAACAATCATGGAATTTATAATCGACTGAGCGTTGATTGGAATTGAAATACTTGGATTTATTCTTCATCTCATATTATACCGGAATCACATGCAGATATTAATTTTTTGTTGAATGTTTTAAATTACAGTATCAGTTCATCAATTCCACAGAAAGTAGTTCCTCTCAAAGCCAGTTACGATGCAGGGTGGCAAAGACGTGGTACAGGGCATGCATATAATAGTCTGACTGGTATGTAAATATAGACATCAATATGCTCTTCGTTAATGCAATTTCTTTGAAAAAATAACATTATTTTGCAGGTCACGCATCATTAATTGGTCATTATATGGTTTGGTGTTATCGTATACGACACGTTCTAAAAAATGCGCAAAATGTGAT
Organism: Netelia melanura; assembly: GCA_964007305.1. Lineage (NCBI taxonomy): Eukaryota > Metazoa > Arthropoda > Insecta > Hymenoptera > Ichneumonidae > Netelia > Netelia melanura. The sequence continues at coordinate 16,902,957 of OZ023257.1, forward strand.
CGACACCACCCGACCTGTCGTTGGTTCATTTATAATTTGTTTTACATATTTAATATGTTTCAGGTTCGATGCACGAATAATTTTACGTCACGTTCGAATCTGTGAGCTACTCACAGAATTCATGGCTGTCGTCAAAGGGTTTGCCGATACCCTCACCATATTCCGTAAACGTTTGGAAGATCGGAAGAGGGAGAAAAAAGATTCAGCCTGACAGCTTTAGCGTGCGACTTTCTCGGTAGCGCCTCAATAGAAGGAGCTCATGATGCGCAAATTGATGTGCAGATCCTAAGGCAGATCATAACTGTCACAGGACTCAGTAATGACACCATTCGGAGTAATGCACAGACGATTGTAAAGATTTTTAGGGATCAAGAAAGATTGGCACTTGAAAATCGATACAAAGCATCGATGCTGAGTTATTTACAGCCGGGTGTATCTACAGGAATGATTACCAAGATGGCGAAAGCTGGAATTTCACGAGAAATTTTACAAAATGCATATTCGACTCGAAGCGAGGATGCGGTAAAAATGTTGTTTGGCGAAGACGTCAATGGACGGCCGCGAGTTACAAAAAACGTAAAAGTTTTACACGGAATTTTCGACAAACTGAAACACATCGCATAAATATTGTTTGATCTTCAACATTTCTAATATGTCTCATTCTATGAATAAAAAAAATACATGAAATGTGTTTTCAATTGATTATTATACGAGCCGCAGTAAATAACAGAATCAGCATCTTGCATGTCAATATTTCAGGTTTGTTCACTTGCGTCAGGAATTTTTGGTGAGTGATATACACATATACATGTATTATACACATGTATACATATACATATACTCTATATATTAAGTTTAGGTTTAAATCATATTTCGTGTTCAAGTATATATATATTGAAACGCAATTCGTCTCAATAGTATTTTTATTTCGTGTTGCGCGAAGCTCTGACTATTTGTGAAAGTTGTGTGAGAGGTGGGGTATATTTAACAAGACTTGATTTTATTAACCAAAGTATTTATTAAGGTATTATTTCTTCAATGTGGCTCTATTGCCTTTATTTATCATTGAGAACTTAATGGTAACATTTTATTATAAGATCCTTATAAATCATTCTATGGAAAATCGATATTTTATGTCACTGGCATGTTGCGCTTAGCCAAATTTGATTTGAATTTCCCGCCCCTCTTGTAGTGTTCCCGTTCGATATGTGCTGGCGAGATAATCGATCAGTCGCTCGATCGTACTGCCCCTTCCTTCAGTAGGTAATCGCCGGCGTGGTCAGTTGGTCGTCCTCGACCGTGTTTGTGTGAATTTCGGTGTGTTGTGCTGGTGTTCGTCGGTGGTGATTGTTTATACCCTCCACGTCAGTGTGTTACCTGAGCGTTGTCTCAGGTATGTGTAGTTTTTCTCCTAGAGGTCGATTGCGACCGTTTTTCTTTAATTTTTCGGGCTCAGTGCTCCGAGCAAATACCCCTTCCCTCTCCCTAAGTCCGTCGTCTGCTATACGATCCTCGGGTCTCTCTTGTCCCCGTCGCCGTAGTGACAAGTCGATAATTAGGTTTTAGATTTCAGGTGTGTACATCCAGGGAATTTCTTCCCATGAGTTCTTATTCAGAACTCATATGGGAGATTAAACTCTTCTTCAGAGTTTATTTGGAGACCCCAATGTTAACTCTTATTCAGAGTTAACTTACCGGTGAGTAACCAATAAAATTACTGGTTTATACAGCGATTTCCCGGGCTTATATACTCTGTCTTTTCCAGGTTGCCGGTTCTCGCTGGATGTCGCGCCGTTGCCACGTCGTCTCGGAGGATCTTGAGTGGTCAAATGAGACAAGTCCGGTGTGGCGCGACTTTATGAATTGGGGATGAGACGAATTCCGTCTCATTGTCCCCCCCAATTGTTCAAATTTCTTGAACAATTTTAAAGTATCCTTTGCTATGTTGTTGTTGTTGGCTGATATGCTTGGTGAAGTGCCCATGGTTAGTATTATGTTGTGTCGAGTCGTCTGGTCTTCGTTTTGGTCATTGAGTGTTCGGCTCAAGACGTCCGCAGCTACGTTGTTTTTACCCGCAATATGTGTGATTTTTAGGTCGTAGTCCCGGATACTGATGGCCCATCTAGTCAGTCTTTCTGAGGTGAATCGGCAGGTTTTTAGGAAAATCAGAGCTTTATGGTCGGTTTGTAAATGTATACTGGCTCCTAATACGTAAGTACGAAATTTTTATAGGGCCCATACTATGGCCAGCAGCTCTTTCTCTGTCGTCATATAATTTATCTCCGCCCCTTTCAAGGTTCGATTTGCCATCGTTATGATTCTCATCTCTCCGGTGTCGTCCTCCTGGGCTAGTATAGCTCCTATAGCGTACCCACTGGCGTCGGTTGTTAAAGAGAACGGTTTCCCTTGTTCGGGGTATTTGAGAATTACCGTGTCGCAGAATAGTTCTTTCGTTTTCTCAAATACCGTTTGCATCTTATCGTCCCAATGCCACGTTTCATTTTTCTTTAATAATTCCAGGAGTGATACCGTCTCGTGAGCGTGTCTGTTCGTAAACTTAGAGTAAAAGTTTATTAATCCTAAAAATGCCCTTAAGGCTCGGATGTTCTTTGGCACCGGATATTCCTGAATAGCCCTGATCTTTTCCGGTTGAGGTTTTATGCCGGTTGGCGTGATCACATGCCCCAGAAATGGCATTTCGTGTCGGAAAAACTCTGATTTGTTAAAATTTAGAGTTAGATTATATTGTTTAATTCGTTCGAATAACAATTGAATGTGTTGCAGGTGTTCTTCTGGTGACTCAGACAAGATCAGGATGTCATCCACAAAGTTAATTGCGAAGGATAGATCGTTCAATACTGGGTCCAGAGCCTTGATCAAGCTGGCCGTGCTCGTTTTAAGTCCAAATGGGGTAACCTTGAACTCGTAGCACTTACCCTCGAACTTGAATGCGGTGTATTGGCATGAATCGGGATGTAACGGAACCTGCCAGAAACTGCTGGTCAGATCTAGTGAGGTCATTATTTTCTTCCCACCGCATCTTTGAAACACCTCTTCTGTGGGTAATGCGCAGTCGTGATCAGGTACCAAGTTTTTATTTAATTCTCTCGCGTCCAGACAGATTCTTACTTCTCCATTTTTTTTTATAGTTGTTACCAATGGATTGATGTACCGGCTTTGAGATCTCCCTAATATTCCGTGCTCGATCATCTTCTGAATCTCATCGTTGACTTTATCCCGGTGTTGCATCGGTACTGGGTAAGATTTGTGAAACGTGGCATTTTCATCTATTAATCGGAGTCGATGTTCATAGCCGATGATTCTTCCTGGACGTTTTCTGAAGATGTGTCGGTAATGGTGTATCAATTTGTACAGTGCTTCTTGTACTTCTGATTCCTGATCGTCGCACTCCTGTACCTTGTCCCATGCTTCTTGGGGTTGTAGTTGTTCCGAATCAGGCTCTTTGCCATTCGCTGCGACGTAAACAGGTCTTTCTTTCTCGTCCGTTTTTTTTGAGTCGTATAGTTCCCATTTTGCCCGTATTAATCGCGCCATTGGCTTTGTGCCCACCCTTATTAGTTTTCTGTCTCCCTCTACCGAGATTTGTAACTCGATCATTCCGGATATGCCGATAATGACTTCCTTGATTAGTTGTGGTATTATTAAAAATGTCAGAGATCGTTTAACGTGATTGATTTCCACCTCAGCCTGCACTTGTTTTTGTATGCTTCTTGCTGCTCCTCCAAATGCGCTTACTATTCTTGTCCCCATGACCGGCAGCATTGGGGTATTCTTGAAGTTTCTCTCGTGAGTTTTGTAGAATTCTTCGGAGATGCAATTCACTTCACTCTCGCTGTCTATCAGTGCTCGTGCCTCGACGGCCTGAATTCTTATTCCTAGAATCGGGCATATGTTTCGTATTTCTGGGCTTTTTTTTTCTTCTTCGTTTTCTTGAGTTAAGTATTCTCGCGGTGATTCAAAACTGTTTTGTTTCCTTCTCGTCTCCGCTTTTAGCTGTGTCGCGCCCTCCTGTCTGGCTTTCTGTAGATCCCCTCTTTCGTTGTTGATTATATTAATTTGCATTGCGTTACGCCCCTGTCCCGTTCGGCTCTCTTGATTGTGAGGCGTAACGCTTATTCGTTTCCCGGTGTGGTTTTGGGTTCCTCACGGTGCTGACCCCTTCGCGGCTCCCAGGGTTGATCTGACGGTTCCGTGTATTCGTGGTTTTTATGTTCCCTCGGCCAGTCAATTGTCCTGGGGTTGTCCACGTATCTCGGCGTATTCTGGGCTCCTTGTGAGGTTTGCCATTTGGTTTGATTGTTTTCTCGGTACTGCGTTTGTTCGCGTCGGTAACCGGTGTCAGCATAGCTTCCTGTGAGTTGACGAGGGGGTGGGTTCCATGGTGGTCGTGGCCATTGGTGTTGTGAGTCGCTCGGTCCTCTTTGTTTGTAGGATTCATTCGGCCATGGGCCTCCTCGCAGATGATACTGGCTGTTGTTGTTCGCATTTTTTTTTCGTGCCGAGTTTAGAGGTCCTGCCTCGTCGGTGGCCTCCAATAGCTCCAGTAGTTCCTCTACATCTCTGATGCCTCTCACCCGAATTGCACTTCGAACATCTTCATCGAAGTGTTTGCTCAGGCTTGAGATGATTTGCAAATCTGTCATCCGATCCGTGAGATCTCGTGCGTTGCCGATGATCCTGGTGGCGTATTCGGCTCGAGTTAAGGTCTGTCCGGCCTTGTCGTACGACCCAAACTCGAGGTTGCTTTTGACCTTGTCTTGCATTTCGCGATTCCAATATCGCACTTGAAATTTCCTGGCGAAGTCTGTCATCGAATGGACTTCCTTCTCTACCAGATACCACCAGTCCAATGCTGCACCTTTCAATGACTGGGCGATTAAGATTTTGGAGTCCAGCCCTTCAATTCCTGCTGCCTGACAGTATTCGGTTATGGCATGCAGGTAACGCATTGGTCGTTCTTTGCCATCCCCGTTGTAGGTGGGTGGCTTCTGGTGTGCGACGAAACTGCGAGTCATGTTATGGATGTTGGTACCCAAGTATGAGAGTCCTGGTTGATGATTGGAGTTCTCCCAGTCTCTCATGGTGCGCTGGTTCTGTCCTTGACTCTGGTTATTCTCCAGAGCCCTTATGCGTGCCGCCATTTCTCCGAGTTTCGTCCGATAGGAAGCTATTTCTTCTCGGTGCAACTCATTCGTGATTTCTTGTTGTTTTCTGAAATCATTGAGTGCATTTAGCATTTTTCTCTCGGCCCGCACTTCTGATTCCGCCAATTGGTCGTCACGCCAGGTCCGACAGTTGTCTTGCCACCTGCGGATTTTGTCGTTGCATTCGTTTTGATTTTTCTCTATTGTTTGTAGCATTTTTTTCTTTTCTAGTTCTTGATTTTTTTTTAATTCCAGCATCATCGCCAGGAGATCGGCCATATACATCGCCTCAGGATCTGCGGATGCCTGGTCGTTGGTCATGCCCGGACTGTTCGGCCTGCTGCCTTCTTCGTCGTTCGTCACGTCCATGGGGTGACGTATGTTTGAGAGTCGCTGGATTTCCCGGCGATCTCTCGCTCTCTGAGCTTCCATTAAATTGCCCGCGGTAGTCGATTCCCATTGCAATGTTGTACTTCCGTTTTCGGTGTTACGTCTTTGTCGACGTCTTGTCTCGATGGATTCCATAATATTTAACTCCTCGATCTCTTCAGCAATTGACCTGCCTTCCGCCATCCTCCTCAGCACACCGTTCTATAGTCTAGAGCCTCATGCCCCACGTTGGGCGCCAAATGAAACGCAATTCGTCTCAATAGTATTTTTATTTCGTGTTGCGCGAAGCTCTGACTATTTGTGAAAGTTGTGTGAGAGGTGGGGTATATTTAACCAGACTTGATTTTATTAACCAAAGTATTTATTAAGGTATTATTTCTTCAATGTGGCTCTATTGCCTTTATTTATCATTGAGAACTTAATGGTAATATTTTATTATAAGATCCTTATAAATCATTCTATGGAAAATCGATATTTTATGTCACTGGCATGTTGCGCTTAGCCATATTTGATTTGAATTTTCCGCCCCTCTTGTAGTTTTCCTGTTCGATATGTGCTGGCGAGATAATCGATCAGTCGCTCGATCGTGCTGCCCCTTCCTTCAGTAGGTAATCGCCGGCGTGGTCAGTTGGTCGTCCTCGACCGTGTTTGTGTGAATTTCGGTGTGTTGTGCTGGTGTTCGTCGGTGGTGATTGTTTATACCCTCCACGTCAGTGTGTTACCTGAGCGTTGTCTCAGGTATGTGTAGTTTTTCTCCTAGAGGTCGATTGTGACCGTTTTTCTTTAATTTTTCGGGCTCAGTGCTCCGAGCAAGTACCCCTTCCCTCTCCCTAAGTCCGTCGTCTGCTATACGATCCTCGGGTCTCTCTTGTCCCCGTCGCCGTAGTGACAAGTCGATAATTAGGTTTTAGATTTCAGGTGTGTACATCCAGGGAATTTCTTCACATGAGTTCTTATTCAGAATTCATATGGGAGATTAAACTCTTCTTCAGAGTTTATTTGGAGACCCCAATGTTAACTCTTATTCAGAGTTAACTTACCGGCGAGTAACCAATAAAATTACTGGTTTATACAGCGATTTCCCGGGCTTATATACTCTGTCTTTTCCAGGTTGCCGGTTATCGCTGGATGTCGCGCCGTTGCCACGTCGTCTCGGAGGATCTTGAGTGGTCAAATGAGACAAGTCCGGTGTGGTGCGACTTTATGAATTGGGGATGAGACGAATTCCGTCTCAATATATATATATGAGGCATTTCGCATGAAGTCATCCAGCCTAAAACATAAAAGTTTTTCAATCGTCTTGAAATTTTTATGGTCGATAGTCCTATTGATAGTGAAGCTTCAGTAAAAATTTCAAGGCTCTAGATCAAATAGTTGCCTAGCAATAGAGGCTCAAATTTGTACCATATTGGCCGTCGTGGCAACATTCCCAGGTTTGTATCTTCCCGAGAAATATAGCGATTTTAAAAAGTCAGGAGTGATTTTTAAAGCATTTTCTGCGTACTTCAAGAATATATTTTTTATTTTTAATAAAATTAATAAGTTCATAATAATTTTTTAAGGTTAATGTTAAAAATGACATTTTCTCAAAGATCGACATCTTCGATTTTTATAAAAAAAATTTATAAAATAGTAGGGTTCTTTCTGAACAAAAAAGTATATAATGTCCAAGATGGGCCGGACCTTAGTTTCAGAGATACAGTAGGATTTACCAGCGAGCGGGTGCTTCACGTAGTGTCGCGCGGCGACCCTCCAGGCTACGTTCGGGCTTGAGTTCGAATGTAGCCGAGAAATATTCCAATTTAAAAAATTCAGGACTGATTTTTAAAGAATTTTCTGCGTACTTTAAGAATATATTTTTCATTTTTAATAAAATTAATAAGTTCATAACAATTTTTTAAGGTTAATGTTAAAAATGACTTTTTCTCCAAGATCGACACCTTCGATTTTTATAAAAAAAATTTATAAAATAATAGGGTTCTTTCTGAACAAAAAAGTATATAATGTCCAAGATGGGCCGGACCTTAATTTCGGAGATACAGTAGGATTTACCAGCGAGCGGGCGCTTCACGTAGTGTCGCGCGGCGACCCTCCAGGCTACGTTCGGGCTTGAGCTCTACGTGAGCACTACATGAAGCGCCCGCTCGCTGGTAAATCCTACTGTATCTCCGAAACTAAGGTCCGGCCCATATTGGACATTATATACTTTTTTGTTCAGTAAGGACCCTACTATTTTATAATTTTTTTTTTATAAAAATCGAAAGTGTCGATCTTTGAGAAAAAGTCATTTTTAACATTAACCTTAAAAAATTGTTATGAACTTATTAATTTTATTAAAAATAAAAAATATTTTCTTAAAGTACGCAGAAAATGCTTTAAAAATCAGTCCTGAATTTTTTAAATTGGAATATTTCTCGGCTACATTCGAACTCAAGCCCGAACGTAGCCTAGAGGGTCGCCGCGCAACACTACGTGAACCGCCCGCTCGCTGGTAAATCCTACTGTATCTCCGAAACTAAGGTCCGGCCCATCTTGGACATTATATACTTTTTTGTTCGGAAAGAACCCTACTATTTTATAAATTTTTTTTATAAAAATCGAAGATGTCGATCTTTGAGAAAAAGTCATTTTTAACATTAACCTTAAAAAATTGTTATGAACTTATTAATTTTATTAAAAATAAAAAATATATTCTTAAAGTACGTAGAAAATGCTTTAAAAATCACTCCTGACTTTTTAAAATCGCTATATACAAACCTGGGAATGTTGCCACGACGGCCAATATGGTACAAATTTGAGCCCCTATTGCTAGGCAACTATTTGAGCTAGAGCCTTAAAATTTTTGCTGAAGTTTCACTATCAATAGGACTATCGACCATAACAATTTCAAGACGATTAAAAAACTTTTATATTTTAGGCTGGATGACTTCATGCAAAACGCCTCATATATATATTGTGACGAATTAATGTTCGACAACGTCGGGACAAACACCTTCCACAATTGTCACCTTCATCCGTCGGTGCCGCGCTCGCGCGTCCGCAAATACCGACTTGGGCGCCAGTCGAGTTTTGTTTCGCCGGTCTCGACAACCGGCGCAGAACCGGCGATCGCGGGGGGAACTTGCCGCGATCGCACCAACTGGTCATCGGCCAACACGCAACGACATATTACCAACAATAACAACAACGACGGGAGACGGGAACGATCTCACCGAACGCGACAACACGACAAAACTGGCCGATGACCGAAGGGGTTGCTTTTTGTTTCGCCGGAAGCAACAAAACCGGGCTGACCTGGACGCGTTGGCGGGCACACGACGGGGACGGAATTGCTCGGCCGCTCAGTCTGCTAGGTTTGGCAGAGAGGGTCGGGGTCGGCGGACAATGGTTGCGAGAACGTCAACTCGCGCGAGCGATCGGCTTAAGCGCGTTACAGAACACGAGAATCGGAATCAAACTAAATCGTGATTTTATTCTTATTCGAGAACGGCACGGGATCGAAAGTACTCTGAATTAGAGCGGTATTATTCTCCGGGAACATCACGTGAACGCAACTTGGCGTCGGACAAGTAAATATCGAACGACTTACCGAGCTGCCGAAGACCTTGGCTCACCGTCATCATAGATCCCTCCGACGTAGCTTACCTCGCTCGGACAGAGCGTTGCCGGGGGTATCCGATCAGGCCGAGACACCAAAACACGGAGCAGCGCGATCGCTGGCACGTCACTCGAGAATCCACCGTACGAAATTTATATTATTCCGTCGTATAGTACGAGAACACAGGCATCGTCTTAGGAGACGAGTGCGAACGAAAACAATGCATGCGAGTACTCGACGCGAGGACGCGCCGTGCCCTCAGCGAGTGCGAGCGAGAACGAACTATTCGCACAGTACCGAGAGAGCGCGAGTTACGCGAAGCTCGGCCTCGACCTCAAGGCACTCGCGAATTTTCATCGGCGAGAACTGTCAATTCGGTAATGCGTAATTCGAACGAGAAAACTCTCACGCGAACGATCACAGTACGCGACGAGATCGGGCCTCTCACTCTAGAGAAAGACGAGAGACCGAGAGGCAACAATAGAGCTCGCGTACGGAGAGAGAGGCCGACTCAACTCCGACGCGTAACGCGAGAGCGAGTGAGACACCGAGTGTCCGACACCGAGCGTACGCGAGGACTTGTTATTGTCTCGATCGCGACGCTTCGACGACTCGCGTAAACTGATTGATTCCCAATCTTCGAAATCGCAAACACCCATCAATAGGATGCCAAATTTGCATTGCCGGTAACTACTGCCCTCTCCCTTCGGTCGAGAGAAAGCCTAACTATAACGAGAGCGATAGCTTGTGACCGTGATTTACCAGGACTCAGAAAATCACGTCACAGTATATATGCGCAATTCCTCTTAATTATATTAATTACCTATAAATTGTCAAATACATCAATGATCGTATGTGCAAAAGACCGTGCGATAGCGCTTTATAAAGGTACGAGAGAGTGTACAGACCACTCTACGAATAGCCGCACACAGAGAAGAGCTTCATATATGGAATGCCTCTGTTCCAGAGAGAGAGTGAGAGCCATAGGTAGCGCATAAGAGCGAAAGAGACAGAGGGACGAGTTCGCGAAGGCATTGCAGTATATATGACATGCAGCGTACCTCACCTGTACCACTCATCTTCGCTTCGTCTATACTATGGATGAGAGAGAAAGAACTATAGAGCACTCTGTAGGAACGCAGAGACCGTGCTACGGTCTGCTTCTTTTTTTATTTTCTTTATACATGAATAAATATCTTTTTTTCGTGCTGCACCAAATGGCATAACTGTATAATCTTTTCAATTATTATTTGAAATGATATATACGGAACTCTGCACATCATACGGTGTAACTGCCCGAATTTTTAATTTTTGCAATTTTTATATTTTTTCAGTAACTATCGAAAAATTGAGATTTTTAATTATCCATCGAAAAATAGAGATTTTAATTACCCTCTCAAAACACATCGGTCTTTCAAAAACATCTCTTTTTGAAAATTTTCGTTTTTTGTGAGCGTAAGAATGAGAGCGAGAGAGAGAGAGACAGACAGACAGAGAGAGAGACTGCGCGAGGTAACGAAGAGGAGATATTGTTAGCAGTGGTGGTGGTGAACGGTACGGTTCGCAGCGTGCTTCCCCCGTACCGTTCATCACCACCTCGTCTATACTCTAAATCAGAAGGCACGCGCTCTCTATCTCTTAAAGACGCTGCATATATGAGAGAGAAAAAGCTATAGAGGTCTCGGTAGGAAGACAGAGACCATGCTACAGCCTGCTTCTTTTTTATTCTCTTTATACGAGAATAAATATCGTTTTTCGTGATGTACCAAATTGAATCACTGCATAATCTTTTCAGTTCTTATGAATATATATATATGTAGGGCCGTTGCACATAAAACGGTGCAATTACCAGTATTTTTAATTTTTGCATTTATAATATTTTCAATACCCATCAAAAAAGTTTTCGATCGAAAAAAACATCTCTTTTGAAAATGTTCGCTTTTGAATGTACGTCTAAAAAATATAGAAAATTATTGAAGAGGTTTTTTGAATGCAATTTTAATTTTTACTTTTTAATCTTATATATATATATATAAGGCGTTTCTCCCAAACACCGCGAATTGGCTCCGGGATGGTAGAAATAATGCTTAACTGAGTTGCTCTAAAAACAGAGTTTATTTTTATATTAATTTTATCGCCATACATTACACAAACTTTTTATACATCAATATTTACATATCTTACCTAAAAACAGAGAAACAACATTTAAGGCTATTATATCTCAATTCCCGCTTCTGTTCTTATTTTGATGTACACGCAATGTCAACTCTCTCTGTTTGCTCTGATCGCTTTGTTATTCCGATCCCAACTGTCCGATTGTCTAGCGTTCGGACTTTTCCTTTAACGGTCTCAAGTGACCGTTAAAGGTGCGTAATGCGCGAGGAGATTTAAATTTAATGAGGGATATCAACCTTCATTTACATATATATATATATATATATATATACTATATACAGGGTGAATTGCGTAAGGGGTGCCATCCGGGATTTCAAGGTAGATGGGCACAGTACGAACAAAAGTTGCAAATAAACATTAGGGATATTGTTAATAATTTACAAGATATTAATTTTTTAAATCGGACCAATCAGAGCGTGCCCAGAA
>OZ023257.1:16914910-17020821 GCA_964007305.1 Netelia melanura
GAGATAGCGCAGTGAACTAGGCATTAGATGACCGGGTGAGGCGCGAGGGCAGCTTTAACGCTTATTGGCACGCCGGGCAAAATTCAGAGCAACCAATGACCGCGAATAAAAAATGACTGCGTACTAATACAATCAATAAAATTGACTGCTCTGAATTTTGCAAACACAAAGGTAACGCCCTAATCTATGCTATATCTACGGCTAGGGTGGGAGTGGGTGGCTTCAACGCTTCTGGGCGCGCTCTGATTGGTCCGATTAATAAAATTAATATCTCGTAAATTATTAACAATATCCCGAATGTTTATTTGCAACTTTTGTTCGTACTGTGCCCATCTACCTTGAAATCCCGGATGGCACCCCTTACGCAATTCACCCTGTATATATATATATACATATGTGTGTGTGTGTGTGTGTGTGTATAAACGCGACCGGACTATGCAAACCACTCATGAAACCGATATCCCTTGCACGTTTTAAGCAAGACGTGTCTTGTTGATCTGATCAAAAATGCATACAAATCAAAAGCATACAGTCGCCTAGCTTTTATACCCATCTTTTGATACAGAAGCGACAGTCTCAATCGAGCAGCGTAACAGCGTATTATATTTTATTGTGAATGATGGGAGACCGCGCCCTTCGTAAATGTATTCGCGATTTTTTGCGTTTTGTACAATTGCACAGTGTACAGATACGGCGTCGTTGCGACAGTCAGTGGTGTTACGAATTAAAACATTTATCGGGTGATAAACTCATCAACCGATTGAAGTATCTTATATGGTGGGCTCATCTGCGCAACATAGTGACGGCCTATAACAGAGGTATACTGCAGGGTCAGAGGGTGATAATGTGTGTGTATGAGGAACTACGCAGAAGAGGTCTTCAAGGATCTCAGAGCATCCGTGGTATTGCTGATGAAATCAAGAGTAAGTACTTTTTACAAAATGTAAAAAATGAAAACGGTATAATATGACGGAAACGATATAATAGGTTATCGACAACTTTGGGACGCATCGAGTGATGAAGAAGCTGCTCTTGTAGAAGCTGTCTGCGCTGTAGAAATTTTTTAGAAAAACACCGCGAAACGTAAGTATTTAGATTTCCTGATATTCTATATTTTTATTTTGATATTAAAAATCTATTTATCTAAAATTACTGATTTTTCAATATCGCAGACTTAACTTTATTCTTATACTTTTGTTTTTATCCATTAGACATACCAGCACAACACTACGTGGAAGAGCAACGTGAACCCATTGCAGGTCCTTCAGGGCTATGCTAAATACCGACAAGTACCAGGAAATATGAAGTAACCAATACGGATAGCAGTGACGAAGAAGACGACGCTCACGCTAACGTTTATGACGACTGTAATGTTGTCGCTTCATCATCGCAAGACGGTGATGAAGAAGTGGAACAAGAAAATAGGGTTATTGAACAGCATGAAAATCAGCTATGGGAGTACCCAACAGAGGACGGTATAATGCACAATGATGAAGAGTCAACACTGTTAAATGATGATTGGTATCAGCATCTCCTGGCTGACACCGACTCGGGTAAATATAATTTGTTCTTATATCTAAAAAGTAACATCTTTATTCTAGTCAGCAAATAAATTAAACGGTTAATCTACCATAGGTTATTCAACACAGGGATTATTGTTTGATGATGAATAACCGAATTCTATTACATAAAAGGTACTAATAATATTGATAATAGCTTTGAATAACAGCGTGCGTTAATAATGCAGAGATAATCATCCGTATATATTTTCAGAGACGCAGCTAGGCGCTGGGAAGAAGCGTGTTCGCACGGGTACACAACCATTCAGGGATGTTCAGCCACCAGGAAACCGTTTCGAAATCATCAGGGATTCCACACGTTATTTTAAATGTTTCAAGCTTCAAGGACGCGAAACTACGTTGCGAATTAGACCACCCCAGGCAGGCTTCTCTGTAATAGACTGGCTCGGTGGAGCATTCCACGATCTTCTAATGCATATCACCAGTACTTGCGCCGGTGGTGACTATGTAGGAATATCATTTACAGCTGATAGTTTAGCACAAGGGCCAGTATGGCTGTCCTTCCGACCAGTCAGAGATTATGCATTGGAAGATGTCTGGCAATTGATAACCAGCGTTGCTCAGAGTGCAACATCTCTGAATATCGGTGACGTGTGCGATAGAAAAACCTGTATAGTGAGAGGAGTCGAGGGTCGTGGCAGGTTTAACTCACGAGAGTGTTACGAAAAAATCGATATTGTCCATCCGTAATTTTGATAATTTATGCTTACCGCGCTCGCTGGTAGCAGCACGCGCATATGCCGAGCGGGGAGAAATGCGATCGGGGGAATTACATACTAGATGGCAGCGTATTAGACAGATTAACGGATCGTTGCAGAAAAACGAGGCTATTGCTCTTACGAGAGCAGCAAATATCATTGTACCTGCAAATGGCTGCGGCGTATATGAGATTGCCCAATATCAAGATTATTTAATGCACGACGGTATCGCTATTGTTGTGTACGAGTTTCTAACTCTGGGGCGACGTGAAAAACCTCTGTTCGACGGTAGAAAGCGCTTTTTGGCTTCTGTACACGCGATAAAATACACACTCTATATATTGTATTATGAACGTACACATCATTTTCAACCTATTTTGAATCTCCGAGGTGCTGTAGGCGGTAGAGATTTTTGCTCAAGTTGTAATGTACGTAGTCGTCGAGATGGTCACAGATGTTCAAAAAAGAAATGTCCCCGGTGTTTTGCGCTACCGCCCTGTAACCCTAACACAGATGATACAATTAAATGTGCTGATTGTAATCGTATTTTTTTCGGAAATCAGTGTTTGCAAAAACACAAGACTGTCACTGTAGTCAGGAACCGCCGAAGAGCGAGTGTGTGCGAAACTGTGAAACGTTGTCGCTGGTGTTTCCAAACGACAAGACCTTTAGAACGGAAGAAACATATATGCGGTGTGAAATACTGCAAGACGTGTAAACACAACGAACCGAATAATCATATGTGTTTCATGAAAAGCCTTCGTACATATAAAGACACACGTAAAGCAGTTTTCATTTTCTATGACTTTGAAACGCAGCAGTGCACACCTTTAAAGGGTGACACTTCTACTTTTGCTCATGAACCAAACCTTTGCGTAGCTCAACGACTCTGTACGTTTTGTTGTACTGATGATACCATAACAGAACCGTGCGAATATTGTGGCGTGCACGAGTCTGTTTTCAAGCACAGCCCCGTAGCTCAGCTTGTAGAATTAGCGATGACAGGTATCAAGGGGTTTCCTCGTACAATTTGTATTGCACATAACGCAGGGGGTTTTGACGCGCAGTTTATTTTGCGATATTTAATCGAAGAAAAAAGACACAGCTACCATCGTTAATTATGAACGGTACGAAAATAATTACGATGCGGCTTGAAAACCTTGTGTTTCTCGATAGCCTACACTACTTTCACATGTCTTTAAGCGCTCTACCAAAAGCCTTTGGTCTCACGAACACTGTCACAAACGGCACTTTTCCTCGTTTATTCAACAGACCTGAAAATCAAAATTATGAAGGTCCTCTACCAAGCCTGGAATATTATTCACCTGATACAATGCGTGCTGGCGAACGCGAACAATTTCTTGAGTGGTACCGGCCATTGAAAGATCGTAATTATCTGTTCAATTTTCAGAAAGAAATTGTTGATTATTGCACGACAGATGTTACGATATTAAGGCGTGCGTGTATGGCTTTTCGGGATATGTTTATTGCCAGCGGCAATGTCTGCCCGTTCGAAGAGTGTACAACAATAGCGTCAGCTTGTTTTCGCGTTTTTCGTAAAAACTTTTTGAAAGATAACACGATAGGTATTATTCCAACAAACGGCTACAGATGAGCTCATAACCAATCTAAAAAAGCAGTTTCGTGGCTCGTGTGGATGGAGCACTCTCTAGGGCAGCGAATTCTTCATGCAGGGCGGGGACGCGAATTTAAAATATTGCAAAATTTACTAGTAGACGGCTACTACAAAATAGACGATATATCTCATGTATTATAATTTCACGGCTGTTATTGGCACGGTTGTCCGCGTTGTTACCCTTTAAATAGGGATCGGCGACAGAGTGATGGTACATCAATGGACGAACGTCTCGAAAAAACTATAACTATAACGATTAGGATTCGAGAGGGAGGTCATGTATTAACAGAGATTTGGGAGTGCGAGTACGATCGTCTGTTAGAAGCTGATGCGGAAATGCGTGCACTTATAAAGGACCATCCTTTAGTTGCTATAGAGCCTCTTAACCCACGCGATGCTTTCTTGGGGGGGGGGGGCGTACAGAAAACATGGTTACGCTTTATGACGCCCAGAATTCGGAGCAAATACATTATGTGGATGTCTGTTCTTTATATCCTTACATCTGTAAATTTGGTAAATACCCTGTAGGACACCCCCGCGTATATACGGGCTCTGAATGCATGGAACTGACAGGTCCAAATAATAATGATCTTTCACGCGTAGAGGGCCTTGTTAAATGCCGCGTATTACCACCTACGAATCTTTATCATCCCGTGTTACCGGTGCATATGCATCATCGTTTGTTATTTCCTCTATGCCGTAGCTGTTCCGAGAGTATGAACCCGGAAACATGTACGCATGAAGATCCTTCTGACCGTATGTTCGATGGTACATGGGTGGTCGATGAGCTACGCAAAGCTATCTCATGCGGTTATATAGTTATCAAAGTATACGAAATCTGGCAGTATGAGATCACACAGTTCAATCGTGATACTCAAGACGGGGGTCTCTTTGCTGCATATATAAATACCTTTTTGAAAATCAAACAGGAGGCCAGCGGCTGGCCCGAAAGTTGTTTGGAAGATGAAACGGTGCAAGAGCAATACATAGCAGCTTTTGAGAGTTCTGAAGGTGTTAAGCTAGACCGCTGCAATATTAGAAAAAATCCTGGGTTACGCTCTGTAGCTAAACTATGCCTCAATTCTTTTTGGAGTAAATTCGGTCAGCGTGAGAACTTACCGCAAACGACAATAATTTCGTCTCGTGAAAAACTCATGGAATTATTGACCAGTCCTGAATACGAGATCACAGGTATTCTACCTGTTAATAACGAGATACTATATATTAATTACACGCGGATCGACACGGCTGTAATACCTTCTGATATAGCAAACGTTGTAATAGCAGCATATACAACATCACAAGCGCGTTTGAAATTATATAGTTATCTCGAGCGCCTGGGTCCTCGTGCACTATACTGTGATACAGACTCTGTGATATATGTATCGAAGAAGAATGACACCTGTGAATATGAGCCTCCGACCGGTCAGCTTTTAGGGGATCTTACCGATGAATTATGCTCTTATGGTGAGGGTAGTTATATAAAAAGTTTTGTTTCAGGTAGTCCGAAATTTTATTCGTTTATTGTGCAGTGCCCCGATGGTTCCGAAAGCGAGGTGTGCAAAGTAAAGGGTATAACGCTCAATTTTACCAACAACTCATTAATTAATTATAAATCTCTGCGCTCATTTGTAACCGGTGAAAGAGAGGTACCTGTTGTATTACACTACGACGCTACTAGACGGACAGCATACCACCAGGTCGTTACGCGCCCTGAAACAAAAACCTGTATGCCGTCGAGCGCCAAACGAAGACGCCATGGCGAGTATGGCTCGCTCCCTTATGGTTACAGAGCTTAGTTTATGAAAATTATATTATAAATGTTTTTGTAAATGTTGTAAATACTGTTAAACACTGTAAACCTTTATATTGTTACTGTAAAATAAAACTTTATGCATATACCGAATATCTGAATACTTTATATATATTGTAACGTAGTTCATTTGGGGACTCGAGAAAAATTAAAGTAGTCGAGACGAAGGAAGGTGTTGGTAAGTTAGATTTTATTACTTCCGATAGATACACAAAATATGTCGCGTGAGCCGTGGCGTGTACTCTCGCTAAGTACCCACGGTTCACTTAATTAGCCGCGGTATGCACATCGGCGCTGTGATCTCTGTGAGTTGCCTGTCAATGCTGATACGCTTAATCGATGGCGTATCGAAAATCAATATGGCTGCGGCCGTGACAGGTACGCACGGGCGTATTTGTTGTTGTTGTGTCAGTTTTAAGTTTTTAGTGTGGTGAAAAGTGTTTTTCTCTCGTCTGTTCGGAGTTACTAAAACGGGTAAGATTACTCTGGTGTGCGCGTCTAATTTCTGCGGTTATTTTAAGTGAAATTTTGTCTTTTCAGGTGTTGCAGTGTGTCGTCGTTATTCGGCGTGTTGTGTGTACTCTTTTTGCTCAATGATGTCTTTATGGTCCTCTCACCATTGACTTAAAAGGTAAATTGCGTTTTAATGCACGTGCTGCGAATTCCGTTTTTCTAATTTCTCATTTGTTTTTCAGGTTGCTGATGCGGATGCTCAATTTTGGTTCTGCGCTGGAGATTTGGTCTGCGCCTCTTGAGATCAGGAGTGCGCCTTCTTCTACCAGCAGCTTAGATCTGATCGGTGTCTCCTTACGTTCACCTGATGAACCGACGGGGTCTCCTTGCTCCAGCCGGACTCTTGGAATGTGCCTCCGCGCTTCGTCGTTGCTGCGCCTCGACTTTCACTGCGCCTCCTTGATGTTACTGCTGCTCTGACTTCTTCGAGATCGGTGAGTTGGCCTGATTCGGGCTTGCCCTGAGGGTTGCTCACCCGTTGGCTCCGCTGTCACGATACCGAGGTATGTGCTGCTCCGCCTGGGTTACTGCTTCCCTCGAGTGGTTTGCTCGAATCAGAACCGATTTTAGAGGTTGCTTTCTCGTTTATTTGTTTGTCTTTTATACTCACGTAGGCTTTATGTTGTTTACGAGTTTTGTTTAATATTATACGCCATCTAGTGTTTGTTACCTTGACTCACCCTTGTTTGTTTTTGTTTGTAGGTCACGGGGTCGTCCGTCGCTGGACCATTACAATATATATATATATATTGAGACGGTCACACCTGCAACACAAAATTTATAACATTAGTAACAGTAACTATCGCCAGAGGGCTACAATTCGCGTTAACAAATTGACCCGAACAATAATATAAATACGAGACGATAAACATCAACAATCACCTTACCTTGCGACGAAACCACAGAATCTCCTGAGATATCTGACTTGGTACTGTTGACGCCCACCTCTGCTACTTCGGTAACAGAACGGGAATCTCGACCTTACCTCCAGTCAGATAAACAACAGGAGCCTGTGGTCCACCAGGTCTCAGTACGAAGTCATATAAAAAAATACGCTACTCACCGATAACGAAGGAAGTACATTCAAAGCCGGGTAGAATCCAAATTTTCATCGCGCATTCGTCATTCCTCAAGCACGTTAATCCAAGATACGGCGAAACCAGGGCATTCTCAAGTCCTTGTAACTACGGCATCGGTATTGTAAAGCGACGAGTCATCACCTGAAATACAATAGGTAAATTACGGGTCCTCAAGACCAGACAACTAAAATTGAAGCGCTCACCTAAGGCCGTTGTTCTCTCTCTGCGAACCTAAATGCGCACAAAATCAAAAATACACTTAAGAGAAACACAAATAACACCTTCCCAAATACACGAACCGCAACTGTCAATAGCACGAGCGGCGCCATATTGACTGTTCACGAGATCGAACATACTTGAAATCCGTCGCACAAGAGCGCGACACGGAGCGCCAATATCTAAACACTAACGAGAGCAATAAACAGGGTACTAACAAGGACACACGCGTCGATTAGAAATCGATAATATCGACTACTCTGAAATTTGTCACGAAGAATCGAAGAATAAACTGATTTTACCTAAGGTTCCAATTTTATTTTATTTCCCTTTCGAGAACCACATAAATATTTTAATGAAAAGGGGCAATACCCGTTTCAATATATATATATATATATATATATATATATATATATATACTGTTGGATAGGAAATACACTCACTCGTAGAGATGGATACACGATGGAAGCATCCCTGGACCTCCATGATCTGTGGCCCCACAGGCTATGGTAAAACTTATTTTGTAAAAAAGTTTTTGAAATTCATTTCGCAAATGAATAGTGAGCCGTTCGAGAGAATTATTTTCTATTATTCCGAATGGCAACCAGCATACACAGAGTATGGTAAATCGATAGAATTTCATGAAGGTCTGCATCAGAGTGCCGATTACGCGAACGATCCGCGTGCAAAGCTCATAATAATCGACGATTTGATGCGCGAGGCGTCGAATAATAGCGTTGTGGATCTTTTCACCAAAGGTAGTCATCATAAAAACCTGAGTGTTATTTTTATTACTCAAAACTTGTTCCATCAAGGACACGGTCAGCGCGATATTTCATTGAACGCCAATTATATTGTAATTTTCAAAAATCCTCGTGATCGAGCCCAAATTCAGCATCTCGCGCGTCAGGTATATCCAGAAAACCCACGATTTCTACAAGAGGCCTATCACGATGCAACGTCCAAACCGCATGGTTATTTATTACTCGATTTGAAACAATCAACACCTGATAACTGTAGATACCGTACTTGTATTTTCCCCGACGATACCCATCATTTTGTGTACATACCACGGAAAAAGTTAAAAAGAAATGCCGGCACATGTGAATTACCAGTTCAACGCGTGTAATGGCGACTAAAGCATCGCCGCGTCACGAAAAATGTATATTTATATTGACCGCTCTTCGACAATCCAATACAACGCAGCGTGCATCTGGCACGCACAAAAAACAAACAAGTGCTAGTCACGCCGTTTGTCAATGTGTGATGTACATTCTTAGGGGTAGCACAACCCCAAAGACAGGTAGCGCAAAGAGTTTAAAAAGGAGTGGTACACCAGGATAGCCGGCAGTTCATCAGACGTAATGGCGCGGGGTGGTTCACCGCTCTGCAAAAAGCACGTTGCGATACTGCGTGCTCTTCAACACTTGAATAAGGAGCAGCGCGAGGCTGTTTTACGCAAAGCAGATCCAAGTATTATCCGGTGTATTTGTGAGTGTGCACTGAATGTTCTCTGTGGGAATGTCCCACTGAAGATCGACCAGAGAAAAAAATTACGTCGATACGCACCGGTTCTCCGTCGTTTAGCCTCAAAAAAAGGCTGCTGGAAGAGTAAAAAACGGTTTGTTGTTCAAAACGGTGGATTTCTACCACTCCTATTAGCGCCAATACTAGGTACTGTTCTATCGAATTTGATTGGCGGCCGTGGATGATGGAACACGCAAGAAAAATGGTACTCGTGCTTGAGGAGCATCTAACGCGGCTGAGCACACAAAGTCATACGCAGCCGTTTTTTAATATGTGTGCGCCTCAAACACAACCAGTGCGAGGTATTGACGCTACGCTAGCTCGATTAGACACGGAGATGAATGAAATTTTGCACTCCAATGCATACAAGGACGAGAGGGAAAAATGGACGGCGTACTTGACTGTATTACAACGTTATCTCCACTTCGTTGATGATGAGAGAGCTCTGCAGTATCGCGAACTTATGCAGAATAAACACTATGTAGAGGCTGATTATGAAAGATAAAAAGAAGAAGGCGAAACCGGTTATGGTATGAGCGATACCGCTATACTTGAGAGTATACCAGCTAAATTTCATGTTAAAGCGAGACTTCTTCTTCGTCGCCTGCGAGGCGCTCCACGATCTCATTTTTCTTGGGATTCTGACGGTGTCGTGTCGGTCAGCGGTAAACCAATAAAAGATTCAAATATTGTTGATCTCGTGAACGATGCTATGAGGGCTAGGAAAATACCTAACCCTGCTGGACGCAGTGCCTTTGCCAGAGTTCTACGAGCGGTCAAGACACCTCGGGAATTTATTGGTAATGAGGAGTTGTGGGCGGAGTCTAGAGTTAACACGCCACAGCGTCAATCGCAGACTGATGATGTTAGTACAAGCAGCGAGGGATCACCCGATACGGACCAGTCAGCGTTTTTCAGCGGTGTTGAGAACAGATCACCAGCACGGCGGCCACAGGGACATAAGCAGAGAGGTGGCGGCTATCATGTTAAGAAAAGACGTGTAATTTGGGCTAACCTGAAATTATAATCATGAAAATCTTAGAAAACGAGTACTTTAATCCAGCCCATGAAGCATCGTTTTCAGGTGCTACCAAATTGTTACGTTTGGCACGTCAGAAAAAAATTGCCCGTGTGAAGACAGTACAGTGGCTTGAAGCACCGGATACTTATATAAAACACAGATCCGTGCGACGACATTATCCTCGTCGTTTTTATAATGTCCGAAATATTGATGACTTCTGGGAGGCTGATCTCGTGGATCTTCGCTCGATTAAAGATTATAATGATGGTTATGTTTATCTTTTGGTCGTTATAGACGTTCTTAGTAAATTTGCATGGGTTCAACCGTTACGTGACAAGTCTGCTGCATCTGTAGCCAATGCGTTTGATCTCATTTTATCTAAGAAAGATAGTAACGGGCGATCACCCCTTTACCTGCAGACGGACAGGGGTAAAGAATTTACCGGTGCTGTATTCCAGGCTCTCTTAAAGAAAAAGAACATACAGTTCCGTGTTGCGCGAAACCCTGATATAAAAGCGGCTATTGTCGAGAGATTCAATAGAACACTGAAAGAAAGAATGTGGAGATATTTTACGTATTCTAGAAAAAAACTTTACCTAGACGTTCTGCAGAACATCGTTTCGGCATACAATTACTCCACGCATAGCGGAATAAAAATGGCTCCTGTCACGGTGATACACGCTACAGCAGCTAGGGCCCGTAATAATCTGATACAGCGGTACAAAAGAACCGAGAATTGTTCGCCCAAATACAGCGTGGGTGACATCGTGCGCATCAGTAGCGCGAAGGCTGCCTTCGTAAAAGGTTACGAGCATGGCTGGAGCAGTGAGTTATTTAAGATTGTCCGTGTGTCGCACAGTATTTGTCCTGTGATATACATTGTGACGAGGCATTATTGGCCTCGCAGTCGCGTCGAAAGAGGAAATTAAGAGAATATTAGATAGAGAGAAAAGCAGCAGCGTTGCGCCGTCTCGCACCCGTGGTGAACACAAAATGTACAATAGAACGGGCACTGTCGCGAGTATTCGCAAATTCCAGGAAGACGGCCAGCGTCGACGTTGACGAACGAGGGAGCGACGACGGAGAGAGACGGCGACCGATGACGGAGCGATAGGGATGGCGGTGCCGATGGTCGATCGTCGATCGTCGGGTGGACCTCCGTCCATGGGGACGTGCCAGGGGGGATGCAGGTGGTTGGCGAGAGTCGCGCTGCGTCGAAGCCGAGGAAGGCGCCTGCGCCAAAACATCGCGAGATCGGCGTGCAGACCGACAGCGACATCAGCGAGCAAGGCAAATGCAACCGCCGAAAAGGAGAAAAACCCGGCGAAGAACGTCTCCTGAGGAATCGACCGATACTGAGCCAATTTCTAAACGCCGCGCGATAAAACAAAAGAACGGGGCAATGAAGGGCTCCACCCTATTGATGAGTCACTCGAGAGATCCTGGGGAAGACTCGAGTGATTTGTCGTCATCGTCACTCGAATCGAGGGTAACACCAAACCACCGATCGTGCGGAAGGAGTAATGGTGGAAGACCACGAAGAAGAAACGACGATCGAAGGAACGATTGGAGCTCGGATGACGATGACTATAGTGACCGACCGAGATCTCGAAGACGCGCACGTGATGTCGGAGAGGTTGCGCGAAAATGGCAAGTGAAGTTCGCCGGAGACGATGAGTTTGCCATACCGGGCCAGGGTGATGAGTACATTGATCTTGCACACACCATGCTTAGCAAGCGTGTTAAGATAGAAACTCCTGAAAAAGCGGATGCACCGTCTCCTAAAGTAGCCCCAATCAATAATCTATTACATTCAATGTTCAATCAGATCGATGTGTTTTTGAATCAGAAACTGGTATCACCTCCTAACAATGTTTATGCATATAAGGCATACATTGAAAACCTCTTGAATTATGGATCTGGTGCTAAGAACTCGCATCTCACGAGTACTCTATGGTATAATGATACGCCGGGTAAAATGGATGATACAGAAGATAATAATAATGGGCTTGTAAGCAGACGAACCATATTAGGTAAAAAGCGAACGGTTGATCTCCTTGGTCATTTATACTGCGATATCTTCAATCAAGAGAGATTTTTGCTAAACGGCGTTGAGATGCGTTTACGTCTCGTACGGTCTAATAACGCTTTTTGTCTCATGAGTTCTTCGAAAGATTGTACCATCCGTATTACGGAGGCATTGCTACTTATACGGCGTGTTAAGGTAGCACCGGGTATACTTTTGGCCCATGCAAGAGATTTGTCTAAATGTACAGCGAAATATCCTTTGACGCGAGTCGAGGTTAAAGCGATATCGCTACATGCGGGGATACACGGTGAGACGCTTGATAATGTCATACTTGGCCAGCTGTCTAAACGTATAATCGTCGGTTTTGTCGATAATAAGGCTTTTAATGGTGACCGTAAAATGAACCCTTTCAATTTTCAGAATTACAATATAAATTATTTTTCTTTGTACGCCGATGGTTTGCAAATACCGTCAAAGCCCCTACAGCCAGACTTCGCAGATGCTGATATGTATGTAGATGCATACCATACGCTATTCTCGGGTACAGACATACACTTTCTCAATGAGGGTAATTGTATCACACGTACAACGTACCCTCATGGTTATTGTCTCTTTGCATTTGATCTTACACCCGATCTCTCGGCCAATAGTAGCACTCATTGGAATCTTCTGAGGCATGGTAGTGTGTGAATAGAAGTACGTTTCGCGTCTGCCCTAACATCAACGGTTAATTGCCTTGTGTATGCTGAATATGATAATGTATTGGAGATCGACTCCGCCAGACAAGTAACTGTGGATTTTAGTGACTAGGTCGCTGGGCTTATAGAGGGGAGAGTGTCATATATCCATAGAACGTGCAATATTTATCGTTAGTCTGTATTCAAAAGTCGCCGTGTTACGACGATCGAGAAGCACCATGAACATCGTCATTGATATACAGGGTCTGAAGGATAAATATAATCATTTTATACCTAAAGAAGTTGCCGTGGTCTCTGTAAAGACATCGTACCTGACCCACTGCATTGTAGCGCCTCCCTTCGCTTATAACATTCTACCACCCAGTGTAAAACGTCAAAACACCTGGTTACAAACCAATCATCATGGTATCGAGTGGTCCGAGGGTGAGACGCAATTACGTGCAGTCGAAGCCTCGTTGAAGAAAATTGCAGCACGGTCTGATCGTCTGTTCACAAGAGCGGATAAAGCGGCTTATTTGACGCAGCTAACGGATTGCTACGTTATAAATCTAGAAGAAGAAGAAGACGACGATGCGTCATTTCGTAATCTTCCTGAGAGCAATACTCGTTGTGTGTATCGCGGTTTACTGCGTAAAAATTGCTCGTTCACGTGTGCCCTCAACAATGCTGTGAGAATTAAAAAGTGGCTTTCTCATAACGATCGCTCCAGCTCCTTGTGGGAGTACAGAACCACCACAGCCTGGAACATCAGCTTACTAGCTGTGGAACGCCGCGACGAGGGAAAAACAACCGATGTTAAACATCTCTAGTGTCTCTATAATTGCTGTCTATTATGAACACCGAGCAGCTTATGCAGGCCCTACGCGGTATAAAGAGCCGCATTGTAGGTGTATACCCGGCAGACCGCATTCCTAAGGTGTGGGCGAAACCAGCAGCGATTGTCGCCAATACCGATGGCCACAAGCAGCCCGGAGCCCACTGAGTCGCCATGTACGTCGATGGAGATGGACGAGGATGGTACTTCGACAGCTACGGCCTACCACCAATCATCCCGCAGCATCTCCAACGTCTCCGGCAAAACAGCAGATTCTTTAGCTACAACGCTATACAGCTTCAGGGTCCTGAATCACAGACTTGTGGACATTATTGTGTTATGTTTCTTCATTTCTTGTCCACAGGCCTTGGTATTAATATGCTTAGGAATGCATTTTCAATCGATTTAACACGGAACGATAAAATAGTGTATGACTATTACAAGGAGTATATGAATAAGTGTAACAAATCCAAATCCTTGACTAATGCGTTAAAGAAGGGAACCGCTGTGGGTGGGGGGTACCATTATAATAACTTCATTACTTTTAATATGAAATCTTTTGGGTGTGTACAAGGGTGTTGTTCTCGCATCCGCTAATTGTACGATAGTTTTATGCTAAGAATAAAGTATATTTTTCAAAATCGTGTTTTATTTATCAACCTCTTCATGGAAGAATTTAACACCATCACAGATAAATAACACGTCCTATCTTCACGTGATCCTCTCCTGTTTCTCGCCATCGCTATGTCGTATTAATTTCAGCGCACGTGCAAAAACGCTGACCTAAGTTTTCGGAGTATTCAGAGGTGACGCAGCCAAGGCAATTTGCTGGTCTTTACCACCACCACCACTACCAGGGTGCCTTACTAGTTTTTACAAAGTAAGCAAATATTGCACCAATTAAATCCAGCCTACACTTCTCTGTATACGGAGTAGGGGAATGGATCTCTTTGGTATGAGGTCCGAAGAATCTACGCTCTGTGATAGACAGACATTGTCCTCGAGTCTTCAAAGAAGTAACCAGCACCAATTAAAAATCCGTTTAGACGCTTTGCTGCAAGATATTGCTACGGTTAAAGAACAAATACACGCAATATCGGAGTTTCGTACTTTAACGGTAAAACTGAAAAAACTCAAGTTGCATAATGGATTTCACACGAATCAACCAAGTGGGTCGGCTGGAGACGCTTCTCCCCGTCAAAAGATTATCGGAATTGGAACTCCAAAAAGACTATCATATCACTGATATCAAAACCGTCCAAACCAAGTGGGGTGCGCGAATTGTCGTGGATGTGAATGGTGAATTTACGTGCTATCTACCTACGAGATTCGTCAAGGCTTTCGAAGAGGCGATCGAAGGCGAAGTTCAATAAGCTGGAGTTCAAATCTGCTACGGAGTCATAACTAGGTATGTACTAAAAACCTGTATAAAATATTTATGTAACAATACGTATTGTGAGGTTGCACAACCTCACCCCGCCGGTGGGCTCCAAGGCAACCGTTCCACGCACACAATCTGCGAGAAAATGTAAGTAGAAGTCATCCTAGGACCACCCCCATCCCTCCCCCTCTCCGAATAGACCTCGTAGAAGACCGCGGTGCAAGCACTTGCGTCGGAATCATCGACTTCGTCATCGTAATCGTCATCTTCGTCAGCGTCATTGTCATCGTCACCGTCAGCACCAAGGATATCCTGAGGACACCCCGATGGTTCAAATTATCACCAGAGGAACTCCCAGGACGTCCACCAAAAGAAAAAATCCACCGGCACACACGCACTCTCACCGCTCCAAACGAAGAAGCCGCAAAAAATCTCACATGTATCGTCCCGTAACGCGGTTACTGGCCATCCATCGACACAGTAATTCGAGTTACGAGGAGATGGCAGCAGCGCGCGGCGAGCATACGCAATTACCATTACCCGTAATCCCGATGTCCGTGAGAACGACTCTATATTATCGATCGTCCTAACTACACCCATTTCCCGATAGATCTCCCTAGTACCGTCCCGAAAATATCGATCTCCCCCCACTGCTCGTATCACCTGACCCGTGCCGCTGCTGCCTAACGAGAGACTCGTCACTTGGAGTTCGACCACCAAAGCAATCATACAAAAATTTTCGAGAAACAGTAAAGCGGAGATACTAGAAGTGCGAGAGAGTGAGGAGAGTACGAAGAGTGAGAGAATAGAGTGTGGAAAGGAATTGTGAGGGAGTACGGCGTGAAAAGGAAATTGTCAAACGGATTACGAGTGAGTGTGGAGGACGAATTTTCCACGCAGTCAGCGACGAGTAAGTGTTTGCATCGTTTCCCTTACCCCAAAAATTCTTCCGGCGCATATTTCGTATTTCCCCATTAGTGCAAAATTATTTAGAGAATTCCCCCCCTTTTTTTCCATACTGCGTTTTGAGAACCCCGAGATTAATAGCGATAACGAACATTATAATTTCGAAAAATCATTGTGTGGAACGGTTGTGCGCGCGTAGTATAAGGCGAAGCCGGTACGTCCCCTCTCCCTGTCTTCCCCGCTCCCTAGGTCGTCCGCTCCGACCGGTTCGCGTGAGATCGACACTCGCGTGCGTTGTTGTTATTGTATCGTGCCGCTGTCCTTCAGACACCGCGCTTAGTGAAAATAATTCAACCACAATTATCAGCGCGTCCCCAAATATTCCTTGTCCCGTCATATATGTTGTTCCACATTTAGCCAACCTAAAATTTCCTTCAAAATTAATAGACTGATGGTCATACTTAAGAGGCCATATAGAGTCGGAGAACCTGTCACCCTGAGAGTCCCTTTTCTGTTGTTCCCTACACGATCGTCCCCGTACCGCCGTAGTTATTAAGCGAGCGAAAATCATTATTGTAAAATTGTGTTGTTTGTTAATTTGCCGAGAAATTAACTGGCGCCCAGAAAATATTTTTTTTTGTTATATAGTCGATCATCCCCGGAGATCGTCCGCCGACCGATTGTTGATATTATATTTTTGGTCTATTATTATTCTTGTTGATTTTGTGTTTTATTTGATAATATATCTGGAGTCATTTTTTTGACTGCATTTCGTTCGTATTCTTTTTTTGTTCCGTTTCAGGACCCCCTTCTCCCCCCCTTACTTTTCGAGTCTACCCACCCGTCGGCGTGACAGTATATACGAGCCTCTCTCACGCCATGTGTCTATCTCTGTTTTCCGTAGTTAAACAATCGTTGGCTGATCAGAGGGGAGAGCACTGTAACGAGAACGGAGCCAACGAAGAAGAAAACAAGAAACTAATATACACGATTTGTTATAATATATATATATATTAGACCGTGTCATTTTGGGGCAACTTTTTTTTTCTTCTCACTAACAGACTTTAAACTTATAAAAAGGTAAAAAAAGAAGGTTGTATAAATTTTAGCTCGAAATATTAATATTTAGAGGTCGCTTAAACATATCTCTATTTCCCATTTAAATAACACAGGGAAAAAATAAATTTTGGCCGGAATTTTATAACACGGTCATGGCATATTCCACAAACAAGCTGCCGGTATATTCTTATGCAGAATTGAATGCTCTCCAAAAATCTCTGTTATACTTTTTTGATAAACTTAGCCATTCAAGAGATATTCAAGTTCAAAGTTAAAGTGTATGAAAATTCATCGTGCTTTGTTAATATTAAAGCAAATCTATCGACTCTATTGAAAAACATCAAATGCATTTTGTGTAGATTATTAAATTTACTATCCAAATTCTTTAACTTATAGTTAATAAATGTTGATAACATTTATTAACTATAAATTAAAGAATTTGAATAGTTGATGAAAGAATGTTGATAACATTTATTAACTATAAATTAAAGAATTTGGATAGTAAATTTAATAATCTACACAAAAGTCATTTGATGTTTTTCAATAGAGTCGATAGATTTGCTGTAATATTAACAAAACACGATGAATTTTCATACACTTTGAACTCGAATATCCCTTGAATGGCTAAGTTTATCAAAAAAGTATAAGAGAGATTTTTGGAGAGCATTCAATTCTGCATAAGAATATACCGGCAGCTTGTTTGTGGAATATGCCATGACCGTGTTATAAAATTCCAGCCAAAATTTATTTTTTCCCTGAGTTATTTAAATGGGAAATAGAGATATGTTTAAGTGACCTCTAAATATTAATATTTCGAGCTAAAATTTATACAGCCTTCTTTTTTTACCTTTTTATAAGTTTAAAGCCTGTTAGTGAGAAGAAAAAAAAACGTTGCCCCAAAATGACACGGTCTAATATATATATATATAGCATCAATACGTAAAACTTTACAATGTAAGATTTAATACATCTAGTCAGAATATATATATTGAGACGTCACGGTCCCAATTATTTTTATTTCTTTGTGGGGCGCGGATGATCGTGCCACATGCAGGAGGTTGAGGGTGAAATTATTCAGAAAGAATTTAACAAAAATAATAATTCGATATTTATTTTCCTAACTAATTTCTACATACTAAATTATTCTAGGAGGTTTAAACCATTAAGAGTATTTGATTCTTTTGTTTATTTCGGATAATTGAGATTCGAATATTTCTGCGAGTCAGAACGATGTAAGAATTCTAGTTGGCTCCTCCTAGTCCTGGATCGAGGCTCTCCTCGATTCCCCCTTCTACTGCCACTGGTCTGGCGATTTGCCGATGGGCGTAATCGCGTACTTGGTCTGTCGATGCCCGAAATGTGCGAAACCCAGCTCTAGTGCGTGTACCGTGGCCGATGGTGTGTTGGTACTCCGAGATGTGTGTGAGTATCGTACTGTCCGGGCGATTTATTTATTTTGCGCGTCTGAGGTAGACCGTCGCGACCGTGCGAAGTCTTCCTATGTGTTTCTCCTCTCCGTCCCTCGCCTTGATCGATACACCGTGCAGGTAAGCACGTATCGTTGACCCTCGTTGACTGCTCGTCGTGCCAGAGCGAAATATAATATTTCGACTCTGGCTTTAAATCCTCGCCGTCCAGATGATCGCAAGAGCTTGCGGTGATTTAATTGTAGCACCCTCGTGCTACTTCTCGGGCCCTTGCGTCCCGGTCCTCTTGGCTCAGCCAAGGTCTGCTGTTGCAGGTTGAGAAAGATCTGATTTACTGAGCGAAATTTTGGCCTTTTGTACCCAAAATTTCATCTGTCCTTGTCCGTTTTCGCGAGTTACCTTTATTGTGATAGGTCGATGCCCGCCCAATCAGCTGATCTTTGACTGACCGACTCGAGGATTTAACTGTCGCCGACCAGTCTAAGTGGGGGTTATGTGGCGGTTGTGGCGGTGTGAGACGATACCCGTCTCAATATATATATATATTACCAGTTTGGGTTTGGCGCGGAGCGGGGCAAAGGAGCGCCAAAAATCACCAATCCAAATATATTCATTACCATAAATTAAAAAATGTAATAAATAAATAAAAAAACAGCGCGCCACTATGCCGACACCCTCCATCCCCCCTCCTCCCCCCTACGCACCTCTCCCCCCACGCAGCCACGACCGCTCGAGCTCACGGCGAACTCGGCGACCGCGGAGTGGGGGAAAAGGAGTGGGGGAAGGAGTGGGGATAGGAGTGGGGGTCGCCATAGTGGCCACTATACTACTATCGTCATTCGACAAATTTCGACAGTGCTAATCCTCTTTCGAAGCTTCCCGAATGTTCGACGACCGTTTGCCACGATCCACGGATCCTACACTCGGCCATCCTGCATTGATATCGTCCTCGATATCATTCGTCGCTTTTCTCGTTGTCAAACTCCGTATCTCTCTCATCGAGTCCTGCTGTTTCACTCGGTGCCTCGCCATCTGTGTCCGTCTCATACTCATACTCGCTTGGCTGAGACCATGGTTTCATATGATCAGCTGACGTGCTTGTCGCGAACGGTCCATCATGTTTACCAATTCGCTCGACTTTATACCGATTATTTCGCAGCACAGCTGTCACTTTGTATGGTCCAAAAAACTTTGCAGTGAATTTCTGTCCTGGGCCAAACTGAGTATTCTGAATGGCTACGAGGTCTCCGTCCTTATAGGATTTGGCTGCTTTACGTCGTTTGTCAAATTGCCTCTTATTTTCGATTTGTATCTTTGCGATGCTTGTCTTCGCCTCTTCTCGCATTTCATTTCGTTTTTCATCGTATACTGCCAAAAATTCTTCCTCAATGATTTGTTTCAGTCTCAAATCATCTTTGCAACGCATCGTCTGACCAATTAATAGCTCGAACGGTGTCCGTTTGATGCTACGCTGGAACGTCGAATTCATAATTTGTCGCACCTGATCAACAAATTTGAAGCACTGTGCATGGTCTGCTTCAGACAATTTCGTCAAAATGGGAATTATCGTTCTATTGACTCTTTCTGCTTGTCCGTTCCCTCGTGAAACGCCAGCTGTAATCAATACATGCTCGATCTTTTCGTTACGACAATAGTCTTGAAAAACATGCGCCGTAAACGCGGTTCCTCGATCTGATATGATCCGTCGTGGGTTTCCAAAAATTGTAGCTTGCCTTTTCAGTCTTGTTATTGTTTCGGCGGATGTCGTTGACTTGGTGGGGTACAACCATACGAACTTGGTGAATGCGTCTACTACTACTAGCAAGTATTTATAGTTTTTGTTCGTAGAAGGCATCGGTCCTTAATGGTCGATGTGGTAGGTGTCTAGCGGCGAATCTCCTTTATCAATAGGACTTAGAAATCCTTCGCCTTTACCGGCTTTTCTTTCGGCGAGAATACAACTCACACAGCTGTTTATCACTCGTTGTATTTTATCGCGCATTTGAGGGAACCAGAATTCTCGTAATAGTAGATACGGCGTCTTTGTATAACCAAAATGTCCTCTTTCGTGGGCTTGTCGAATTACTTCATTTTCTATTACTCTCGGCACCACCAGCAGCGTTGATTTGCCTAGATTTTTATATAAAATTTCGTGTTTCATTACAAAATTTGTCTCATCACCGGATTTCACTTTTTCGACTAACTTCGCGATTGATGGATCGTCTCCTTGAGCTTTCTGAATTTTCGCGCTCACTGAGTCAGTGTTCAGTTGAATCGTCAAAACGTCAACAGGGTTGCGGCTTAGCGCATCGACATGTTTCATCGACGTACCCGGTCGATGTTCGATTGTGTAGTCGAATTCCTCTATCGTCAATGCCCAACGCGCGATGCGGAGGGAAACATCTTTTTTCGCCATCGTGAGCGTAAAAGCTCGGCAATCTGTCACTATTTTCACTGGAACACCATGCCCGGGTAAGAAATTAGTAGGGTAGCCATAACAAAAATCGGGGCCCGTTAGGGTTTGAACCCGACTAGGCCCGATCGGGGCCTAGTCTGGTTGTGTTGTGGGAATCCCTAGTAGGGCATCCATATTCAAACCCTCGCGGGCCCCGATTTTTGTTATGGCCGCCCTACTAATATTTCTTACCCGGGTTATTTTCCATAGATGTGATATATACATATAAAGTTTAAGCTATCGGTTAAACACTAGGTTAGATCTCTTGAAATAAACATACGCGTGGAATTTTACTACAAATATTTGTATTCTATAAACTTTTACAATGTTTGGAAAATAAGTTTCGCAACACAAAAATAGTTTTTTTTTAAATAATATTCATGTGTGCAGGAATGACAGCACATATGTGTGTACAACACCGTTTGGTTGCCTCGACATTTTTAATTGGACTAATTTCCGTCCAATGCTCGTGGCGGGATAAACACCATCAAGTGAATTTGTTGAGATAATTCGCCATTAAACTCTAAATGACTTTGTTGGGTACATGAATACATTTTTTTCCCATACTTTTGCTTCAATATACAAACATTCTTCAGACTCGTTACGTCCGAAAATTTTATTAATCTTCGCGACGTATCCATTACGCAAAACCACAACATTATCTGGCGCTCTCGTACCAATAAATATGGAATGATTAAAAATAAAATTTTTTACAATCACTTCTCCATTTTCGAGATACTTCTGTCTAATCTGAAATTTCGAAGGAATTTCTATCAGTCTACGGGAAATGATACTTTTTTCATAGTGCCGGCGATACAATTGCGCCAAGGGCAGATTTGGACTTCTGATTGAACGTTAAATTGTTCCAAGATGACTCTCAAAAGGAAAACAATTGATTTTACTTAAATCACAACCCAAATTTTCAACGTCATCGACGACGTGACAGAGATTATGAATGTTTATGCTCTGAGCTTGTTCGCCGTACAAACTTGGCATTGAAAGTACAAAGAGATTCAAATATTTCCTGGCTTTTTCTTTATATAATATAGCCAATATTTCATTACACAAAATTCTGAAGGTCGTGTGCAGCAATAAAAAGTGATTGTATAAATTTTCGGCCAATAAATTTTTCAGGACGATAGGGCCGCAATACAAAAGAAAGAATCTGAATTCGATGGCTTTCCACTTAAATACACAAGCGATTGATCTCATCTTTCGTTGAAATTCTTTTGGTATTTGAGCTTTGAATGAAATCAATCTGCGAGAAAGTTCGTGTCTGTTTCTCAAGTTCATGCGCGCTTTCTATGGTCCAGACACGAGCATTTCTAATAATTTTTTCATAGCTCCGACGCAGGCCAGATGCATGAAATCCAGCGGAAAGATGGTCGTCATATCAATGTCCTGCTCTATTAGTTCGAGAGGAGAATTTCCGATATGGTGTTCGGGGTCCAATCTCTCTCGAAGAGACATATTGGATCGTTTTGGATGATCAACTCCAGGGTAAACTATTTGAGTTTTTTTTATCCAACTTTAATGGGTTTCCCATAGACGGTACAACGTTCGCAGGCACAGTAGCCACCGTGTCCTTTGGTACCTATGACGAAAAAAAAAACAAAAATTTAAGGAGGATTGTAAGCGAGTGCCGTTAATGAAATAAACGAAATTGAAAAATCACCTCCACAATAAGCACGAGCCGGAGTGTCGGCAACAATTGCTTTCAAAGTGACTTTAAAAATCTTATTATTCAACCGGAAACCATCTCGGTGCAAGATATTCAATTCGTTTATGAGATCTTCAAAAAAATCGGTTGCATCCTTGGGTTTGCCAGCTCCAGCATAGACGGCAACTTCAAATGGCTTATACACATTGGGCTCATAATAAATTTTACTTAAAATCGGCCAAAAAGAAATTTTTCCAGATTTTGATAATGGCAGTCCATCTATATTAAAAATTAAATCAATATCTCCTTTGTGGAAGCTGGCGAGATGTTTTTCCAACCCAGTTGCGATTCCGAAGTACACAAATTCCCCAGGTTCTCCATCTGTTGAACTTTCCATACTCCGAATATTGTAATTAGCATGGAGTGTGCCCAGAACCGTCACGGCAGATTTTGGCAAGTCAGGA
Organism: Netelia melanura; assembly: GCA_964007305.1. Classification (NCBI taxonomy): domain Eukaryota; kingdom Metazoa; phylum Arthropoda; class Insecta; order Hymenoptera; family Ichneumonidae; genus Netelia; species Netelia melanura. The sequence goes on from OZ023257.1 coordinate 16,937,887, forward strand.
AGTAATCTTTCTCTCAGGATGAGTAATAATTGTTCGAGATGCGTGTGACTAATTTGAGTGTTAACAGTTCACCGACGAAGATCCTCAATTTTTTTCGGGAGTCACCGTTCCTTGTCACTTTGTCTTTCTTCCTCAGCGACAAGATCAAAGTCTTCGTTGAAAATATTTTCTCTCATCAAGTCCAAATTTGGACTCCCAATTCTATCGTGTTCGTGTCCATAATCGACTTTGTCGCCGACTTGGACAGCGACTTCTTCCTCTATAATATCGTTCATATTCTTAATAAATGCGAATTCTTCTGAACGAGTCTAATTTTTGGAATACAAAATTTTTAATGTGACATTATCCTTACCATAAACACTTCCTTTGCTCTGTCTATTCGCTACCATATTAGCTTTTATGGCCTCACTTTCAATTTCCTTGAGAAGTAATCGACTCTTTCGCTTACGAGCACACGCACGTTTTTTTTTACGATGATCCATATCAATCTGCGTTATATTCACTTTCATTATTCACTCTCGAGAAAAATATTTGGTTCGTAAAATTCGGTCGCGTCGTATTTCGCGTATAAAGTTTTATATGAGTATAGACATCGACTGAACACCGATGCTAAATTTCCTCCAAAACATCGTCGTACGCAGAAAGAGCCATGGATCGTATACACAAATGTATACATATATGCTGGCACGCCGTTGGTAGGGGGGTATGGGGAATTTGGGGTTAAAAGAAAAGAAATAATGAATGGTTCAATTAATAACTTTTATTGCGTCGATATTTTAACGGCGGACTATCTCCGGGGCAAATAATAATAATAATACTTTCAAATTTTGGGCGCCAGTTAATTTTTACTACAAACAAAAAATTAACAAAATTAATAAAAAAAAATAACACTATATAATAAACGACGTATGCTCTGAAAGGGGAGGACGGCTAGCGTATAGGGAAGGGGGGGGGGGTCGAGCGGGAATGTATCTCAGAGAGAGGATTCGCCGACTCAACGGCCTCTTAATAATTACCACTGGCTTTCTTCTCGTACGTATTCGATATCGCTGGTCAATACTTAAGAGTAACTCGGTCGGTCGCAGGGAGAGGGGCCAAGCGGGGAAATGGGAGTTGTTTTGGATTTGGGAGTCGGCTGTGCCGAGGAAGGTCGGTCGTGTGTGTCTCAATCGCGCGAGTCGCGCGATTGAAGGCTCTCAACGTCGAGATGGATACAAGTAACAGGGGGAAGGGAGGGGTCAGGCGGGAGATGACCGTTACTCGTACTTATGATATTCGCTACTTTAATTTCTCTAATTTGTACAGCCGTCCCACACGACTTTTTAAATGAAACGAACTCTGGCCAAATGCAAGGGTGGATGCACGCAATAAGAAAGGGGGGGGGGGGATGCTCTATACAAATCCGTCGAAAAAGGGGATAGAGAAAGATTTTGGGAGAAGTATGCCGATAAGGTTGACCTGTGCAAACACTTATGTAAGCCATACACGCTACGGTCTACCGGAGAGGTCATCTGTGCAGGTATGCCTGCGCAGGTCAACCGAACATTGGTAGCGTGTATGGGGACGTTCCGGTGTACCGGAGCGGTCTTCAGTTCTTTTTGCGATGACATCGAATGAGGACGATAACGCGCTGGCATTGCTAGGCCTTGCTTTAATTTTGAAGATAAAAGATACAAAAACAGTGAAAAGGAAGCGAAAAAAGTGGTGTAAGCATTGGTTATTGAAAAGGAAAACATACAGTCATGTTAATTTATTGAATGAATTAAAATTTGAACCAGAAGATTTTAAAAACTATCTCCGAATGGACGAGAAAACATACCTTAAATTACTTGAAATGGTTACTCCTATGATAAAAAAAGAAGACACAGTTATGAGAAATAGTATTTCTGCGCACGAAAGATTATCAGTTACATTGAGATTTCTCGCAACTGGCAGAAGTTATGACGACCTAAAATTTTCAGCAATTATTTCGCCTCAGGCGCTTGGAAAAATGATTCCTGAAACATGTGAGGCCTTGTATAAAGTGCTTAGAAGAGATTATTTGAAGATAAGTAATTAAAACACTGTTATATTACAGATAATATTTATTGAAAAAAATACGATTTTAATTTTAATCATAAAAGTACAAAACTGTCGCGTACAAATTATTCATTATCAACATTGAAATTATTAAGGAATGTCGCGGCCGAATCTGGAATCGATAAAACTACCTCTGTTTCACCGGGCTGATTTCCCGGAATTCTAGGTGTTCGCATTTGTTTTGTAGAGTAGGGATTGCCTTCGGAACTGTTGAGGAGATGGCTGGTTTGAAATGATTGAGAAAGATACTCTGAATGTTGACTGGTGGGAAATAGAAGGCAGGGTGGGCTAGGACTTCCGGAAGAAACAAAACTTATAGGGGTATATGCCCTATTGGAAGTAGGAGACGATTGATATACATGTTGTCGATATTGCTGAGCAGGAACATAGCTTCGTTGATTTTGTTTCAAAATATCTCTCATGTTAATATAGGCGTGCTCGGGAGTGAGGTGTCCTATTTCTGCTTCAAAAAGTAAATCATTAATAAGTTTTTCTGCGACTATTATTTGATTCGTATCTAAAGCCCTCAATTTCATCGCCACATTTTTGCCAATAATATCGCACCTATCTTCTGTTACAATTGGGCGAGGACGCTTAAAGTGATCTCGTACCGATTCCAATACTTCATTTGCTATGCTTTCATCTTTTCTTTTACAAGGTTTTGGTGGGCGAGATGAATTATTATTTGATGATGTCGATCGGGCCTCGTTGTTGTTGGTAGATACGCTGTTGCATGAATATTCTTCATCGGCATTTGAAAAATCTTCAGTGTTGTCTCTCTGAAAACAAATAATTTTGATACATGTTTGTGTCCCGCCGCTATAGATATTTAACATAAAAAATAGCCACTTATTGTATAAATGATAAATCTGTTATTTTTTTTTTACAGTTTCCTACATCTGAAGAAGAGTGGAAAGAAATAGCAAAGATGTATGAAGAACGATGGAACTTTCCTCATTGTCTTGGTGCAATAGATGGAAAGCGCATAGCGATTGTTCCACCGGCTAATAGTGGATCGTATTTTTATAATTATAAAGGACAACATAGTGTGGTTCTTATGACAATTGTTAATGAAAAATACCAATTTGTATACATAGACATTGGCATGAATGGTAGAATATCCGATGGAGGGGTTCTACAAAACACTAAATTTTTTGAAAAATTAGAAAATAGTGATTTACATATTCCAAGCAGTGAATTGTTAACAGGAAGTAACCGAAATTTACCATATGTATTTGTGGCAGATGACGCGTTCCCATTACGCCCCGATATGATAAAACCGTTTCGGCAGGCGGATTTAACATCGCGAGAAAGAAAAATCCTGAATTACAGATTATCTCGCGCGAGGCGCACTGTTGAAAACGCTTTCGGGATAATGGCATCACGATTTCGGATATTTTATACTCATATAAATTTAGAACCCGAAAATATCGATAAAGTAGTGAAAGCATCTTGTGTATTACATAACTTTTTAATTGAACACTCAAAAAAGTCTTATGCACCTCAAAAATGTTTTTATCGAGAAAACTCTGAAAACGGGACTATATTTTCTGAAGGATACAATACAGAAAATAGTACCATGGAAAACTTGGAAAGAAGAAACCCAGGAAATACTTTGAACAACGCGAAGATAGTCCGAAACAATTTTATGAATTATTTCAATCAGGAGGGAAGGGTACCATGGCAAAATGATCATGTAAATTAAAAAATTAGGCTGAACGAGCGAAGTAGGTAGTTCTAAATACATAGTTATTAGTGATGTACCGGATCGTTAAAAATGTATATCCGCGGATACGGATACGGATCTTTATTTTCGATGATACGGATATCCGGAACATCACTAATAGTTATATTATAAGCTTTGGTGAAATTTAGAATGATGGTAAATACAAAATAATTATGTGTTCTATGTATTCAACTTAATAAAAAATTATACTACGAAGTATGAAATATTTTACTAACCTCACAACTGTTTTCGTCATCACTATCTAAGTTGGATGAAGATTCCCTTGGAGTGCATTGATCATGAACGAAATTGAACAAATCGTAGTACCACAGTTTAATACGGTACACATCATCAGCAGATGCCCCAGACTTTAAAGATTGGTCATATTTCTTCTTTTCCTTCCTAACATTGCTTCTTAAATTATTGATCTTTTTCACAACGACTTCTTTGTTCGCATCTGGCTCAATTTCTCTCAATTTTTCTATGAGTAATTTATAAGCAGCTTCTTTTTTGTCTCGATTATGGTAATCTTTGTTTTTAATTTGCCAAAGACATGGATGACTTCTATAAATGTCGATAAAATCTTCAAGGATTTTTTTAGTTGAATTTGGTGGCGCCATTTTCAATTGCTGTATTACGTGGCATTCGTGGCAATACGATGCGAGCGACGAGACAACCGTCCGAAAGAAACACTAGAAAACAACTGACGCGACCTGCGCAGGCGACCGGAGTACACGCACATACGCACAGGTACGCCGAACGGTGTCACTCGAAAGAATTGATTTTCGATCTTGCGCCGGTCGCCTGCGCAGGCCCAAAAACTGCGCAGGTCTATTCCCACACACATTCCGGTCTACCTGCGCAGGCATACCTGCACAGGTGGACCTTTCCGATGGACCGTAGCATGTATGGCAGCCATTACGTCCTTTGCAAGGTCCTTCCTCGTCCTGTCTCTCCTTTTCTCGTCGTGTTCTATCCTCTCATTGTCCTCTCTTCGTATCCTTGAATACTCTCTTCTCGCACACTTTCACTCTCGCTAACGCTCTTTCCTTGAACTATCGCAACTCTATACTTTTCTCTCACTCCAATTTCTTCGATTTTAATTTTCTCACGCTAATTATATTTCGCTACTTCTTCCGCTAATCGTCCTATTCGGTGGCTCGTCGCAAAGTGACGATCTCTCGTCCTTTGCTGGTTCTCGGTGTCGATCATTTGGGCAGCATTGTCGGGCAGCAGCGTCACAGGTCGGTAGGAGAAGGGTCAGGCGTTTGATCGATCTTTGATCAACGCGGCGGGATCTATCGGGACGGGCAGGTAAGTAGGTCGGTCGGTAAGTAGGGAATAATTTTGGACGGGGTTTGATAATTACGGGTAATCGTAATTTTGGGATTGCCGTGCGCTGCTGCCATCTTCGTCTTCCTTATCGCCGGTCAGCCGATGGATGGCATCGTGGCGGGGACGGACGGGTGTATCTCTTCATTGTGACGGATGATTGAGTGTGGTGTGTTATGTGAGTGTGACGATGTGGATTGAACGATGGTGACGGCGATGACTTCGGGTCTTGCGGGTCGGTCCTCTTCTCGAAGTGTTGCACAGGCCTTACAATAATTTAGGGGAAAAGGAGGGGAAAATAAAATAATACTTTTTACTTGCCTTGTTTTGGGCCTGTCCGTGGGGACGGCTGCCTTTGGGACGAGCCGGGTGCAGGGGAGATATTGTACAACGTTACAACAGTTCTATCGTCCTATTCGGGACGAGCCGGCGAGTAGTTAGGAGACCAGTAGAGAGCGAATAGAGAGTGATAGAGTGAACGTAGTTAGAAAGAGTATAGAGTAAAGAGGGAGGCGAGGATTGAGTGTGAGAGAGAGAGAGAAGTGAAGTACGAAAAAGGATTATCAGCGAAAATAACGACGAATTGGCACGAAAAAGGGATACGATAACGGAAAAACGGAAATTGAGATTGGAAATGACGAGGACGACCAGGCACGAAAAGGGAACAGGAGAGAAGGAAACGGACGAGAAGGAGAGAAATCTACGGCAGCAAAGGTGAGTGTTTGCACGGTTACCCCCCCCCCCCCCCCGAATTGTGGCCGGCTCATTTTTGAGAGAACCGCGCGTGTTGCAATATTCGTGTAGTATCATTTTTCGTTTGAGTTTCATTATCTTTCCGAGTGTGCGAAATCAGTACTTGAGTTTTCTTCTTGCGTGCCATGTGGGACGGCGGTAAAAATTTATAAAGTTAGTACCATTGTGCGTAACGGTCATTCCTACCCACCTGACCTCCCCCCCCTACCTACTACCTCGATCACAGTCGAGAACCTTCGATCGCGTGAGTGGCGCGATCAACCCCCCCCCCCCCCCCGTCCGTCAATCATCCGAAGTCGTCACGGACAGCAACGCCTTTCTCCCCGCCCGTCCCTTCCTTGCGACTGACCGTGTTAGCGGTAACGTAGTGCTTAAGATAAACGTGTACAATAAACTTGTGATATTAAATTTAAAATCAGCCAGTGGTAATTATTAAGAGGCCATAGCGTCGGTGAACCTGTACCCTGAGAGTCCGTCCCGCTCGACCCCCCCCCCCCCCCCCCGTACCCTGCACGCTAGCCCATCCTCACCTTTAAAAGCGTCAGTTATTATATTATCTATTTTTTTTTCTGTTTTTGTTCATTTTCGTAAAAAATTAAATGGCGCCCATAAGTAAATAGTTTTTTTTGTTGTAAGTAAATATTGCAGATCCCAGAGATCGTCCGCCGTACAGTTATTGTAATAATAAAGAGAATCATTGGAATTATTAATTATTTCTTTTCTGTAATTCCAAACTCCCCATACTTCCCCTCCCGAACGGCGTGACAAAATTGGCAAAATGTATCTATTGTAGCTCGATACAATAGATACATTCGTGACTCTTCGTGACCTCGAGCGCCAGCAGCGTCAGTAATACAACCAAAGTATAAACAGTGTGAACGACTCTAGTTATTGCGTGTGTGTATTAGTGAAATCTCGTGGAATAAGTAAGTACAATTCTTTATTCTTGTTCACTATTAAATTATGGTACATTTGTGGAAAGATCATGCCCATACATATAACGAAAAAAATCGTTCGTTATTCGTGTTTTATTAATAATATGATAAACGTGAGGTTATGTATCATGTGAAATTTTTGTCAGCATCTGTTCCATCCATTCTAATCATATTTTGATCTTATCACTCTTCAATCGTATATTCCTTACGTTCTTCGTGATTATTTTTATTATGTATTTTTCATTGACAGTTATAATCGCAACGCAATAAAAGCACGTGAAAATTTTACCTCACTTGTACTATACGTATTCGTGATGAACAATACAAATTATTGCTATTTCTTCATAACAATTCTAATCTTACATTCATCACATCTTTCCTGTTAATTTTTGTTGTAATTTTTAGATAACAACGACAATTTTTATTATTACAAATTCGATTTTTATTGCGCCATACTAATGGGGTTAAACTTCCTCGTGCATTTTTTGGGTCGCAGTTATAATGACGCACGTAACATTGAAGAAAAATAACATGAAACTTATGATTAATAGAATAGATGGTAAACGAAACTGCACGTGGCATATTACTTTTATCATAAAAAAGCGAGCATTTCTTGCGAAATGAAATTGTTGAAATAAATATTTTTGTTTTTTTTTGGTACAAAATGTCATATCTGGTTTGTTTGTTTGTTTGTTTTTTATAGGCGGACTCCGTGCACCGAGCCATCCGGCCATTGTACACGAACCCTGAGGGGCGCCGCATTTTTATTCCAGGATGGGGGTCCTGAGGCCCGCTCTCTCCGCAAAAAGCAGGAGATTCCGGATGCCCAGGCCCTCCATCTCCGTATTATCAAAGCCCACTGCCCCAAAGACCTGGTACCTCACCTGATCCAGGGCTGTGCAGTGGGCGACGATGTGCAGGGGCGTCTCGTCCGCCAGATTACATCTGGGGCATAGCGTCTCCTGACACCGTCCTATACGGCTCATATATGCCTTAGTGAACCAGTGCCCCGTGAGCAGGCCCGTGATGCACCTGAGATTCGTCCGGCTCAGCCCCACCACTTGGCCCACGAGCTCACGGGTCGGCTTCCTAAGCATCGCCTTCGAGTGACGTGAGCCACTGGCCTCCCTCCACAACTCAGCGACCAGTTCGTCAGCCTCCTTGCGGAGAAGGTCATCAATGGCTCTCATTGACACTCCAACGTGGCACGGTTGCCCGGGTGATTCCAGGCTTTGCCGTGCGAGATTGTGAGCCTTCATGTTGCCTTCGATGCCGCTGTGGACTGGCACCCACAGGATTGACACCCTGTTATGAAGGCTTATCTGCTCCAGTCGTTCCTTGCAGTCCTTGATAAGCGGCGTCTCTATTTTCGCTCCTCCCAGAGCTCTAACAGAGGCCATACTATCGCTGCAGATGTATATGTGCCTGCCCTTGTCCTCTCTGGCTAGGATAAGCTCAGCACAGTACTTCAGGGCCGCTAATTCTGTTTGTAGGACCGTGGCATGGCCGGGCAGGGCCAAGGACACTTCCGTCTTCGGTCCGCCCGACCATACACCGGCCCCGGCCGTCCCATCCGCCTTGGCGCCGTCCGTGAACCAGACTAGCCCCCCCCCCCCCGGTGTGAGTAGGTCCTTACCGTTGGATCGCCATTGGCTCCCTGTAGGGAGACAAGTGGTGAACTTGTTCTGAAGAACAAAGGACCGAGCGCACCTGTCCACCCCGCCGCTGACTAGGGTCCATATTTCCCTGTTCTGCTTTAGAATGGACGCGTGACCCGCGTTCCTGTTGCCCTTCCATTCGCCGCAGGAGAAGAGCCTTATAGCTGATCTCACCGCGTTTCTCTTCGCCTCATAATGGAGCGGGGGAAAGTGGAGTAACGCTCCCAGCGCTGCCGTGGGAGTGGTGCTGAGGGCGCCCGTTATACCGAGCCCAGCCAGCCTAAATACTCCTTCTATTGCCTTCCTGTATTTGGCCCTCATGAGTGCCGGCCACCATACCAAGGAGGCGTAGGTGATCTGTGGGATCAGGATGGCCTTGTAAATTCAGTTCACCATTGCTGGCCTAAGACCCCACGTGTTGTTAAACATCCTTCTGCACGCCCAGAAGGTGCATTTAGCCTTCGCGGTTTGGGTTTTAACGTGCTTGTTCCACGTCAGCTTCGCGTCGAGCCATACCCCTAGATACTTGACCTGTGGGGAGAGCTCAAGCCGTGTTCCGAACACAGTAGGTCTCTCCATCCTCTGTTTTCTTCTTTTTGTGAATAGCACCATCTCAGTTTTGCTCGGGTTTACCCTGAGCCTCTTAGATGTGCACCATTCTTCTACTTTGTTCAGGGCCTTTTGCATCCTGCTGCTCAGCTCCCTCACGTTCTCCCCGCTGATCACGATGCAAACATCGTCAGCGTATCCTATCGTTTTCACCCCTCTTCCTTCCAGCGCGGTCAAGAGTCCGTCGACCACGAGTAGCCACAGGAGTGGTGAGAGAACCCCTCCGTGCGGACAACCTCTGCCGACTAGGGCCCTGGCCTTGGCGCTCCCGAAAGATGCGGTGACGTACCTTTGGCGAAGCATAGCCTGGATCCACCCGTCGATTGTTTCCTCGACGGCGAATCTCCTTGTTGCCTCTCTGATTGCTTCGAAGGGGGTGTTATCAAAATCCCCCTCGATGTCCAAAAAGACGCACAGCGTGGCTTGCCGATTGCTCAGAGACTCCTCCACCTCGTAGACGAGGCTGTGGAGAGCCGTCTCCGTTGATCGGCCCGCCCTGTACGCATGTTGTGAAGGGTGGATTGGTGTTACCACCAAAGCTCCCTCCCTGATGTATCGTCCAACCAGTCTCTCTAACGCCTTCATGAGGAAGGATGTGAGGCTGATTGGCCTGAAGTCTTTGGCGCGGTCATAGCTGCACTTCCCTGGTTTGGGGATAAATACCACCCTGACTTCGCGCCATAGATTGGGGATGTACCCTAGGGCTAGGCAAGCCCTGAACAGCAGCAGTAGCTTGCTGGTCAGCCCCTCCCCTCCCTCCTGTTGCAGAGCCGGGAATAGACCGTCTGGACCGGGGCTTTTATACCTATCAAAGGTGCTCAGGGCCCATCTCAGCCCGTCCCGTCTCACTACCCTCTTTGCTGTTTTCCAGTCAGCTAGTCGCTGTTTAACAACTGCGGTCAGCTCCTGGCTGTCAGCTGCGACCGAGTCCGGGAAGTGTACTTCGATCAAATGCCGAAGTATCTCTTCCTGGCCCCCAAGTACGTTGCCGTTCGGTACCACGATATTGCCGATACCCTGCGGCGGTCCTGTGGAGAAGATCCTGCGCAGCGCGGCTACCGTGGAAACGGCCTCCAGCTCCAAGCAGAATCCCCTCCACGCTTGTTCCTTGGAGCGGCGAATGAGTTTTTTATACTCATTTTGGACAGCTCAATATCGAGTCCAGTCCTCGTCCCTCCTTGTTCTCATTGCCCTGTTATGCAGGCTCCGTGAGCGACGGCGAAGTCTATTCAACTCGGAGCTCCACCAGGCGACTTTTCTGCCTGCCCTTGGTGTCCTTGCCGGGCAGGCGTCTTCGTACGATTGTATCATGGCCGAGTGGATGATCTCCATCTCGACCTCAATACTACTTTCCTTGTCCAGTCGCAGTCCCTGTGAACCCAACCTGGCCGTGAGCCTCTCTTTGTAGAGGGCCCAGTCCGTGGCTCTGGGGTTCCGAGTGACCGTTAACTGGGCAGCAGGTGCCGTTCCTTGTACTTGGAAGCTTATCCTCTTGTGATCCGAGAGGGTGTCTTCCGCGTCCACCCTCCACTCGCCACAGAAGCTCGCTAAGCGACTAGACGCTAGCGTTATGTCGATCACCGCCTTGCAGCGGGATGTAACAAAGGTGGGTAGAGACCTTCTGTTGAGAATCTCCACGTTTTTTGTAGCTAAGAAGTCCAGTAGCGTCGTGCCTCTAGCATTATTCACCGAGCTACCCCACGCCTGGTGCATTGAGTTTGCATCCAGGCGTGCTATTAGCTCTATACCGTTGATTTCGCAGAAGTTGATATGCGCCTCTAGCTCCCTCGTCGGCGGTGGGGCCAGGGAGTTCGAGGGCTGGTAGGCTGAACACCAGACCGTGTTCACCGTTCTCCCCCCTAAACTTAGCGCTACCAACACCGCTGCCAAATCGTTACTGCAGTACTTACTCATTTTTAGAGCGCCGTACCTCTTGTGTGTGACTACGCAGGCTCGTGGACCGGTCCCTCCTTCCTGGTAAGTAAGGTCCCAGTCCCTCGCCGATAGTCCCCTTATCCTGCCCTCGTGCACCCACGGCTCCTGCACGAGGGCGATGTCGATCTGCCCCGCGGTGACCGTCTCCTGCAACAGCGCTGTCGCCGCCCTGCAATGTTGGAGATTTATCTGACAGGCCCTGAAGAGGGCTCTGCCCGGGGGCGGGTTAGTTCGGTGGGGGGAAGGGATAGTGCGGGATGGGGATGGGGGTATGGGTGTTGGGGAAGGAACGCTCACTGGGGAAGTGAAGCGTCCGAGCTGCCTGTGTGGGGGGGGGCCCACTGGAGCCTTCCCCTCTCGTGAGTCCAGGGAAGGACTGGGCCAGGGTGCGTTGCCGCCCCTGGCCTGTCTCTTCCCTGCTTTTCTTGATGAGGTGGGCCATTTTGTTTGGCCTCCCTCTGCTCTTCCTTTCACCCCGATACCTTGGTGCGGCTGGACGGTGATCCCCGGCTTGGGTGGCTCCGGTTCCTGCACCGTCCTCACCCGCCGCCGCCTGATCCTCCGGCCCCGCCGCCTCCGCCACCTCCATCGGGGTGTCTACTTCGGGCACCGCCTCTGCAGGGGCTCCTGCGGGGCAGGGAGCCGATTTCTCGGTCCCCTGCTCGCCACTGGGTCCACTCTGCACTCTGGTCGGCTGGTGATAGAATTTTGCCCTCCCTAGCCCGAAGTGGGGGGACCAGTTTTTGTCCCGGAGCACCTCCAGCGAGGCTGGATCCACTCCCAGGACTAGATGCGCAGAGCCATTCACGAGCCTCCTGTTCCATACCTTCCACAGGTTGGTTTTTAGTGACTCATTCGGAATCTGCAATAGTTTCAGTGCCTGTTCGGTCCTGCACTCCGGCCCGCTCAGCCTTGCTGTTACCCTGGTCAGCCTCGGGAGCTCCTCCTTGCAGCGAACCTGCAGGGAGGCCCCCTCCCAAGGTTTGAGTGTGGGCGTCGTGGTCCTCAACCATGTGAGGGCCGCCGCGTCCGTACAGGTGATCCAAAGGATCCCCTGATTATGTCCGTACTCCTCGAAGCAGGGTGCGCCGCCTCCAGAGAGCTGACCCAACGCTTCGACGAGTTCGGCGACAATTCTGTCGGCCTGGTCGGTAGACAGGGTGCTTGCGGGATAGTCCGCCGGCACCACTGCCACCCTGCCTCCCCCTTTCGCTGCTTCGCCGAAAGAGGTCGGGCCGACCGTGTTCGTTTTCCCCCTTTTTGGGGGGTTGCTGACCTCCGGTGGGGTCGAGTCCGAGGGTCTATCCCTCTTACCTCCACCCCCGACCGGGGCCGAAACCTTCGTGGCTGATTGCTGCGGGGTAATCGTGCCCGTCAGCGCCTCCCGCGCCTTCCAAGCCCTTTCCTCGCCGCTCCGCTCCTATTCCTCCTGTTGGCCCGGCCGGTAGGCCCCCCTTGCGAGGTGCCCACGCAGACCGGGTCCGCAGGAGTGACGCTATTGATGTTGGGGAGGGCGCCCACCGGAGAGTCCAAGCCCTCCTGGGCTGGGCGGCCCTCTCCTTCCACCGTTGTACAGACCTCGGATGTGCTCTTATTCAGAGCGCCACCTTCGGCCGAGTTTGGAATTAAATTTTTCTGAGGTTCCATATGGTTCCCACGAGTAGTCAGAAAAGGGTGGTCCGCCCCCGCAGAGCCTGTTGCGGGGGTAAGGCTAGATACGATGGCGTGTCGCCCGGTGCCCCAAAGGCATCGTGAGAGACACCATATCCCCTGGTGCCATTCAGCCCTCGGCACGATAGCTTCCACCTTGGCTTGGGGGGTTTGGTCCGCGACGGGGTTTTTGTTACCTTGACCCGGTCTTACCCGGGTTGGCTCCTTATCGCACCCGTTGGCCTGGGTCCGTCCGGGACACGACCGGACTCCGCGGTCGTGGGCATTTGTGTGCCCCCTTCCCCGGGCCCGCCGTTCCCTTCCTCCCCAGGTCGTCCTCCGATCCGCCACCTGGAGACGCGCCCGGTTGGCGACCAGCCGTCTCCGGTCCTCTTGCGGGGGCCGGAGCCGGGTCATATCTGGTATTAAGATAATAAGATAAGTTTTGTTTTTACAGTGAAGTCTCAAAAACGACAATTACAACCGTATCAACTTATTAGTTTTATTAACGAAATTGATAAAAAAAGGTAAACGCACAGTTGAGTGCGTGCCAAGTTCTTGGGTTTCTTATGACAAGGGACTTGGATCATTGGTCGTACGATACATGGCACCTCCATACAACGAGGAAGACAAGCTACTCATCCGCACCCTCATTCGAAACCAAGAAGATCCTCCAGAAAGTTGGCCTTCATATCCAGTGTTATGACCCTATTTAGGGCCTAATGTTTTGTATTAAGTTGTTACTTGTTATTTAAAGTCGAGGGTCAGGGGCCTCGACTTGTGGGTTCTGTCACTTCTTAAAGCGGCGTAACGCACCTCACCTGGTTCTGTGTGTGTGCGTCTCCGATCTGCTGACGTCGGCGGATTGCTGGGATCGTTGGGAAGGTCGGTTGCGCCCTCCTTCTAGGCAGTAGAAATAACGCTCAAGATGGCTTCAATGGTTTATTACTCGCACAAGCAACCGCGCTCGTAGTGGCGTACACAGATTAGCGCTCGTCGCTGCCACTACGATGCCGAGGTTTCGCTGAGTCGGCAGAAGTCGAGCGGGTAGAGTACAATTGGACTCGCCGGACTCATACACGCACACACCGTTACAACAATATTAAGATTCTCGGTTAATACTACAATGGCTCTCCGGAACCTCACGGTTACGCTCACGATGCTCTAAGTACGTGAAGCGTACACACCACTAAGGCACTGGTACCGGTTGACCGATGTCTGTTAAGACTGAGAGATTAGTTAAGACTGATTAAAGTTTGGTCTGTCCGGACCCTCGTTGCCTTGGGGAAGGAGCTCGTGGGGGTTACCGGGAACGATATGTCGGTCGTCGATTGGGAAGTTGATTTGTCAATCGGGTCAACTTCCCAATCGGTAGTTGCATTTCGAGAAGGGCTCGCGGGGCCGTTGCATTTTGGGAAAACATTGTGGGCCACGCTGACCGTGTGGCGCGTGGCCGGTGTTGCGGCGATCGCTTCGGTGAAACCGAAGTGTGCTGCTGAGGCGGCGATTTGGGCGATTTCCACACGGAGTTGACCGCCGGCGTGGAAGGCGCTCATCGCGCTGTGGAAAAGTACGGGTTGCGAAATCTGGCCGTTGCCAGGTTGATCGGTCCGTAACACCAGTTACCTTACAAGGCGATGCAAGTAAGGCCTTAATCCAAATTTAAATTATATTGACCATATATTTTCATTTTTTTGTATTAATGTTTTTTTTCAATTGATTGTTAAGTAGAAACGCATGCCAAAGGGCTGAACAGAGTAAAGAAACTCTGCGATCAAGAATATGCGTACACAACTATGTCAGAAGATATGGGAGAAAAAAACTCTCTAGAAATTACCACGCTGATAAAAAAGAAAAAATCCGACGATTCGAAGACGATAAAAGATATGTTGAGTCGACGAAATTTGTCTTCGGAGTCAGACGAGAACGGTTCAAGTAATACATTTTGTTTGAGTTACATTTTTACTTATTTATTTGTCTAAAAATGTGAAAAGTGTAACAAAAATTTGCTAAATACAGTCTTTTTTTTACATGTTCAGCTTCTTCTGATAACAGTTCTTCTGACTCAGAAACTACGGCTGCTAATGTTCGTTCAAAAAATAAAAAGTCCAGTCAAAGGTACGTGCCGAAAACATCAGGTGCTCCAGTTCCGGTTACAAAAAAAACAACACTCCATCAAAAATCGTGGAGGAATCGCCTGTTCGCAAGCAGCCATCGACTTCATCATATCCGTTGAATTCAGAGAATGCAACGGACAAAGAAAAAGTATCAAATAAATACATATCCGACGATGCAAAAATTTTGCCGACTCTTCAAGGATTTCAAAAAAATGAAACTCGGCCCCTGGAAAATACTGCAAAAAACAACCTCGTTTCTGATTCCAACGGTAAAGTATTGCAAAGATAATATAATATTAATAATAATATGGATAAGACAATATACATAAAGATAAAGAAAGAAAGAGAGATTATAAAGAGTGAGAAAGATATAAAGATTAAGTAATTTTTATTAAAACAACGTGTTGCCATCAACGTCACAAAAATTGTTATTTAATAAAATTAATCATGATTTGCAGGAAACGATCCGGTTCAGCGTACTCTTACGAAGATGACGGTTGCCATACAGTTTTTAAGTGAAGAAATACAAGAACTTCGACACAGCCTTGAATGGTTCATGAAGATGCCTAGCACCGAGATGACGCCTGACGGCTTTATGAAAAAGTATGGAATCCAAAAACTGAGCTTGGTCGACGATTTTCTGGTGTTCGACGGACATTTGAAAGACAATACAGACTTTCAAAACGATTTTGTAAGTGTTAAAACTGTACGAAAAATTCGGTTAAAAAAAAAGCTGATTTCCGATCATTGTTTTTTATGACATAGTCAATTTTTATTTATTTATGTAAGACGTATATAATAAGAGAAAATTTGAAGAATATTCTGTACAATTTTCATTAATAATTATGCATAAATGAACCATGTTGAAAATGTCTCGGTTTATAGAATGGTGCAGTCAATTGCATCGTGGAATCAGACATAAAAAAAACTTTAAATGCGATTATAAAGAAGTTTTTTATGCAACAATTCGCCATGGATTGTACAGTTGTCCGAGAATAAAAAAAAACAGGCAAGTTAATGCTGAAAGGGACAGCATTTTATGAACAACTTTTCGGTATGTATTCATATGATGCAAATAAAAATTACATAAGGTTTGTTGAAATTCTCTAAATCATTTATTTTACAGAATTCGTTCACCGTATGCATTCGAATGAAGGCGTGATTACGGAGAAAATATTTCACCAGAGTCTTTCAAGCTGCTTCAACAATGCCAAGGACTGGGATGGAGGTCGCAAGATGTGTACGAAATAAGAAAACCAAAGTAAAAAAAAACGATTAATTTTATTTCATCTCTAGTTTTAAGCTGTTGAACAATATATATATTATAGATATAAATATATCTAAGTAAGGAACATGCGTTATGTTGTACGTAAAGAAGAGCCAAAAATAAAACATCTATTGATCTCGTTAAAGCTTTACATCGATAAGCTATTTTATTAAATCTAAGCTAAATCTAAAAGGGGATGTTTTGCAATAAAGAAAACGGAAAATAAAATTGTTTTCTTTATTGCAAAATGTAACGGTCCCACATTCTATTCCCACTGTTCTCACCTACTCCTAATCTCTTTTCTCGCTAACTCCCAATTCCGCTGACTCCACAGTCCCACGGTCCCTTATCACCCTCACGCGACATCCCCTCCACTCCTAAAACTCTTTCTTCAAACCCTTTCTCCCAGCATCTTCCATCACCTAAATCAGTTCTCCTCCGACTTCCTAACCAACTAGACCTTTCCTCCATTTAATAAATCACCTATCTTTTACACCGCAAACAAGCGTATAATTATTACATCATTACCGCTCAGCACCGTCACAAAAACATCCCGCTTGATATGTATCCACTAATAAAGCTGGTAATTATAGGGCAGTAATAGGGCTGCCTCATGGCTCCGATTCGATTTTGGCAGGGTTCTGTTGAGGCACCCAGTCGGGCCCTGATTAATCAGCCCTTTTAGGCCCTCATGAACAAAGTGTGACCGGCCTCTAAGGGCCCTGATCGGGTGCCATGTTAGGGCCTTTCTAGAGTTAGGGAAAAATAATCGGGGCCTAGTTTAAGCCCTACTTGAATTCTTACACGGGTGTAGGTAAACTCTAAATTTTTTCAAGGATTTTATAATTGCCAATATCTCGAGCTCATAACTTGTATAGCGCTCTTCGGTCGGTGTTGTTTTCCAACTGGCAAAATATACCGGGTGTAGCAAATCGTCGTCGGGGTCCTTCTGAAATAGGATTGCTCCTAGTCCATACATACTCGCGTCTGTATGTAGCTCTGTCGTGGCACCCACTCGGTATAGTTTCAATACGGGATCTTCGGCAAGCGATCTCTTTAACGTCGCGAACGCTATCTCTTGTTCAACTCCAAATTCGAACTTTTCACCAGATCTTAACAATTTTGACAATGGTCTAGCGATCGAAGCAAAATGCGGAATAAATTTTCTAAAATATCCTGTGAGTCCGAGAAAAGATTGCACTTGTTTTAATGATTTAGGCTTTGGAAAGTTTATTACGGCTGTCGTATTTCGCTCACATGGTTTCACCGTGCCGTTCTCGATCACATGGCCACGGTATTCAACTCGGTTAACTAATATCTGACACTTTTTCCAGTTTATGTTTAGTCCGTACTCGCTGACTCTTTTTAATCCTTGTGACAACTTGATATAGCCGTCGCGCTCGTCTTCACCAAGAATAATAATATCGTCGAGGTACGCCAACACTATTCCGTCAGTCAGGAAATCGCTGAAAACACGCGGGGGAATTACTCAGTCCAAACGGTGCGCGTAACAATTCGTATTGTCCGTCAGGCACAATAAACGATGTAAAACCGATACTGTCGTCCTCGATCGGTACGTGAAAAAAGCCGTCTTTGAGATCTAAAGAGCTAAATACATTCGCGCGTGATAGCTTGTCGATCTCGTCTTCGATTACCGGCAACGGATATCGATCACGCACTATTTTTCCATTCAGTCGTCGATAGTCTACGGAAAGTCTCGGTTCACCATTTTTCTTCTGTACCACCACCACTGGACTGGCATACGTGGATATACTTGGTCTTATCACGTTTTCTTTTAGCCACTTCTCTATTATTCCGTTTACTACGGCGCGCTGTTCAATCGAAAGCCGTCGGGGACTTTGGAACACGGGTACTTCGTCGTTGAGGATAATCCTCATTTTCACACCGCTACTTTTCGTTTTATTTGGTCGGTATTCGCCGACTGTCTCTCGAACTTCATGCCTTATCTCAGGGTCACTCACGTGGTGTAACGCTACTTTATCATCCTTCATACTAGTTTCTTCGTCGTTTACGTTTATACACAACACCGCGTGCCAATTCGGATCTGTGTTATCATCGGTCGACTCTGTCAACCTAGACAACGTTGCTTGCCTCTGTTTCAGTTTAACTTCGACGAAATCTGACAATTCACCGCCGATTAATAAATCATGTCCTGTATATTCGTCGGGAATCACATCAAAATTCAACTCAACGCGAATGCCGTCGATTTTTATAGTTGATGTGAATCTGCCAAGGGTCTTTGCGCCCTTCGAACCAATGCCGTCAAATGGTATCTGCATAGCTTTGAGTGCGGGTGCACCCAACTTTACGTATAACGTCGAACGAACAAGGTGCAGGTCGCTTCCGGAGTCTATTACTGCGACAATGTTCTGACCAAGAATGTTTACCGTCTTGTACGTCTTTTTGTCGGTTGCGGTCGCGATATCGCATCGGGACGTCTTCGTCGTTCTCTTCTGTATATCACCTTCACATTTCGACGCGATGTGACCGAAATTACCACTCAGATGGTCTTTACCACCACAGTTATATCAATGTCTTGTTGCTGTCTCAGTCTTCGTTTGACTCTTTCTCGTCTTATCGTTATTCGCCTGCCTTTCGGTCTTAGTTTTTCTTGCCGCGACACTACGAGACGTTTCGTACTGTAACAGCCTTTCTCTAAGACCTTTGATTGTCTTAGCACCGTATAACATTGCTTTGTTTACTTCGTCGTCTTGTATCCCATCGATAATGTATTGGATCTGCGATTCGGTGTCGATGTCGGTATGACTGGCAATTTCCAACATACGATAGGTGTACTCAACGTATGATTCGTCGTTTTTCTTCTTCGTGGTACACAGTTTACGATGAATCAGCTTACTGTTCGCGGTTCTAGAGAATTCCTTTCATAACGCCGTTTTCATTGCCGACCACGTTTTTGCAACGCATTCGAATTTGACGAATAGCTTTGCCGAACCTCGCAATAGTCGACGACCATACATGACTTTTTGTACATTAGTCCATCCACACATATCTGCTACCTCTTCGAAGTCTTCAATCCAGCTTACGACATTTTCGTTTCCGTCACTAGAGAAGGATTCTAGCGCGTCTTCGACGTCTTTGAAGGTCATCACCGGACCTCTTGAATCGTTTAGATTTCGTCTTCGCCTTTCGTCATTGTTTGAACGCTCATTCTCGTCTTCGCGTTCATTTCTCGACTGGGTATTCCGAGCTTGAACTCGGTTCTTTCATCGTTCCGTCTTTGTCAGTCGTTTCTGCGTCGCTAGATTTCTAGCCACCAATTCCCCATCGGAACCATCATCATCCTCTGCATCATCGTATTCCTCGGGATCGTCACCTTCGGAATCGGTGTCTTCATCTTCGTCGTTATTGGCAGATTTTCCGTCTTTAACATCTTTTCCGTCTTTAGATCCTGCCGTTTTGGCGCTCGTAGCACCTTCGTCTTCCATTGTTTCGTCTTTTGCCAAGGCTTCGCCCAGCCTCTTCCTCAGCATGGTTACTGAGCCGCTTATCGGCAGATTGAGCCGTTCCAGCCTTTTCCGCAATTCTTCTATGTTCATATTTTTTATGGCGTCCATTTCTTGTATCAAATAATCGTTGTCAACTTCGTTTTGCGGTATCGAGCCGAAAATTCACTTTACACTCTCGCAATACGCGCGCTCTTATACTTGAACAATTCAACTTTCTTTTGACTAGCTTTTTGTTTTACCTCAATCCCGGACGAGCCCCCATTTGTTGAAACTGACAGTGTGGGAAATGAGGAGTAGTCAATTTTGTCGAAAGAATTTTATTAACGAAAAAAGAATTAAATTGTGATCAGTGTAAGAGAATATAAATGCGCACAAGGATTTAGACGATAATTTGAATTAGACTCCTTAGACGCCAGTTCATTCTTCTTCGCTCGCTCGACCGATCTCGACTGGCGCTTCTTCTTATTGTCGCGCCCACTCTGATTGTCAACATCAGGCGATCTTTCGCGAAAGTTCGTTATGATCGTCATTCGAGAAATTTCGACAGTGCTAATCCTCTTTCGAAGCTTCCCGAATGTTCGACGACCGTTTGCCACGATCCACGGATCCTACATATATATATTGTGACGGAAAGCGCCACGATAATACAACATCCCCTGCAGCCAGCTCGCGCAGAGGCAGCCGTCTTTGACCTGCAACAAAAAGGAGAGAAGTATAAGAAATAAACCTATTAATTCATAAAATACTGTGTAAACACTTACCTAAGCGATATAGTCAGTCATTAAGACTGACCCCGATAGACCCAACAATCACATCACCGTCATCCCCATCGAGTCGTAGTCGTCGTCCTCACCGCCGCCGTCGTCGTCGTCGTCATCGTCATCGTCGTCATCGTCGTCGTCGTCGTCGTCGTCGTCGTCGTCATCGTCGTCGTCGTCGTCGTCGTCGTCGTCGTCGTCGTCGTCGTCGTCATCGTCGCCGTCATCGTCGTCGTCGTCGTCGTCTTCGTCGCCGTACCTGAACTGAACGGCATAACCTGTAAAGAAAAAGAAGAAGTTAACCAACAGGAAATCAAGAAGAAACAAATAGAAAATTACATACCTCGACCGACCCGACGACCATCTCCATCGCACCAAATATCCCAATCGCCGCTCACCACACCGACATAAATAATTATTAAATAAAAAACCTCACCTCACAACTCGCACTACACACCAAACTCAACAACTGTCAAAATCACAGCACCCGTTCGACCCCGCACACCGGCCATCCATCGGCCGCGCAGCGACGAGAAGAAAAAGATGGCAGCAGCGCATGGCGATCTCCATACTACCCAATTACCCGCAATTATTCCTGACTTATCGACCGACCTAATTACCCACTTTTCCCCAATAGATTCCGCTCGCGACAGTCCTAAATCAATCACCCGTATGACCCATCTATATCGATCCGTGACGCTGCTGCCTCGACGCTCGACATCGGCCAATCACAGCTCGCGAAAAATTCGCGAGCTTCCGGCAAACGACGAGGCCGTCACTTTGTGACGAGCCGGCGAGCAGTAAGGAGAGAGAATTATATAGAGAGTATAGCGAGTCAAGATCGAGATAAGAGAGTGTGAAGGAGTGAGAGCAGCGCGAGTGAAAGTAGTGAGAGTGAGAGAGAAAGTAGATAGAGAAACGAATTATACAAAGACGACCAGAATGAATAGGACACGATTACAAGGAACGTGATAGAGAAAAATTAGCAAGAAGGAAACCGAAAAAGACGACAAGGCAACCCACATGGACACGAGCCGCACAACGGAAAGACGAAAGGTCTTTCGAAAGGAATCGGCAACGGTGAGAGTTTGCACAGTTACCCCCCCCCCCCCCCCTACCCGGCTCATTGTTGAGAAAGTTTGCTAATTCAGAGTTAACCTTTTTTTTTATATTTTTCCGTGTGTGCGAACTCCGCCAATTTTCTTTAAATCCTTTTCTCCTTTGTTGCCGTGTGGGAGGGCTGTGAAAATTTAGAGATAGTCGGGAGTAACGGTCTTCCTTCCCGTCTGACCCCCCCCCCCATCCCAATAGTCGACATAGGAAATTCTCGATCGCATCCTCCCCGCCCGCCCCCTTTCCTTGCGACTGACCGGGTTACCAGTATTATAATAACTTGAATTAAGTGCGGATAAGAAATTTGTGATACTAGAACCACCCAGCCAGTGGTAATTATTAAGCGGCCATCGCGTCGGCGGCCCTCCCCTGAGACCCCCGTTCCCGTCCGACCCCTTCACATCCCAATAAGCTAGCCATCCTTCCCCAAACGCGACAAGTATAGAAGTATTGTTTATTTGAGTTATCTTTTTTTTCATTTTTGTTAATTTTGTTTGTTTGAAAACATATTTGTTTTTCTTACATGCTTCTATTATATATTGTTTCATTTCATTGGAGAAGAAAAACTCGAATAATTGCACTGGATCACAACCTCGTATTTTCTGTTTTACGGATGCAGATAATAGATTTTCATCTTTAGTGACATCAGCGTATTTTTTATCTCCTTCTACCCAAATATAAGCATGATCCGGTTCTAATTGTGACTGATTTTCGGTATAACCCTTAGAGACCTTACTGTAGGTCAACCTCGATACAGGTTCTTCACAGTTTGTATCAGAATCTCCGTCATCACTCTCTAGATCCGAAGATTCAGAATTTGAATCTTCGAAACTAGAATTGTCTGGAACCGGTAGCATAGTGATAGTATCATTATCATCTTCTGATATATCTAATTTAACGATTAAACGAACTTACCTAAGTGAAGTTCTATCGTAATTGTACGAAGCGCCTTCTCCGAAGATCAAATGGTAGTACCCCTTCCTCGCCAGTATTGCCACAAAGTTTATAGTAACAAAAAATACCCTACGCCACAAGCCCCTGTTCCTGGCGTCGGTCCGCTTTCGTCATTGTTTTTAAAGTGCTACCGTATCAATTTTGGGCTATCCAGAGATAGAAAGGGAAAATAAATTTTTTTTTTTTTTTTTTTTTTTTTTGGGACTCTGATCTTCGGAGAAGGCGCTTCTTACAATTACGATAGAACTTCACTTAGGTAAATTCGTTTAATCGTTAAATTGTATTCCGCGTCTTCTCTTCAGATCAAATGGTAGATGTTTACAGTCGATACGGTAGATATAATATCCTGAACTGTGCTTATCTGACACAAGTCTATTTAAGCAAACCTGGATTGTGCTTATTTTCTGTCCATTTATTTTAACAAACCTCTTTCTCTTCTTTGGCAAACATATCTTGATCCTCTTCAATCTCTCGGTCATAAAATTTTGCAAACATTTTTGATCCTGACGTCCATCCTGCCGTTCTCCTTATTGTATCGATATTGACTCCGTTCCTCTTTGCAGCTGACGTCGATGCATGCCTCGTACTATAGGCTGAAAAAATGGATGTATCAATTCCACTTTTTTGCAGAATCTTCTTGATCCATCGACTTAAAGTTTGTGAAGAAACAGCCTTGTGCGGTTTATTCCACGATATAAATAAGGCGTTTTCCTCTTTCCGTATGTTTTCCGTTCTTTCTTCTAATGTATTCTTCAACCGTTGATGCGACGCAGATCGTTGGATTTTCTTTAAAAATCGGCAATACCAATGTCGGTTGAATCCGGTTGTATCTTGAGGTCTTTAAGCGCGCTGGGATCTTTATTTCAACTCTCTCGCTCCTTCTTTTGCAATTTCTTTTATCTATTGCGGCCAATGTCTGTATTCTGTGACCTGTCGCGAGAGCCAGAAGCGTGATCGTTTTTTGAGAGAGTTCTTCTAGTGATATATTTTCATATGGGAACCATCTTTCTAGGAAATCTAAGACAATTCTTGGATCCCACAGTCTGTCGTATCTCGGCTCGGCCGGTCGCAGTTTTGACACTCCTCTACAAAACCGTCTTATTAAGGGATCTATACCGATCTCTGGACCCAAAATTAACGCAATGGCCGACCGTGCGGAATTTATCAACCCATACGTCGCTCCGTTGTCAAATTCTTCTGTTAAAAATGTTAATACATCCGCCGTCTGCGCCTCAAAGACTCGCGTGGTCGAGCGCTGACAAAATATCCACCATTTTCTCAATGTACCTTCGTATTGACGAAGCGACGAGTCACACAGGGAGGCTAAGGCTACTCTTGGAGCCTCTTCTGGCATCCCTTTTCTCAAGTACGCCTGCCGGATGATATCCCTGTAACCAGGGAAAGCTAAGCCCATAGAGGATGCGGTGTCCTGTCCGAAAAAAGCAATAGTTTTTTATTACACTTCAAAATAATAGGATGAGGTTCGAACATTTCCCTACAACGTGGATACCACGGCTGAGAAGGCCAGTCCGGTACCACTAAAATGCCTCTAGCCTTTTCGCTATTTATCTTCTTTAATACTCTCGAAATAATCGCAAAATGAGGAAATGCGTAGAAAAATGTCTAGCTCCAATCCACGGTAAAGGCGTTTATCGCTCTCGCATTTGGGTCTTTTCCCCACGACACGTAATCTTTACATTTTCTATTGATTCTACTTGCAAACAAGTCAATACTTGGATTACCGAATGTACGGCAAATCTCTTCGAAGGCTGCATCTGAGATCTCAAATTCGGTTTCTGGTTTGAGCCTTCTTGACTCAAAATCCGCGATTGTATTTTCTCCCGATCTTATGTATGATGCAAAAATCCAAAGATTTCGTTTTTCGCACCATTTCCATATTTTTTTTGCTATATTACTCAATTTTTCGACGTGTGTACCCCCCATATGATTTATATAGGCCATATCCGTAGTGTTATCGACCCTTAAAAGGATATCGCAATCCTTCTTATCTTTTGCAAACCATTTTAATCCGAAAAATGCCGCTAACAGCTCGAGATAATTTATATGCTCTTTCTTTTCCGTCTCACTCCAATATCCATGCGCAGTATTTTCCTCTACACACGCCCCCATCCTGTTAAGGACGCATCTGAGCAAATTTCTATGCAAAATTTTTTCCCCGTGATTGAATCATAGGCTGTTTTTACGTTTGAGAACCACCATGAGAAATCCTCCTGGATGTTCGATGGTATTATCATCTTTGCTTCGAAATTTTCGTGACTGATTCTCAAGGCGTGATTGTTTACGCGTTCAAGATCTTGTAAATATACTCGACCGTATTTAACTGCCTGACAATAAGAACCGAGTTTCCCTATTAATGATGCAAACTCTCGTTTCTTGCACTCTTTTAACTTTTTTAATTTTCCGATTAACTGCCTGACTGTTAATTTCTTCTCGTTTGGTAATTCGATTTTCATCTCCTTTGAGTTTAAAATAAACCCCAAGAATTTTCATTCTTTCGTTGGGGACAATTGACTCTTTTCTTGATTTATAACAAATCCTAGACTTTCTAGTACTTCTTGAGTCATCCGTACACTATCTGCACATTCATCCGTGTTTCTTCCCAGAAGCCAAATATCGTCCAAGTAAACTACTGACGAATATCCTTATTCTCTTAATTTCGCCATTACTGGCTTCATTATTTTTGTAAACATGTAGGGCGCCGTGTTGAGACCAAAAGGCAAACAAGTGAACTCGAACAATTGCCCGTCAAACCGGAATCGTAAGTATTTCCTGTGAGATTCATCAACTGATATCGAATAATACGCATCTTTTAAATCTATTGTTGCCATGAAACAATCCTGATACATCAAATCGTTTACTGTACATATTGCCTTCAAATTTAAAGTGTAGTTTCTCAATAAATGTATTAAGCTTCTTTAGGTTTAAAATTAGTCGACAAGAACCGTCCGGTTTTGGAATTAGAAAGATGCTTGAAATGAACTGTCCTGTCGTTTCTTGACATCTACGGATTACTCCACTTTGACACAATTTCTCAAACTTTCCATACATTAGTTTCTTCTCAGTCTCTGCCCAAATCTGTTCTTTTGGTGACGTTTCTTGAACAACCTCTCTTGTAAATGGTATCTTGTACCCTTTCACCCAGTTAATAATTGCATCTGTCCTTTGAGATTTTTGCAGGCAGATAAAAAATGTTTTAGTCTACCTACCAAAATATTGGTCGGGACCTCTACTTGTTGTAGCGTGTTCGTTCTTTCGCCTGCGCCTTCCGAATATTCTTCTCTCCGTGATGTGGATT
Organism: Netelia melanura; assembly: GCA_964007305.1. NCBI lineage: Eukaryota > Metazoa > Arthropoda > Insecta > Hymenoptera > Ichneumonidae > Netelia > Netelia melanura. The sequence goes on from OZ023257.1 coordinate 16,963,577, forward strand.
CTGCTTGTAATAATGTTTCGCTTGTCTGTATGGCCCGCTCGCCATCATTCCGCGACCCCGTGTCGTCTGCCGGGGCGGGCCCTTCGCGTTTTTTGTTTGCTTGGAAATCGTGGATACTTTTTCAGCTGGTTTCAACTGTTTCGATGAGCGTTCTAGCGATGTTGCTGTCTTCAGAGTCTCTTCTAGCTCTTTGCCAAACAACCACTCATCCGCTCTTGTCGCGTTCAGTGTATCTTTCATCGTCGCATTAATATGCGCTAAGATTATCAATCGTAGATTATTGACGCTGTAGATGCACGAGAATTCTCGAAACATCGCTTAAGGTTGTCAGCAACGACATGTCGTCTGGACTAATCCCTCTGAGCAGATTTGACATGACTGGTCCTAAGGCCGCTAGACACAACGAAACTTCTTTTTGTTTTTCCACCATACGCCAGTCTCTTGTAATGATCGGTTCCAGAAGGGAAGCTTTTACTTCCGGATTCAATTTCGTCGGTTCCATTAAAGTGCCGTTCTCCGGAACCAAGTATTTTTTAAAAATACTCTCCAGTTCCTCCTTTGGAAGGCCCTCTCTTAGGATGCCTTTCCATCTAATCAAAATATCGTTGTGTATTGCCGGGCCGAACTTCTTCTCGTCTAGACACTTTCCTATCGCTTCCAGCAATTTCTCGTCGAGTATTGGCTCTGTGGTATCTTGTACCTCCGGCGTAACGTTAATCTCAGTCTGAGCCGTGTCCGGTAGACTCGATGTTACCCGGGTTGATAACGGGAGAATCGTATTTATCCCTTGCTTTTGAGTCTGATCCTTCCGCACTTCTTGTCTTGCTTGACTTTGCAAAAGCAAAATCTGATCCAAAGGTATCAGCGGCGGTCTTTGACAACGGTCTTCTGATCCTTCTGATTCCTCGGAGGCCGAATCTTTATCTAAAATTACACATACGTACCTGATGTTTCGATACTACACATGTGCGTCGCGGCTGCGAGCTCAAGGATCATAATTTTCGCTTAATTTGAACATTGTTCTATAAGCCATTTATAGAACTCGGATCTTGTCCGATTTTTTGTTTTTTTTTTCCAGAAATCTTTTCCCCCGTGAGTTATGTAACAGATCTTGTCCGCATTTCCATCAGAAACTTGTTCTGCATATAACTCTCATGTGGCTTCGTGACCCGGTGTTGTATGTGAACAAAAGTGAGGTTATACTTACATATTTTCTCCAATCGTCGAATCGTCTCCTGTTGTCTTCACGATTCTTTTTTCAGTCGCTTTATTTCTTTCAGAATCTTCTCCTCGTCTTTCTCCATACGTTTTCGTTTATGCCCCATTGTTAATCTTTTTTAATTTTTGTATTTTTAAGCACCGATAATTTTTTCCATGTGGCGTTTCTGGCACAAAGAAAAGGAATGACGAAAGTGGACCGACACCACGAACAGGGGCTTGTGGCGTAGGGTATTTTTTGTTACTATAAACTTTGTGGCAATACTGGCGAGGAAGGGGTACTACCATTTGATCTGAGGAGAAGGAGCGGAATACAATTCATATCTACGAAAAGATATGGATTTTCGTGGACGTCCTCCAGGCATGACAGAGACACGGAAAATATTTTTTTTCAACAACCTTGCAATACATTTTGAACAAATTTATATAACGACAAAAATATTTTCCTAATAACCTTACAAAAAATTGGGCATACCTAATAATCTTTTTGTCACATTCGGCACCGAAGACCTAACATAATCTATCCACTTCAGACTAACTGCAACATGAATTCGAGCGTGAGGACTTCAAGAGTTTTTTACGTGAGAACAACACATCTGATGTATAAGTAGTTATAAATACTTCTATTCACTAATTACATTCAGAAAATGTTATCTCTGGATTACACTAAAGGTAGAATAAACAATATAGGCGCATGAGAGTAGGGGAATAGAAATAACGATATATACTGTGACGTGATTTTCCCGACGTAGGGAAAAGTCACGGTCCCAAGGCTGTTACCTGGTTTGCCCTCGCCGCACAACCCAACGATCGTACGCGCTACCGATTCTTGAATTTTTTTTGTACTGCCGTTAGGGATAGATTTTGGAAGATGACAGTGTTGTCAATGATATGGTTTTAGGGAGGAAACGGCACGGTGTTCGATCCTGACGAGGAGAAGAGTGCTCAACGTAACGAGTTACCCGTCAGGAAAGAACGGCCGGCGAGTACGCGCTAGAAATTGATGCCGGTCCGGCTGCAATACCGGCGCCCCGCTGTTAGGTGCATCGTGCATGAGGGGAAGCGGAGGTTTTAGGATTGCAGGCGAGAGCGGGAACCTCTCGTGCTGCCGACGTAAGTGCTCCCCTATGCACGATGACCATGGGGATACGATTTTCGGCGTACTCGCAAGATCTCGAGTAACGTCGATAATTACGATTTCGTCGAGATAAGTATTGTGTCGAGCGAGAGGGCAGTAGCTCTCGGTGATAGATTTCAGATTTCGGCTGATTGAAAGGTGATTGGCTGAAAATCAGTTGTTACCGTGTCGCGCTCGAGACCAGAGGTGTCTCGCGAAGCATCGTAGAGAGAGCGAGGTGTCTCTGTCTCGCGTACGCGCCATGCGTATGCTGAGTTCTCTCTCTACGTACGCACTCTAGTCGTGTCTCGCTCTCGCTTACGCGTCATGTGTAAGTCGCGCTCTCTCCCTCTACGCACTCGCTCTAGAGTCGTTGTTCGTCTCTCGCCGAGGTGAGAGGTGTAAGTTCGCGTACGCGCTATAGGGAGTTCCGTGTAGACCCGGCTCCCTATAGAGGAAATAAAGTCGTGTTTCTCGATCGTTCTCGAAAAATAAATTAGCTCTCGCAATATAAAATTTATCTATCGATTCCGATGGTTAAAAATTAAGCTCTCGTGATGGTTATTGTGATTTGTTTTGATGACGATTTCGTGCTCAGAAGTTTTCGTGAGTGAATTCGCAGAGTTCATGTTCTCGTTTTTCGATCGAGACTCAGTCTCTCGCGAAAAATTAACGATGTTTTAGTGCCATCTCGGAGTGACTTGCCCCGACCCTCTCTACCATAATCGACAACCTGAGCGGCCGAGCGTTTCCGATTTGTCGATCCCGCTGGCGCATCCAGGTGGACCGGATTGTCACCTCCGGCGAAACAAAAGTGACCCGATCCACGCAGGTAAGTCGTGAGCATGGAGGGGCCGGGTCGTTCCCTCCCGACCCCCAGGTTGTGCCGGTTGTCGATACCGGCGAAATAAAAATCGACTGGCGCCCTGCCGGCAAAATTGCGGGTGCGGCAGCGAGAGAGACAACCGAAGGTGACGATGGCGGACGGATTCCGGAAATTCGTCACAATACACATACGTACTTATACGTTCCAATAAAAATTTCCGGAGTTTACGATTTTTTTTCCTCCGAAACAATGTGTGTAACACGGACAATTGTAAAAATACTTTCATTTGTAAATTTTATGTAAAATACAGCAGTACTTTTTTCATTCATGAATTCAGATTTTTTCCAATTTACGACGGCCATATCGGGGCCGCCATCTTTAATTTGAAAAATCCGCCACTGAATTAGAATTTAGAAGTCATCAATATAGGAGACTACGTCCAGAATTATTTGTTGCAGGGCTTTTGTGCATGTAATTACGAAAAAATCTATAATTTTTATGGATTTAACGTCGCCATATCGGATCAGCCATCTTTGGGAATATTTGATTTATCAGTGCATGTTTGGGAAAGTACTGCCAATTGAAAAATTCAATTTTCAGAGGAGAACAATACATGCTCCATTGTCTGCAAAGGTGGGGGCAGACCCGGGATCTGGTCGAAGGGAAGTGAACGAACGGAAAAAACACAGTGAAATAGGTGCACTCGCGAACAAAATAAAGATTAAGAGACCGGAAGATTAACAATAATAATAACAACATTTATTATACTATACGGTACAAGATTGCGTGGAAGCGTTAATGACGTCGGCGTCGGCGTCACGCTCGCGACCGCGTGGCCGTTAGGAAAAGTCCGTATACAAAGCCGTTGTCGTTATAGGAGAGTACAGATCGAGTTTCACAAATATCAATTAGAATCAGTGAACGGATAGCCGGTTCGGAAATGGTCCACAGAATCACACAGAATTAAATCGAAGGAATAGCCGAAGTCGAATTAATAGTAATGATAAAACTGTTAGAAGAGCGCGTCAAAGACCGTGGTTGCAGGGAAGCCGAACTCGAAGTGAAGATGCCGGAAATCGATCTAGTTGATCGATTGAGAAGTGGGGGGAGGTCGCGTTAAACGCGAGTACGGCCGAGTCCACCCGAGAGTCAAAGGCCGAGACCTGCTGACCTCTCGCATGGACTCCCGACACTACGCACGTTCCTGAACATCCATTGATTTTTGCTGAAAGATTAGAGAAAAACTCCTTTTTCACACAATTTTGTGCGAGATCCGCCATTTTGAAAAGGTTTCAGGGTATGTAAGTTTCGGGAAATTCTTTTTTCCATAATCCAACTTTAACGTGCACCAACGTGTATGGTTACAACTCGATTTTCACGCTAAAACCATCCGAAAAGAAATATGAAAAATAAAGAATTTCAATTTTTGGGTACTTTGCCACTTAAAAAACACCATATTTTTTTCTGGTGCGAGAAAATAAAATTCTGACTACGCCATTCGAAAGAGCGCATCTGATTTCACAAGGAAACGTTGTTCTCATAATGACCATTCTGTCTTGATCCTAATGGGAATGATGCTCGAAGATCGCGAAAAAACCATCGGCGCTTGAGCGCTAATGGGTTAATCCACTGATAAAACGTGCCCAGTTACTTCACACACAACAGCCTACGGCGCCGCCATCGTAGAACATACTCAGCTGCCAACGACCCGAGCATCGATGTCCACCGATCCTCGACCCAGCCTAGCAGCAGTCACACCGAGGTGAACGACCAATGAGCGTACACGAGAGCGCGCCAATCGCTGTCAGGCACGGCCAGTGGAGCGCGACAATCACCATCGGCCACGGCTAGTGGAGCGCTCGAATGCGAATACCCGTGTCAACGTAGCCGCAGAAGATCGCAATAAAAAAGTGTTTTTTTTATCTCGCCTACCTCTCAATTTCTTCGAGTTTTGTTCTCCTCATTAAAATAAGACCGAAAGGTTACAATATATATACTCTATTATGGTATATACGCTATATACTGTCGGCGATGGAATATATATATGTGTATATACTCGCGACGCATTAGGGCTCCGTGCGGGACAGAGGCCAACGTGCACACGAGGCGCGTCTATGCTGTCGACGGTCGTCCCGTCGCCACCCGCCGCGCGGGCCGGCGGGCTTACCCACGCTAGACTCGCTTTCCGCAAAAACGTAAACCCCCATAATTCAGTTATTTGTTCATCAAATCATACGGAACAAAGCCCAAAATGTGCGTTTTTCCATTGCGCACGAGATTCTCTCTTCGGCACGACGAAAAATATCGCGCGATTATGATATTTTTGTCACTTTCTTTTTTCAATGACGAAAAAACTATTAACTTTCAAAGTTTTGGAAAACGACGACTCTCAGGCACAGTAGGCCATAATTCCATATGTACCCTGCGAATTTTAACCCAATCGGTCGCTCAGTGCTCGTCAAAATGGAGATAGCGTTTTCTCGTTCTCGCTGAGTTTTTCGGTGTCGGCGAGCATAATGAACGCGAACGTTTCGCAACGGGTAGCAAGTGCCATACCTGCGTTTGCCACTGCATGTAACCTAAGTGAGCGACGGTGGCTTAGTGGGCTAACGCGTTGTACCCTTGTCGTCTCACGGGGAAGATGTCAATGGTTCGAATCTATCTGCAATTTTTTCTTTTCACGACAAGAATTTACTAAATTTATATATATAAAAATAAAAATTTATTAAATTCTTGTCGTGAAAAGAAAAAATTGCAGATAAATTCGAACCATCGACATCCTCCCCGTGAGATAAGGGTACAACGCCTTAGCCCAGTAATAACATAATATTTTATTTATATATATTGTGACGTGATTTTCTGAGTCCTGGTAAATCACGGTCACAAGCTATCGCTCTCGTTATAGTTAGCCTTTCTCTCGACCGAAGGGAGAGGGCAGTAGTTACCGGCAATGCAAATTTGGCATCCTATTGATGGGTGTTTGCGATTTCGAAGATTGGGAATCAATCAGTTTACCGCGAGTCGTCGAAGCGTCGCGATCGAGACAATAACAAGTCCTCGCGTACGCTCGGTGTCGGACACTCGGTGTCTCACTCGCTCTCGCGTTACGCGTCGGAGTTGAGTCGGCCTCTCTCTCCGTACGCGAGCTCTATTGTTGCCTCTCGGTCTCTCGTCTTTCTCTAGAGTGAGAGGTCCGATCTCGTCGCGTACTGTGATCGTTCGCGTGAGAGCTTCTCGTTCGAATTACGCGTTACCGAATTGACAGTTCTCGCCGATGAAAATTCGCGAGTGCCTGTGATCGAGGCCGAGCTTCGCGTAGCTCGCGCTCTCTCGGTACTGTGCGAATAGCTCGTTCTCGCTCGCACTCGCTGAGGGCACGACGCGTCCTCGCGTCGAGTACTCGCGTGCATTGTTTACGTTCGTACTCGTCTTCTAAGACGAGGCCTGTGTTCCCGTACTATACGGAATAAAATAAAATAAAAGACGAAGACAGCGCTCGCGCTGTCTTCGTCTTTACTTGTCCGACGCTCCGATATTTGTCCGATATTTACTTGTCCGACGCCAAGTTGCGTTCACGTGATGTTCCCGGAGAATAATATCGCTCAAATACAGAGTACTTTCGATCTCGTACCGTTCTCGAATAATAATAAAATCACGATTTAGTTGCGATTCCGATTCTCGTGTTCGGTAAGGCGCTTGAGCCGATGGCTCGCGCAGGTTGACGTTCCCGCATCCATTGTCCGCCGACCCCGACCCTCTCTGCCAAACCTAGCAGTCTGAGCGGCCAAGCAATTCCGTCCCCGTCGTGTGCCCGCCAACGCGTCCAGGTCAGCCCGGTTTCGTTGCTTCCGGCGAAACAAAAAGCAACCCCTTCGGTCATCGGCCCATTTGCCGTGTCCTTGTCGTCGGTGAGATCGTTCCCGTCTCCCGCCGTCGTTGTTATTGTTGTTAATGTGTTGTTGCGTGTTGGCCGATGACCGGTTGATGCGATCGCGGCGCGTTCCCCCCGCGATCGCCGGTTCTGCGCCGGTTGTCGAGACCGGCGAAACAAAACTCGACTGGCGCCCAAGTCGGCAATTGCGGACGCGCGAGCGCGGCACCAACGGACGAAGGTGACGATTGTGGAAGGTGTTTGTCCCGGCGTTGTCGAAAAATTTATTCGTCACAATACATATATATATATATATATATATATATATATATATAATATTCTTTTTTTGTATTATGAGCTGGGGTTGTTCCAATAACTGAACTCAATTTGTTTCTCTGTAAAATAAGAGTTTATGTTTTAATTAATATTACTATTTACAGTCTATGTACATACAACGCTTACAAATTACCTGTAAAATAAGAGAAACGACAATTAAAGTCAATTATTCGCCTCTCTTCTACGGCACTGCTCGATAACGGCTGATTCTGAATAACTGTCATTCGTACTTTTGCTTTCTTCTTATTCTATCATTCTATTTCTCTCTTAACACTCTGATACGTCGTCGATCGCTCGGCGATGTTGCTACCTGGCGTGATAAGCGCGCGCAGGGAATGTAAAGCGCGCCACATTTGAAGAGAGTATCGTCTCTTTACATATATATATTGAGACGGCCATACCTGCAACATAAAATTTATAATATTAGTAATAGCAACTATCGCGAGAGGGCTACGATTCGCGGTAACAAATTAACTCGAACAATAATATAAATACGAGACGATAAACACCAACAACCACCTCACCTTACTACGAAGTTACAATACCTCTTGCGGTGTCTGACCAGGTGTAGTTGACGTCCAACTCTGCTGCATCTGCAAAAGAACGGGAAACTCGACTATACCACCGGTCAGATAACAACGAGAGTCTGTAGCATATCAGGTCTCAGTACACGTTTATATCCTACCTTGCTACGTAACCTCAGTGCCTCGTGCGATATCGGTCCTGGTATTGTCGACGCCCAAATCTGCTACCTCGGTAACAGAACGGGAATCTCGACTCTACCTTCGGTAAGATACATAGCAAGAGCCTGCGGTCCACCAGGTCTAAGTCCGACTTTATATAAAAGATACGTAACTGACCAACAAAGAAGCAGCGACATCCGAAGCCTGGTAGAACCAGAAATCATCACTCACACGTTATTCCGCGAGCACGTGTATCCGACGTAAGGCGAGATCAGCGTACTCACAATTCCACTTGATTATTAGATCGGGATCTCAAAACGAAGATTCACTGTCACATCTGAAATAAAACTGGTAAATTATCGGTCCTCAAAACCAGAAAACCAAAATTGGAGCGCTCACCTGAGTCCGCTGTTCTCTCGGCGAACCTAAACGCGCACAAAACCGATAATACCCGTGCAAGAAACACGAATAATACCTCACTTAAATAAAAACACACGAATCGCGACTGTCAAACAGCACGGGCGGCGCTATATTGGTTGTGTACGATATCAGACACGCATGAAATTCATAACAAATCGAGCGTGACACATAGCGCCGATATCTCAATGCTGACGAGAATAATAAATGGGGTACTAACGAAGACTCACGCATCAATCACTCGATAAGATTAGAGATCAATATTATCCACTACTCTGAAAGTTGTAACGAAGAAGCGAAGAATAAACTCATTTTATCTAAGATTCCAATTTTATTTTATTTCCTTCTCGAGAACCAAACCAATATTTTAATGAAAAGGGGTAATACCCGTTTCAATATATTGTGACGAATTTTTCGTCCCACCGGAGATGACAGCCTACAGGGGATCGCAGGTGCGACCCTGGGCGCCGCTGAAGCGCCAAATCAACTTCACCGCGTGCGATTCGAGTCGTCGGCTACATATTTCAGAAACGGGGTTTCTCGGTGGTACACCGCGCGTCGAAGTCCGTGCGAAACGGCGCCTCGACATAAGGAGTTCGGCGGGTGCGGTGAGGGAAGCGGTGCTGCATCTTTTCGTGCCGGGTGGCAAATCACGTGAGCCAACCGCCGAGAATAGGGACGCCTGACCGGCAAGGTGAGCTCCCCCCCTTCCCCGTCGCCCGTTCCGAGCTCCAGGGGGAAGGCGCGCGGTGAGGGGGGTGCGTCGTAGGGTACGGGAGCACTCGGCTCCTAAGTGAGCTGTGCACGGCCCTCGTCGCGCCCCCCTCCCCCGCTCGCGCCACTCGATGGCCAGCGAGGGGTATGCGGCGTGGGAGGACCAGCGAGAATCTTCGAAGAAGGGATCCGACAACGCTGACATGTGACATAATTGGTCAACCGGCGGTAAGAAGAAAAGATAGGGGGTGAGTACCTAGGCTAAGTATGCCGAACGAACAACGGGAGTCAGTGTTCGAAGACCGATCGAGGCGTGAGCAGCGACGAGACAGTAACAAGTGAGAATAATAAACGGGTGAAAAGTACTAAAGAGTGTGAGTGGCAACGGATCCAGCGAGAATAAGTAAGTCGATCCGATTTTTCCTAAAAGAAAGAGAGAGTAGGCAGGGACGAGGAGCTAGGTCATTAAGTCCGGCAAGAGTAATTAAGAAGACATTTAAGATTATTTGCGGTAGCCCCGCGTAGAGGAAATGAAGTAATCAAAAGCCGATGTTCGATTTAGAGAAGCTACTGGGCCCTTGCCGACTCTCTACTTTCGTAAAATTCTCGTCGTTGTCCGCATAATTACTCGAAGATTCGGTATACCCGTGCGTACACAGTAGGCTACGTAATGGTCGAGACGCCGGCGTCGTGTACCACGTGCGACCGTCCTCTACCGCGGTCGCACCGTGTTGTTTACCTCTTGTATCGAGTCGCCGTGCCAAGTTGTATGTCGTTTAGAAAATATGTAAAATTATCATAGAATAGTCCGTTTTCTCTCGTCGCGTCGAAGCTCCCTAAATGAATTATCCGGCGTATTGGTTACCTACAGGGTGTTACATAAATTAATTATCTATCTTCGAGGGGTTTATCTGGCGTTATCAGTTATCTACAGGGTGCTACCTGAAATGATTATTTAACTTCACGGGGGTTACCTACCACTATTTGGTATCTACAGGGTGCTACATACCATGACGATCTATCCTCACGGGGGTTACCTACCAATATTCGCTACCTACAGGGTGCTACATAACATGACGATTTATCCTCCCGGGGGTTACCTACCAATATTCGCTACCTACAGGGTGCTACCTAACATGACGATCTACCTTCACGGGGGTTACCTACCAATATTCGCTACCTACAGGGCGCTACCTAACATGACGATCTATCTTCACGGGGGTTACCTACCAATATTCGCTACGGGTGATACAGAAAACGACGATCTATCTTCACGGGGGGTACCTACCAATATTCGCTACCTACAGGGTAATACAGAAAATGATGATCTATCTTCACGGGGGTTACCTACCACTATCCGCTACCTACAGGGTGCTACCTAAAATACTTACCTATCTTCGAGGGGCTACCTCGCATTATTGGCTACCTACCGGGTGTTACGTAAATTACCTATCGTCGAGGGGGCCACCTGGCGTTATCGGTTATCTACAGGGTGTTCTCTAAATTATGTAGGTGTCTTCGCAGGGATTACCGATCTATCAGGGTTACCTATAAGGTACCCCGTAAAATAAGGCTAGTTTGGAGATAGATCCCGGCGCATACGTTATCTCCACGCGTCACGTAAAGTTAGTCCTTCTCTCGGACGCGGCTACCTTCCGACCAAGGGAAATAGAATAACAGCAGGACAAGGCGATCTACCGCGAGCGAGCGGTAGCCGAAAAATGTGTATTACTCGATTGCCTGTATATTCAATGTCGTACAATTACCACCGCGCAATAAACCTGTTGCCCCGCTGATTGTGAGACTAATTGATTGTGTTACCTGATTGCCCCAAAAATCCTTCACGTCCACTCCCTCTACCTTACCGACCCGCAGGCGGGCTGGGCCAGCCGACTTGAAGCCCGAGACCCCTGTACTCGCCCTCGGGGTGGAGCGGGGACGCGTAGGGGGGGGGGCCGCGGTGGCGGCGAATCTAAACAAAGCCGGCTTAGGTCGGTGGTACGCGAGCGTACCTAGCACCCGTCCGCCCCCGTTTCCCCTGCTACGTCAGCAGGTCCCGATTCCACCTCGCCGGAGCGGTGGAAGCTGACGTGGACCAACGCGCGCTCCTCCTCGGGCGGAGGAACAGGAGGTTCTCGGTAGGTGCGGGGAAAACCCGTTACAATATATATATATATATTGAAACGGCAGAACGTTTCAATAAATTTATTTGAGTGCGATGGCTCGACGATTATATAGTGTGTGAAGGTTTTTGGTGAGGGAAAGTAATTTCTCTCTGAGGCCTGTTTTTGGTATTGGTAACGAAGTCGTTTATTCTCTTAGTTTCTCAGATTCTGAATTTTCCATTGGGGCGACTTCGCCTTTATTTTCTATATAAATTTAAATGAAAGTAAAGTTCAATTGTTTCGATATTATTGGTATTTAATTTTCTTAGTCGCGGGTCAACATTCCCGCTCTGCTTGGCCGTCACTGTAGATCGTCGGTGTGCCGCCAAAACATTGATCACCGTCTCGATCGCCGTTTCCTCTCCTCTCTCGTCAGCTGGTCCGGCGACGTAAACACAGGTGATCGCTCCTCTCCCCGCCTGTCCGTTGACGATGCGTGTTGTTGTGTTTAGGTTAAAGGTCAGTGCTCTTAGGCAGGACCTTTACTGCTCGTTCAATGTATTTTTCGTCGAGCAACAATTCTTTTTCAGAATTGTTGTGTTAAATCGCCGTTTCGCTCTTATTCAGAGGTCAATGCCGCTTACCAGGTTTCGTCTCTTCTTCAGAGCACCCACCCGGGTAAGTGACCAGCTATTAACTGATGATTTATCGTGATTTTTCCGGCCTTTTATACTAATTAGGCTGCTCACCTATAGGTCGAAGGATTTTCAGACGGACCAATCAGCTGTTTTGACATTGGTGCCGTGTGAATCTAAGTGCCGTGTGCACTGGCGACGTTCGCTCTTTCGATGGTGGGGGGATTTTGCTCGGGTGTATGAGACAATATCGTCTCAATATATATATTGTGACGTTGCACAATTTCCCTCACGCCGGTGGCCCCCAAAGGCAACCGTTCCACGTAACATTCACAGCAAGTAAGTTATAAATTATTATTTAATCTCCTAATTCCCGTCCCTCCCAATAATTGTAAAATGTGCAACACTATCGACGCCCCGAAGAAACTCGAATAACGAAGAAAGAAGATCGCCACCATCAAGGACATCCTGAGGACACCCCGACTGGCCCAACGTATCACCATCGGAGGTATCAGGACGTCCAGGAAAAAGCTCGCAAGATCCATCACACTCTCATCACACTTAAAGAAACCCGCCAAAAATCAAACAGATTCATCCGTTCATCGTCCACCGGTCATCGATCGACGCGGGGACACAGGAATGAACGAGATGGCAGCAGCGCGCAACGAGAATTATCGATCCTAATTACCCTAAATCCCGATATCTATGAGAGCGACCCTACCATACCGACCGCCTGACCTAATTACACCCATCTCCCGATAGATCTCCCCAGTCCGTCCCGAATATATTGATTTCCTATCGACCCGTTATCTCTTGATCCGTGCCGCTGCTGCCCAATCGAAATTAAGGACGTCCCGGCCTATCAAGAGGCCGAGAAAAATTTGCAGTTTCCGGAAAGAAATGGGCTCGTCACTTTGCGGATAGCCACCGGTCATAGAGGACGTAATTTGAGCGAGGAATTTAGACTTAGAGAAAAATTAAGGAGAGAAAAGAAGAATTAGAGAAATTATTAGAGAATTAGAGTGAGTGAGAATTGTAAAGAACGGTGGTAGAGAAAGTATTAGCGTGAAATTGTATGAAAATTATAGGAGTGAAGAGAAGGACAGTGTGAAAAGAGGAATACGGAAAGGACACGAAGAAAGCGAGAGGATCGTTCGAGTGACAGCGAAGAAAATAGTAAGTGTTTGCACATTTCCTTTCCCCCAAAAATATTGGCATTTCCTTTTTGAGATTTCCCCCTTTTTATCAGCCTTAAAATGTGTAATTAGAGTCTTCCCTTCTCCCCCGAATTTCCCATCGTACGTTTTTCAGGTCTTTCCCCGAAATAATATTTTAAGAAATATAAAATTCGTTTTTATTCAAACGTGGAACGGTTGTGCGCGAATAGCCGTTAGGATTAGAGTACCCCCTTCCCCTTCCTTCCCCTTCCCCGAGCCTCTAAGTACCGAAGATCGAGACGGAGAACCTCTTCCCTGAGATACCCCTCCCCTTGAGTCAGCCTTCCCCACCCCCCTCTCTTAGACATACTCCTTTGCGTACCATTTAAGTTTTATTTTTTATTTGGTTGTTGTTATATATTTTTTTTTGGGTTATGTAATGAGTAATAAAGTTTGTTTTCTCTTTTGTTAATTTTAGTTATAAATTAACTGGCGCCCAAACCTTCCCTATTTCTTTTATTATACCTCCCCGGAGATCGTCCGCCGATACTCAGATGGTCGAATGAGATCACCTCCCCTCCCCCTCCCTCCCATCGGCGTGACAATATATATATATACGGTTATTCAAATAAATTATGTTACTATGTGTCAATGCTATTGTTCACTATTTCATACATACACTAGTAATTATATATCCTTAAAAATACTATAGATTTCAATGAATGTATAGATCAATCAGACTTCGATATACCTGTAAATCATTTAAACTATCAAGAGAAATATGAGATAGACAAATTCATAGAGAAATATGGTGCAATATTTGCAAAAGACAAGTATGACATAGGAACAGTAAAATACTATGAAGCACGTATTGACGTGAGCACGTACTGATAGACAAATATTGCAGCAAAAGACCATACAGATGCAATAGGGAAGATAAACGGGAAATAGAAGCACAAATAGCAAAATTACTGGAAAAAAATCTTATAGAAGAATCGTATAGTCCCGACGCTGCACCAGTAACACTGGCGTATAAAAGAGAAGAAAGCAGAAAAACAAGGTTATGCATTGATTTTAGAGATTTAAATAAGATTGTAGTACCACACTCCCAACCCTTTCCGTTAATAGAGGATTTAATGATAAAAACGAGAAACTGTAGGTTTTTCTCAACGTTAGACATAAACTCGGCATTTTGGGCAATCCACGTTACGGATAGAGGATAGGAAAAAACAGCATTTGTGACACAGGAAGGCCATTTCCAATGGACTTGTTTGCCATTTGGATTAAAAACGTCCCCAGCAATATTTCAAAGAATCTTAAGTAACATAATCAGGAAGCATAAATTATGCAACTTTGCAATAAACTATATAGACGATATATTAATATATTCAAGGTCCTTCGAGGAACATATGAATCATCTATCCCAATTATTCGAAGCAATACAAAAAGAGGGTGTTTCGGCGAAGCCGAGATTAGATTCTCGACACTTCCTCGGCGTTAGAAGTGACCACGGCAACGTCGCTCGTGGCTCGGACGATGCTCCCCCCTTCTCGGATGATCGGCGCTGCGTGCCACTGCCGGCTACCGGTGGTTATTCTTTTAGTAATCGACCATCGTTTGTGGAAGAGGGGACACGCTCGATCAGCTCGTGGAGATCGGCCGTCAGCTTCGCGGATTGTGCTCGGCGGGCGGCTTCCCTCTAGCGAAATGGCAGACCAACCACAGCCAGCTACTCGGTCAGCTCGGAGTCCCCCTGGCAGGAGGCGAGCCTCGTCCACTGGATGCCTCGGCTCTGAAGATCCTGGGTCTGCGCTGGGCCCCCCATTCAGACAGCTTCTGCTTTAGCATACAGTCCACTGATGGCTCAACGGTATCCAAGCGGGTGATTCTATCCGAGCTGGCTCGACTATACGACCCGCTCGGGTTCCTCTCCCCCGTGGTAATTCGTGGGAAGCTCCTGCTGCAAGAACTCTGGCTCGAGAAGATCGATTGGGACGACGCGGTTCCCCCCAGCACGGCTCAGCATTGGACTCACTTCCGACAGGACTTGCTCAACCTGGTCAAAGTCAGGGTTCCCAGATGGTTACACCTCTGTCCGAACTCCACAATCGCACTCCATGGATTCTCCGACGCGTCCCAAGCAGCAATGGCCGCAGTCGTGTATCTGAAGGTCATCGTTCAGGGGGAGGAACCATACATCGGCATCGTCTGCGCAAAAACTCGAGTGGCGCCTCTCAAGCGGTTGACCATTCCACGGTTAGAACTCTCGGCCGCAGTTTTGCTCGTGCGGCTCGTGCGATACGTTCAGACGCAGCTCGATCTGGCTGGCTCTCCGACGTGGTTATGGACTGACTCAGCCGTCGCACTCGCCTGGATCAGCTCCCCCCCGTCTCGTTGGAAGGAATACGTCAGCAATCGGGTACAGCTCATCCAGGACGTCCCAGCAACTTGGCGGCTCGTGTCGGGTAAGGAGAACCCAGCGGACTGCGCATCTCGTGGCGTGTCGGTGTCCCAATTGGTCTCTCACGAGCTGTGGTGGCGTGGGCCTTCGTGGTTGACGCAACCTGAGGACTCATGGCCGGCTCCGGATAACACCACGGATCCCCGTACCCAACTCGAGGAGAAATCCGGGGTTGTGCTCGTGACGCAAGACTTCACACCACGGTGTTGGGAGGTGCTCAGCCGATACTCGTCGCTCGCCACGCTTCTTCGAATAACGGCAACCTGCCAAAGAGCCGTCGCTCGTTTCCGGCGTACCCCGGGGTCATCACTGGCCTTTCCCTTGACTCCTGGGGACGTCGAGCTCTCTCGAATTTTTTGGGTGAAGGCCACCCAGGCAGCGCACTTCCCGCAAGTGATCGTCGCTCTGTCCAGCGGGGTTCCTCTGCGCTCCTCGGATCCTTTAAGACGCCTCACCCCATTCGTTGATCGGCATGGGGTTCTGCGTGTCGGTGGACGGCTCGCACTCTCATCGCTTGGATATGAAAACAAACATCCGGCGATTCTCCCAAAAGGCTCGACCTTCTCGGAGTTGGCGATCCGTGAGGCCCATATTAGGACGCTCCACGGAGGGAATCAGCTAACGCTCTCCTACCTCCGGCAGAGATATTGGGTCATCGGCGGACGCGCGCCAATCCGCTCGTTCACGCTCAGGTGTACGGTCTGCGCTCGGCACCGTGGGATTCGCGCGCAGCAACTCATGGGGCAGCTCCCCAAGTCCCGGCTCTCATCAGTCCGTGCCTTCCTCCATACAGGAGTCGACTACGCCGGACCGGTTCTACTCCGAGCCTGGAAGGGAAGGGGGCACAGATCCTATAAGGGATGGCTCGCAGTATTTGTCTGCATGGCCACGTCCGCCGTGCACCTGGAGGCGGTGTCGGACTACTCCGCCGATGGGTTCCTTGCCGCCTATCGCCGTTTCGTAGCCCGCCGCGGGCTCTGTCACACCTTGTACTCGGACTGCGGGACGACCTTCCAAGGTGCCGACTCCGCTCTGCGGGCGCTCTTCTCGTCCGTCTCTCGGGAATCACACCGACTCGCTCAGCTCATGGTGCAAGATGGCACGCGCTGGTCGTTCAACCCCCCGGGAGCACCACACTTTGGCGGCAAGTGGGAGGCGCCAGTCAAATCCGTCAAACACCACCTCAGCCGAACTATCGGCGCGGACCTGCTCACGTTCGAGGAGATGTCGACGCTGCTTGCACAGATAGAGGCCGTCCTGAACTCGCGGCCGCTCGAGCCTCTCTCTGACGATCCTGATGACTTCTCTGCGCTCACACCGGGGCACTTTCTTGTTGGAGGCCCTCTCACTGCCGTCCCGGAACCGGCCCTCGACGAGCAATCAATCCCGCGAATGGCTCGCTGGCGCCTCATTCAACAGAAGGTTCATCGATTCTGGAGGACTTGGTCCACGAGCTATCTGCAGCGTCTCCAGGCCATCTCAAAATGGCACCATGCGTCTCACGAGGTGAAGGTCGGCTCCGTGGTTCTCCTCAGCGATGACCGTCTCCCACCCACGAAGTGGCCGCTTGCTCGCGTTACCAGTCTTCACCCCGGGAAGGATGGGCTCACGACGGTGGTCACGCTTCGGACCGCCAGCTCGACCTTCGACCGGCCTATCGCTAAACTCGTGCTCCTGCCCAGCGTCAATGAAGTAGGGACTCAACCAGTCACGAGTTGTACTACGGTCGGCGATGGTGCCAGCCATTCTGGCTGACGGCGGCGGAGGATGTTTCGGCGAAGCCGAGATTAGTTTCTCGACACTTCCTCGGCGTTAGAAGTGACCACGGCAACGTCGCTCGTGGCTCGGACGATGCTCCCCCCTTCTCGGATGATCGGCGCTGCGTGCCGCTGCCGGCTACCGGTGGTTATTCTTTTAGTAATCGACCATCGTTCGAGAAATTAACTGCTCTTAGATTTGAGATTAGCTTTTGTTCAGAGGTGTTAGAAAACGGGGTGGCTCAACGCGGTAAAGGCTCGGAAGAGGAAGTGTATGAGAGATAGGTGCTGCTCTAAGACTTGTTGGCTCATATTAACTCAGATAAGCTCGGTGTGAACAAACGCGCGGATTCCAGAGAACCACGCCATTGTGCTCGCTCGGGGAAGACCGGCTCGGACTATTGAAAATTGTGACTTGTACAAATTTAGACGACCAATAAACATGTTGTGAACAGCGAACGGCTCAACGTAAAAAACCTCCCGTCACCGTTCCCTCACCAGATCCTCGCTCAAACAGAGGGCTTTCGATTAAAATTCACAAAGTGCAGATTCGCAGAGAACTCAGTAAAATATCTTGGCCATGTTATAAGTAACAATTCTAGAAGTCCACTTATTGTTAAAGATAACCTTACTGCAATAAAGAACTTTCCAATACCAAAAACCCAAAAGAATGTGAGACAATTCTTGGGGGAAATAAACTTTTATAATAAATACATACGAAATATAGCTAGAACGTTGGATCCACTACACAATTTGTTAAGAAAAGGGGAAAAATTTCTATGGACCAAAGAGTGCCAAGAAGCGTTCGAACAGATGAAAGGAATGTCATGTTCAAAGCTAGTATTGGAAATCTAGGATCCCGATTTACCGATACACATCTACACAGATGCAAGCCTACAAGGGATATGCGCTATACTAAAACAGAAGCAGTTAGATGGTGAAGAAAAAACAGTGGCATACTTTTCAAAGAAATTAAATAATAGTCAAAAAAAGAGCAAAGTTATATACCTAGAATGTCTAGCCATAAAGGAAGCAATAAAATACTGGCCATTTTGGCTCATAGGAAGAGCATTCTTAGTCTTCTCGGATCACAAACCATTAGAAAATTTGAATATAAAATCTAGGACACATGAAGAATTAGGCGACCTTACATACTACCTGTCACAATATGATTTCACTATAAAATATTCTCCAGGAAAAGATAATCTAGAAGCAGATTGTTTGAGTAGAAACCCTGTATTAAAAGCTTATGAAAATGAAGAACAATTAAAAATTGTCAATACAATAACATTAAATGAAATTATAGAAGACCAACAAAGTAATGAGCATCTATAGAGCATAAGAAATAAGATGATTTTAAGGGATGGAATATATTATAAAAAAGTTTAATCCAAGGAGAAAATTGCGTTATCCGAAAACTTGAGCAAGACAATTATGAAAGTAATACATGAAGAGTATTGCCATTGTGACGAGTTTTCCGTCACATCGGAAATGGCAGCCTGCAGGGGGTCGGGTGTGCGTCCCTGGGCGCTGATGAATAAACAAACCGAACCAACAGCATGCAACCCCACCTGTCGGTTACCTTTCTTTTTAGCTCAGTGCTTCTCAAAGGTGCACCGTGCGTCGAAGTTCGCGTAAGACGGCGCCTCAATTTAAGGAGTGCGGGTGCGGCGCGGGAAGCGGTCCCGTTAATTTTCGTGCCTGGTGGCAATCATCGTGAGCCAACCGCCGAGACCAGGGACGCCTGTCCAGCGAACTGAGCTTCCCCCTTTCCCGTCGCCCGTTCCGGGTTCTAAGAGGATGGCGCGCGGTGAGGGGAGTACGTCAGAGAGTTCGGAAGCACTCGGCTCCTTAGCGAGCGGTGCACGACTCTCATCGCGCTCCCCCCTCCTCCGCTCGTGTCACTCGATGGCCAGCGAGGGGTATGCGGTGCAGGAGGATCAGCGAGAAGCATCCACAAAGAAGGAATCACAATGTTGCCATATGTCGTAATTCGGCAACCCGGCGATAATGAGAAAAGAAGAGGAAGCGTGTCTAGGCTAAGTACGCCGGCCGGACGACAAATGAGAGGGAGTTCATCGGACCATCGTAAAGTGAAGTAGTTGAATTTTATTGCGCGATTTCCGAAAAGTTTTATATCGTATTCGACGCCGTGTTCATCGAGATCCCGTAAGTTGCTTTTATTCGTAAGAAAGAGAAAAAGAGTAGGCAGGGACGAGGCAGCCACGTAATTAAGTCCTGAGACGATCAGCGACGTTAATTACACCTAAATTTTATTTATTTGCGGTAGTCCCGTGTTCTAGGATCTCTCGTTACCGGCAAAAGCCGATCTTTCATCCTTGGTGAAGCTGCCCGGCCCTCGACTACTCTCTACTCTTAATCTAATCATCTTTGGTTGTTACAATTGTTACGTGGGTATTTCGCGATCGCCATGTGTCGCAGGATGATATCCGTAACCGCCGAGACGCCGGCTTCGCGCACCACGTGCGGCCGTCCTGTGCAGCGGCCGTGATATTTACCTATTTTGTAATGAGTCGCCGCGCCAAGTTCTATGTCGTCTTCCAGAATATGTAGTATTAACGTAAAATCGTCTACAATAGCAGCTTACCGTTGCTGCATTAATTATTAAGAAGCTAGTGATAATTGATAAATTCTCGCAGGGGCTACCTATTATTAGTTATTATCTACAGGGTGCTACATAAAATTATTATCTCTCTTCACGGGGGTTACCTATTATGATTTGCTACCTACAGGGTGCTACATAATCTTATTATCTCTCTTCACGGGAGTTACCTATTATGATTTGTTACCTACAGGGTGCTACATAATATTATTATCTCTCTTCACGGGGGTTACCTATTATTATTGATTACCTACAGGGTGTTACCTAATGTTGTCTATTATATTCACGGGGGTTACCTATTGTGATTTGCTACCTACAGGGTGCTACATAATATTATTATCGCTCTTCACGGGGGTTACCTATTATGATTTGTCACCTACAGGGTGCTACATAATATTATTATCTCTCTTCACGGGGGTTACCTAGTATGATTTGTTACCTACAGGGTGCTACATAATATTATTATCTCTCTTCACGGGGATTACGTATTATGATTTGTTACCTACACGGTGCTACATAATATTATTATCTTCCTTTACGGGGGTTACCTATTATAATTTGTTACCTACAGGGTGCTACATAATATTATTATCTCTCTTCACGGGGGTTACCTATTATGATTTGCTACCTACAGGGTGCTACAAAATATTATTATCTCTCTTAACGGGGGTTACCTATTATGATTTGTTACCTACAGGATGCTACCTAATATTGTTTATTCTCTTCACGGGGGTTACCTATTATTGTCTATTACCTTCAGGGTGCTACATACTATTTTTTCTTCTCTTAAAGGGGGTTACCTATTATTATTTATTACCTACAGGGTTTTACCAAATACTATTTGTTCTCTCAATGGAGGTTACCTATTATTAGTTATTATCTACAGGGTGCTACTTAATATTATTTATTCTCTCGGACGAGGCTACCTCCCGATTAGGTTAATTAGACTAACGATGGGTCAATGTAATCTTCCGCTACCGAGCGGTTACAAGTATAATTACGTAAATCAACCCTAGTGTAACCAGTATCAAAAATAGTAGCCCATATTAAATAATCATGTTACCTCCGCAGAGTTTCATAGTGTTGCTCAATATGGTGCCCGATCGCCCCAATCCTCCACGTCCACCTCCCTCTGCCTTACCGACCAGCCGTCGGGCTGGGCCAGCCGACTTGAAGCCAGAGGCCCCCGCGCTCGCCTCTCGGAGTGGAGGGGGGACGTGTAGGGGACCGCCGGGACGGCGAACTTAGATAAAGCCGACTTCGGTCGGTGGTACGAGGTCGTACCTGGCGCCCGTCCGTACGAGGTTGCCCCTTACTACGTCAACAGGTCCTGCTGCCGCTATGCCGGAGCGGTGGAAGCTAGCGCGGACGAACGCGCGCTCATCCTCGGATCGCGGAACGGGAAAGCCTCGGTAGGTGCGGGAAACCCCGTTACAATATATATATATATATATATATATATATATTGAAACGGGTCCACCTGAAACATAGAAATAAATTAGTACCACCAGGGGGCGATATTTCTCGTAAACGAAAACAAGCAGCAAGAAGTATAAATAGGGGCAAACACCCTCTCGAACTCACCTTAGTCCTCTTGGTCTCTTACCTGTGTAGTCCGACCAGGCCTTACCCGACTGTTGCCTTACGACGCTTGACGTCTCCACCACGGTAGAGACAACGAGTCTCGTTTCACTCTCGGAACGGTACAGATCTGAAAAGACAATGACACGGTTAGTTCCATATTAAGAATCGCGACTCACCTGAGAAGCAGCCGGCACCGACGACGAAGTCCATCCCCAACGGTCCACCAATTCGACGAAGGGTCAACGACCCTAGGCATCAGCTGGAAGGAGGAAAGGAAATACATATCGGGACGCCGGATATGAGAAAAATCGAAATAACTTACCAGTCTGCGGAGAATGCCGAACGACGCAGCTACACCGCACTAGACACGACGCGATTCGAGAAAAATAATTATTTATCACTAAAGAAAAACATGAACAAGTCACACACGCACGCGTGACAGGAGAGGCCGCAGCCATATTGGCAAAACTCATACATACAATAGACGACGCACCCCGAATGATCGCCAGCGCCAATATCGATCAATTCCGATCGATACGCTTAGCGCGGTACTAATTAGAGCACCGGCGTCGGTAATAAGGAGCAACTGTAATTACCTCGAAACAATTTCTCAATAAATTCCTTTGCTTTACCAACAGGATTCTAATCTATTTATTCTACCTCGACTCGAACTTACCACAAAATTTAATGAATCGGGTAATACCGTTTCAATATATATATATTGTAACGTAGTTCGTGTTTGGGACTCGAGAAAAATTAAAGTAGTCGAGACGCAGGTAAGGTGTCGATAAGTAAGGTTTTATTATATCGTCTTAATATACAAAATATGTCGCATTAGCCGTGGCGCGTAATCTCTCTATGTGCCCACGGTTCACCTAATTAGCCGTACAGTGCGCATCGGTGCCGTGATGGTTCGGAGATATGTGTCAATTCCGACACCTTTGATCTACGGCGTGTCGATCGTTAATCAATATGGCTGCGGCCGTGACATGTGCGCAGTCGTATGATTGTTGTTTTTGTGCAATTTTGTTATTCTTTAATGCGGTGAAGTACGTTGCGTCATCTTTCCTGTGCCACTGCAACAGGCGAGTGTGGTTATGGTGCGGGTGTTTGGTTTTTCTGTGGCTTTATGTCGGTTTTATTTTTCAGGTGCTGTACTTCATTACCGTCCATCAGCCGGTTCTGCACGCTTCTCGCTACGTGATTTGTTTCTACTTGTCTTCAATCACCGTTTTACAGCCGGTAAGTGGTGTTCTAACGCGCTTTTCACGTTTTCCTCTTCATTAAGGCGTCTTCTCACTTTGGAAATTTAAAAAAATCGATTTTTTTTTTTTTTTTAATTTTGAAAGTACATATCTTCAAACATGTCATCTCGAAATTTCATAAAGATCGGACGAGTCTAACTACATTTTTTGGCGACCGTTAGGTGACTACCTGAGAGTACCCGGCGATCCCTTTCACGCCGCTCGGACGGTCCCTGTATATCTGACTCTGTACAATTGAATAGCCGTGTTCTTTTGTTAATGTAGTACCCCTTGCTTAGGTATATTCTGTTTTCGGGTCTATACTCATGTAATAAGACCTTAACACGTGCATTTTTCAAAAGAAAATCACTCGGCAACGATGCTAAACTGTTATTTCATCAGTCTAATTTGAAACTTCGTAACGGCAACATCTCTGCGCTCAGGATTGTTATAATGGATAAAAAGACTTCGCAACAAAGTGCCACGTGGCGACGTCCAAGTTCGAAATCTAAAAAAAGAAAATTTCGTGGAGTGCTTCCACACCAGTCTGAAGCAGATACGAGTCATGCTAGTGCGAGTGCAGCAAAATTAAAAAAATCGGACGATACAAGTTTCGATGTACACATCGATCCAACGGCTGGATATAGTATTATTCAGTTTTTTCTTGTTTTTTCTACATTACAACAATATGTGAAGTGTAAAGTTTGTAACAAAGATGTTTCTTTTACAAAGTACGGTCAGCGAGGACTCGGTTTCAAAATTTGTGTGACTTGTGATTGCGGAGAAAAATATATTAACTCATGCCCATTAATCTCAACTGGGTACGAAATCAATCGTCGTTTAGTGTACGTTATGGCCCTATCGCCGTTCAATACGCCGAGAAACGCGACAGTGATCGCGTACGCGTAGGGAACCGCCGCAGCTCTAACGCTTCAAAAGAGACTAGGTCGAGACGAAGGGAAGCTATTTTGGACGAACACACCTTCTACGAAGAATCGGAAGGTCCATTGTATGGAGCAGGCATCGCTGATTAACCCGAGGTAAGGTTTTTTCATGATTTTTCTGCAACCAAAACTTTAAACGCAGTTATCTCAAAACAAGGTTTTTCGGTGCTTTGTTGATGAAATTTCGGAAACTATCCGGCCGATTGTCATGAAATTTGAATGACATATGCTTCATAGTTATGGCTATAGCGCATATCATCAGATTTTTGAAATTTTGATTTTAAGAATTTTTTTTTTACAAAAAACTGCAAAAAAATCGTGGTTTTTTTTTACTTTTTCGAAAAACGTGCGCCATTTTGTTATTTTCGCGAATATCAAAAATCTGATGATATGCGCTATAGCCACTGACATACTGAATCTAAAACAGTTTTATTTTTTTGTTTCAGACGACCCGTCTCGGAGATACCATCAACAAGCCACGACCATAACATTTTTACACGGGTTTTTCGATGCTACTGATGTATTATAATAATTGTTTAAAAAAATTAAAAAAAAATTTTTTCATGTACTTGAAAGATATGTTTATTACATAGGATCCGTTTTATCCCATAATTTTAAGCAAAAATCCTCGAAAAAAAATCGCAAAAACAGCCTATTTTTGAGGCGCTTAAAGTGAGAAGATGCCTTAATTACCTTATGGTTTTCAGGTGATTGTTTTCGGGTCTGCGCTGTGGTGTTGCTGCGCCTAATCTATGACATACGCCCCCTTGCTATTGCGCCTGGTGTCTGTTCTGCGCCTCCTTGCTGCTGCCTGATATCTGGACGGCACCTCCTCGTTTCAGCCTGATATCTGGACTGCGCCTCCTTGTGGTTGCGCCTCCTTGTTCCTGCGCCTGCTTGGTGTTGCTCTTGCTTGTTGCTGCGCCTGTTTGGTGTTGCTCCTCCTTGCTTTAGCCTGGTACTCCTTGTCAGGCCCCCGCGACACCAGTGAGTTAATCTGATTCGAGCTTGCCCTCAAGGCTGCTCACCTGCTGACTCCGCTGTCACAATACCGTGGTACTGTGCTGCTCCGCCGGGGTTATTGCTGCCTTCGAGTGGTTTGCTCGAATCAGAACCGATTTCAGGTCTGTGTTTCTTGTTTATTTTCGCTCATTTATATTTTTGTAAACGCTTTATTGTTTACGCGATATATTTTGGTTTAGTCGCCATCTTGTGGTTGTTTATCCAACTAACCTTTGTTTATTTAATTTACAGGTCACGTGCTTTCATCGTTGGACCGTTACAATATATATACGGGGTGTTTGGAAAGTCTGGAAACGGTCGAATATCTCAAAAATAAAGCATTTTAGAGAAAAATGTTTCAGACAAAAGTTGTATGGTTCTGAAAAAACGATTAGATGGTGCCATTGAATTGACCTTGAAGAGTCATTTGAAGGTCACGTGAAGGTCACCTCCATTTTTTTAAATGGCACCCCCTATCTACCCCCCTACATCTCGGTTAACGCTAATGCCGGCGGTATTGTACTTTTGAAGCCTTATACCTCAAAAAGTAATTAATGAAAAAACATTTAATTATAGTGTTTTGGAAAGTTCTCGATCTCAGCTACAAGAATATGCAATAAAAAATAGGGAGTGCCATCTAAAAAAATGGAGGTGACCTTCACGTGACCTTCAAATGACTCTTCAAGGTCAATTCAATGGCACCATCTAATAGCTTTTTTAGAACCATACAACTTTTGTCTGAAACATTTTTCTCTAAAATGCTTTTTTTTTTTAGATATCCGACCGTTTCCAGACTTTCCAAACACCCTGTATATTGTGACGCCAAGCGCCACAATATCGCAACCTCCCCTGCAGCCGGCTCGTGCAGAGGCAGCCGTCTCACACCTGCAACAAAAGAAAAAGATAAGTATAAGTATTACATTACTTAGTTTATAAAATACTGTGCAAGCACTCACCTACGAAAAATAGTCAGTCCGATGAGACTGACCCGCCAGACCAACAACCACCAAATTGCGTAGCATCACCATCACGGTCGCCTCCATCGAGTCGTCGTCGTCGCCGTCCACACCATCGTCGTTGTCGTCGTCGTCGTCTTCATCGTCCTCGCAAGGCGACCTCATCGACCTCATTACCCACCTTTCCCCAATAGATCCCGCTCGCGACAGTCATAAATCAATCATACGCCTGACCCATCTCCTATCGACCCGTGCCGCTGCTGCCTCGATGATGCCGGCCGGTAGCCAATCACCGAGCGCGAAAATTTCGCGAGCTTCCGGCCGGCCATGCGGTCGTCACTTTGTGACGAGCCGGCGAAGAGTTTAGAGCAGGAGAAAAGTAATAGAGAGAATAGAGCGAGTATAGTGTGAAGATTGAGCGAGAGAGAAAAAAGGAGAGTGTGTAAAGAAATTTATAAAGTAAAATAACGAGGACGATTTGGCACGAAAAGGGAGAAACGAGATAACGGAAAAGGCAGAGAGGAATAGAAATCGACGGCAGCAAAGGTGAGTGTTTGCACGGTTACCCCCCCCCCCCCCCCCCCCTGAATTCTTACCCGACTCATTTTCGAGAGAGCCGCGAATACTTTATTATTTTCCGTTTATCTTTCTTTCTCTTGCGTTGCCGTATGGGACGGCTGTAAAATTTATAAACTATAAACGAGGAAAAGTTCGTACAATTGCGCGTAACGGTCATTGCTTCCGACCTGACCGCCCTTCCACCTTTACCTATTACCTCTATCGAAGTCGAGAACATTCGATCGCGCGAGTCGGGCGATCAAACACTACCCCACAGACCTTCAATAATACCAAGTCCTCACGGACACAACAACTCATTTTTTCCTGCCTGCCCCTTTCCCTACGACCGGCCGAATTACCGTTACAATTAAAACTTGAAATTGAATACGTACCTGGAAATAAATCTGTGCTATAAACCTTATAAGCCAGTGGTAATTATTAAGAGGCCATCACGTCGGCGAACCTCCCCTGAGATCTCTTCCCGCTTCACCCCTCCCCCTTTCCTACAAGCTAGCCCTACACCAAAAACCCTCACCAATAACGCAGTGTTAGTTTCATTTTTGTTAATTTGTTTTCTGTGCTTAAAAATTGACTGGCGCCCATGACCAGTCTGGTTTTTCTTATTATTATGAAAGATTAAATATCCCGGAGAGAGTCCGCCGTCAAAGATATTGTGAGAATAAAGGTATTAACATATTACCCCTTCCATACGGCGTATGGAGGGGGTAGGGGGGGCGTATATATATATATATGTCAAATGGCAGTTTGTGGGACTTTTTCAAGGCGCAAATATTTATCGCAATTTCCGTACTTTCCATCACGCTTAATACATTTCACAAAGATTTTTTGTTATATAAGCCCATTAAACATATTGAGACGTCGTCTCAAACTCCATCCAAAATGTCCCGCCACAGTGGACTGTCCCGATTGGTCCGACGCAAATCCGCCGAGACGACGTGGCAACGGTGCAAAACGAAGGAACACCGGCAACCTGGGGAACAACAGGGTATAAAAGGACGAGAAATCATAAGAGAAGCCAGTAATTTTTGTTGGTTACTCACCAGCACGTTCACTCTGAATAAGAGTAACGCTGGGGGTCTCCTTATGAACTCTGAATAAGAGTCAAACCTGGAAATCTCCTAATGAACTCTGGATAAGAGTCAACCCTGAAAAAACTCCTAATAAACTCTGAATAAGAGTGAATATTCATAAGGAGTTCTGAACAAGAGCTCCTATGAAGAAAAATCCCCCGGCGACAAGTCTGGAAAATAAAAACGTAAAGATTTATCCGTTACCACGGCGACGGGAACGAGAGCGTTAGAGGAAAGACAGAGGCGGGAACAAGGCAGGCACACACGCTCGAGATACTATCGAGAATTTCAGTCAAACCTGGACGGTGGAGCGTGGAAACTGTCACAATCCACCAACACTATCACCACACTTTGACACGAGCACCATCACGGACGAACGTCTCGTTACTCCGTCAACAACGTACTAAAGGGAAGGGGCAGCACGATCGAACGACCAATAATCCAGATCGATTGGCGCGCACCACACCTCAAGACAGAGAACTCGCGAACGGCGGGAGATTCAAATGAACCTTACTGGCTTGTAGAATAAAAATTTGATTTTCGTCAAAGCACGCGCCAAAATAAAGGCCATAGAGCCACATTACCAAAATAACATCAAATAAATATTTTGTAAAAAACAAACCAGTTTTGTAATTAACCCTCCTACCTCCCACAACCTTCACAAATAGTAGGAGTCTCGTGCAACGCAAAATAAAAATATTATTGAAACTAATTCCGTTTCAATATATATACAACAAAAAGTACGTACTGATAGTTTTCAGGACTACCGATAAACTAGCAGGTTTCAAGACATTATGGGATCCATGGGCTCTTTTCAGGTCTTCAGATATATAGGCAGTTTTCAGGGCGTTTTAGAGCGGTAGGTATTTTTCAGGACTTTTCGAATACATACTCGTATTGGCAGCTTCCGAGACACTACTAAGAGATAGGCATTTTCCAGGACTTTCTGAACGTATATTGGCAGTTTGCAGGACAGTATAAAGCAATATGCATGGTTTGCGAGTCTCCAAATATATATTGGCAGTATTCGGGACAGTATAAAGAGACAGTTAGATTCAGAGATTTGCATGTAATCAGAAGGTCAGAGACAGTACATCATAGTGAATGCTGTTTTTAAAACGGCACATTAATTGAGAATTTCCGAAGTTTCACTCATCGTATAGACTGAACATATCATCGGAACTAATAGTGACTGATGCTGTTGAAGCTTACGTCGGCTAGTGAGCGATAACACTGCAATAAAATGAACAAAAGAAATCGAATCCGCATTGTTTAATTATTACATTTTTATTATTCGTGGCAAAATAATATTAGGTACTGAAACGTCGAAGTTCGTTTCATTCAATTTTGTAGTTCGAGACTCGAAATAAGATTAAAATATGAGAAAATGTGGGTGAATTATGTGTCACGAACTTTGTTTTTATTATTTTCTTGTAAAGTTTCCTTTTCGATAATTACAGCATTGCTACGTTATAGCATATTATATGGTATGCCTATCTCGTATCACGTCTGTGATCTATTTACATTGGGTCGGTAAGTATGAGTACGTCCGTCCTCGGGTGTTGTTTTTCTCGCCGCAGGATGCGTGATAGCGTTAGTGTCCTGTATACGTGATTCCCGTTACGCGACGTTTCTCCGAACCGATGATTAATCTATATGTGTTACTACGCACGTTTTCCTAGTGCCGTACATCCCAGTCCCATCCTCCAAGATGGCTGCGTGTTCAGTAATCTGTGACGTGTGTGATCATGTGCTTCGTACTGGATATTGTTCTATATTTTGGCTAAGTTGTATTGAATTAATTGATTATACAAAATTTTCCTTTTTTCTTTTTGTAGTAGATCTTGAATTCGAGCCTTCCTTCATCTTGTCGTGTAGAATTTTCAGGTAAGGTTCGCACGTCTGATTTTATGTTTTTGACATAGCTGACTTTATCTGTAACATCAATCTTTCTTTTTTATTTTAGGCTACCTGTTTACGATAGTTCGGCATTGCTCGATTTTAAGGCCAGTAGCTAATTGTATATTTGCTTCTTTGTTTTTATGGCCCCAACTAAATTTTGCAATTTCTTTCTTTTACACAGATGCAGCGATACTTGCGTTTTATGGACGTGAAGTGCCTTTTATTTTGGTGAGTTGTGTGTTTTTTACTTATTTTTATATTTGTGACAGATCTGTCACCTTCATAGATATTTTCGTTACTACCGTTTTCCTTTTCTCACTGCGCAGAATTTGTTTTCATAGTTTGCGGTGCTGGTTCTGCAGAGAAATGTGCCTCGGCACTGGCTGTTCTTTGCACCATTCCTCTAATTGAGTTTCGATCTTCGTTGAGTGCGTATCACTCCTGGAGTAACACTTTGTTTATCTTCATATCCGTGGCTCCTGCTACTGTATCCTCTTGCCGATACCCCGCGTTACTATGTTTTCTACTTATTACTCTATGCCTAAGTCCTTCCTATATCGCCACCCTTTTGTTTTCACCGGATACCAGTTGTAGCGGTTATGGGATTATCGTTTAATAATCGCTTTTAATAATGCAAATAATTCAGTATACAATCAACTATGAATCGATTTTCGTGTATTAATCTTAACTTCACACGGCAATAGTTTTTATCTTTTTTATCTATTAATAAACACAGACCACGATCACATTTTTCACGCCATTCAATGTTAGTTATTAAATTAGTTATTAAGTTGAGTTTTTATTCATAATGATTTGCCGGTTCATTTGAGTGCGCACTTATTATATAGGAAATTCTCAGCTTATCTTGTTATAATCGTTGATGAGGTGTTGATAAAGTTGAATCCAATCGAGCGATGTACATCGATGGTCCAGGTCGGTATAGCCTTAGACAGTTTGACTGGTCGAATCTTCAATTCGATCTTCTGGCGGGAGCCGGGCGATGGATGCCCTTATTGTATACTTCCGTCGAATATAATCCGGTCGTCTCGGTCTCTAGTTCGGAGGATGGGTGTAGATAAAACTCCTTGACCGATGACTATTCGGACTTTTATTACGTCTTCTGTATTCTTTGAATATCTGGATTTGACTAACTGATAATTGGCGAGTCATCCTTCATTAGCCTTCCAAACGGTCGGATGAAGGTGGGGGAACGTTTGAGAGCGCGCGGAGGGGGTTTTGTGTTGCCCGTATGCTCACGGTGCCTCGCATAGTCGAGTACCGTTACACAGTGACATAAGGAATTCCTCGTTTTTGAATTTTCCTGCCTACTCTTTCTTACCTTAGTCCGGTCTACACAGCCAGCCTGTCTACACTGTGTCTTTACCGGGTACCAGCTAGTGTTGAAATTTCTAAGATTCGAAAATTCAAGTCGTTATCTTTTCATGGTTTGGTTGATTTTCCTCGCCTTTATATATTTTCTGTCGCTGTATGATATTAATGAGAAAATTCTTGCCATCTGTCATCTTTTCCCTGAACTAACCTAAAAATTCTTTTCTTCTCATTGCTTTATGGTTTCAGATAGCTGCTGTCCATATCGCTCATTGCCCAGGATGGTGGGAATCAGTGTCCATTTCCGTACATTGTATATGTTTGATACAAGTTCATTACATCAGTTTTATCATAAAATTTACAATTCTTTCAAATTGTAATGGAATTAAATAATGGAATACAATATACATTTTAAATGGTACTTAACCGTGTCAGTAAATGGGTAAATAACGTTTTGTACACAAATGTTTTCAAATAAGATTCTTTAGAATCGTTATAAATTTAATAATGTTGTGGCCATGCGACGGCTCTCGCGAGAGCTTCGCATGGTAACAACGACGACGCTGGCCACGGAATCCCACGCTACCGAGGAGTCAAGTTCCGGGTCAGCGAAAACGATGCACGCGCTGCTGACACAGGACCAACGCGGCGAAGACTTCCTGAAATCACGCTACATTTTAGAATATGGCGTGATTAGTGGAAAATTCCGTGATCCCACCCCGAGGTGCCGCGGAACCTCGGCGTGCGATACGGAATTGAAGAAGAACAGTTCTGATTTAGACACTGATCAGAAAGAAACTCCGCCGCGTGCCTAACGTCGGGAAGTTAGACCGGGAACAAGTTGTGGTCCTCAATATTTTACCAACACGTTTGGTGGACCTTGGCTCTCCGCGGCAACCCGAAACCGAGGATAAATCGTCCGGCGTCAAGCTATTCTATTATTCTTTCATTTATTATTCTTTCATTTATTATTCTTTCGTATATTGTTCTCTCATATATTATTCTTTCATTTATTATTCTTTCAAATATTATTGGACAATATTTTATTATCGCTATCAATAACCAGTGTTTTGCGAAACTATAGAGACTTTAAGTGTAGCTTGTAAGTGATCCGACCAGAGTGCGTCGACCCGCGAGGAAACCCCCTGCAAATTGTAAGTCGACGACTATTATTTCTTGTATTTTAACCAATCGTCAAGGCATCAAACTGGGTGCAATAAACTTATATTGTCCTCGAATCCGTTTAAGAAAAATTCTCGACACCCCCTCTCTTCCCAAGTTCCATACGTATAACGGGCCCGTACGGGACGAGCGGCAACCCGAGTCCTTCCGACGCTTTCCGCACGCTATATTAAAAACCCTCTCACGGAAATCTTTATCTTACAGGGCGCCTTCCGCGCTCTGTTGGTGGCAGCAAGTTACCCCTTTGTTTGATCCAGCGGTAGCGGATCCATAACAATAAAATAGTTTCAAAATTGTATTTATAACATTTTAATAATAGTAAATTTTTCAGCAAACTTGAGAACTTTTTCTTTGCCAAATTACACAAGGTACAGTATATATCACATAATTAGATTAAAGGCCATAGGCCGATAAGTATAGTGGATCGGCCCCAGAAAGATATCTGGCTTATAATTTCAGGGTATGTTGGTACTTATAAGATACTTCGATACTGCAAGTTTCAGCTCTTCATCTCATACCGTTTTCGAGGAAATCGAAAAAAGCTGAAATTCAGAAAAAAATGATTTTCTCAGAAACCCGTGAACCGATTGATCTGAATTTTTAATATGTTCTGGGGGATGATGGTAGCTTCTAGAAGAAAAATTATGAGCTATATTGGTTCATAAGACCCT
Source organism: Netelia melanura (assembly GCA_964007305.1). Lineage (NCBI taxonomy): Eukaryota > Metazoa > Arthropoda > Insecta > Hymenoptera > Ichneumonidae > Netelia > Netelia melanura. Next base: position 16,995,960 of record OZ023257.1, read on the forward strand.
CGAAAAAAATGACGTTTTTCTTTTAATTTTAATTTTTAACTATGATAGAGTGTTGGCACAATTATGAAACTATTTTCTTTGGATTCCTCATCCAATTTCCTGTGGAATTATGACTTTTACGAATATTAATAGATGGTACGCCATATTGAAAAAAAATAGAAAACCACTTTTTGTATTCAAAAATCAAGTTATTTCAATGTTTTTATTCATTAAACACTAGTTATCGCTATATTTGAATATATTATTTTTTACATAGTAAGAAAGATTTTCTGTGATCCTCATGACTAATCCTCCTCGCTAGCTTCATTAATGACCGTGGTAATATTATCTTTATTGAATAAGGAATTAAGTATTTCAGCTGGTCTGGGGATTTTAGCCAAATATCGAGCGTGTGCTAAGTAGAAAATTATTGCAGCGACATGTGAACAACAACCAATTGTTCTGAGTCCATTAGCACATTCACAACAATACCTTGATATTCCACTCCATCCAATTATGTCTGGTTTATATTCAATAAAACATCTGTAAACTTTTCTTCCGATATGACGAGATTGCACTTGAGCCTTCAACACATTGGTTTGATCTTTGACAAACTGAATAGTTATATTATCTGATTCATCCATCATTTCTGCTAAATATGATATTGCTTGTTTATATTGATATGATCCCGTAAATAGAAGCTTCAAGTCCTTTTCAGTCATTTCCGGAAAGTCCATTAAATCACAAGACGAAATTGTTTCAAATGGAAGTTTCTTCCGCCGCCAACCATTTTTATCTACTTCTTCAGCTAATGTATTGTCCGTATTATTTCGAGATTCCATCATTTCAACAATTTCATCAAAATACTCTGCATCCGAAGACAGGCGTTTATTGTATTGATTGTGAAGAAATGATGCGATTCTATAAAAACTACCTACTCTAGGTAGCATTTTATTGTCGAATTTCTGGTCAAGTAAATGATATTTTTGTTTTAGCATACCATGTACTGCTTCTACTACCCATCGAATTTTTGTAACGTACCTTGAAGCATTAGATTCAGTCGTCGTTAAATGATTTCTTTTACCTTTCAATGCGGGCATCAATACTTGATAACCTTTATCTTCTAAGTGCGCATGCACGTCACGAAATCCTCGATCAACAACAAAAACATCACCCGGCTCCAATAAGTTGCAAATACCATCAGGAGAATCGATAATCTCTTTCATTATAGCAGCGTCATTTAGGTTGGTGTAATATGGCCCTAGCATATCAACTATATAACCATTTGTTGTACAAATAGTAAATGGTTTACATAGCGGCACTTTCTTTTGTCCAGAGAAAGACTTTCTTTGATATGCATTATTAGAGCTCTTTTGATGACGAGCATATGTTCCGTCGCAAATCAGAAAAAGCTTATCACTCAAATCAGCGTACAAACACTTTAATAGCGGTGATGAATTATTTTGAACAAAATCAGTTCTGGACATGACTTGAGAACCAAAGTAACGAGGTAATACATATTTTTCGAATGATTGTATTACTTGTTCGTAATACTTTGAAACCAACTGCTCATTTGGTAATTGTAAAGTCGCTGATATCAATTTGTTTGAGTTGCGAGTACGAAGTTTGAACAGAAATACAATAAGTGCTTGGGTAACCGTTCGAGAATCTGTATTTCTCATTGTTATTAATAAATCACGTACTTCTATTATATTTTCTCTTCTTAATCCAGTAAATATATAAAGTTGTTCATCAGAAATTCGAACATCATCCATTTTATCGAGCAAAGTAGAGTCACAGTCAACAACCAAGTTTTCCATAAGTTGGGTTAGTTCTGACGATCTTAAAATACTCCAATTGGAAAAAAACCTTTAAGCTATCTAAATTCTCTTCATAAAAACGTTTTTTTTTATCAGATGGTCTCTGCAGCATCGATTTCCATTCGGAATAAAAATTCGTCGCTTGATGAAGCATTGAGTACGTGCATCTTGAGGAACAAGTACAAGATAGGTATTTGAAACATTACACACACAACAGTATCTGTGAGTAGCAACAGTTCTTTCAATTTGAATTTCAATACACTCCTCTGTATCATGAGATACAAAATTCAAATGATATGATGGATCTTCAGAGCTTGATTGCGACAAAGTCATCGATGATAAGTTTGATGCAGTTCTTTCTAACATGCCACTCAAATCACTTATATCTGAAGTCAATTCATTTTCTCCAAATGTTTCCGTTTCTTCATCATCAAGTTTCGTTTTTTTATATTTTTTTACACGGCAGTATGAGCACACAATATCACCAACTATAATTGGACAGTCGAAAATAGTTGAAAGCTCTGCAGCATCTCCATCACTTTCTATATGTTTTGGAGCACCAGGTACTTTTTTTTATGAATTTTGAACAAACACAACATTTTGGATTGTTATTTTTAGACGTAGACATATTTGTATTTATATAAAATCAGAGTAATACGTCCTTTTTATATTTTGGAACAAACGATAATAGAAAAACAAACCAAGCTCTTTTTTAACGTAAACAGTGAATTTGAAGGTTGGTTTGTAAATATGTCATTTTTAACCCTCAATCCGTGAAGGTATTTTCGGCACCTTAATTCCGTGAACCAGGGTCGTTTTCGGCTGGGCGCTGTCACACTCCTAATTTTGTTTAAAAAAATCTGAAAAAATTCATGATTGATCTTCATACCTTACTTTTGAATGCAGAAGAAAAAATTAGATTGTTTTGTTAATTTTATTATTTTTTTTTAAACAAATTTGAAGCAGTGCGCGCGAATTACGCTTTTTTTTAAAAAAAATACAGCGGACGTACAAATTATCAGAATTGAGTTTAACAAGCGGTTTTGTAAAGGGTAAAGGTTGCTTTTTAAGAAAAAAAATGGTACGGCTTCGTAGGAATAAATGTGATACCCTATTTTGCACCGCGAACATGGACAATTTTTTGGGAGATGAAAACGCGAAAAAATGATGAAAGTTACAGTTATTTATTTTTTTACTTATTTTATTAGTAATTTTACATATAAAATTATGCTTCTTAACATTTCTTACTTTTTTCATTCCTTTTATAGACAATTTGAATTTGAATCGCCTGTAGCGAATAAATGCCTTCGGCACTTCTCACTGCCATCGTTCTCCTTCAATACTGAAATATTAACACTACAGATGTTATCCTTACTTCAAAACACGAAAATATACGCCACAGAAAGAAAAAAAAATAATTCGAGAAAAGTCGAATTTACTTACGTTATCCGTGAACCAGGGTCGTTTTCGTCGTGCTCCGATTTGTACTGCTCACCACTCCGAAAGTAAATAACTGCCAGACCCGACCCTGCGCGGTCACAAACCTACCTGCCTATACTTTTTTTTAGTTCTTGTCCAGTGGCGCTCAAGTGGCCGACGTTGGAGAAATTAAGAAAAGAAATTTCGGCCTGGACGAAAACGACCCTGGTTCACGGATTGAAGGTTAATTAAAAGTAGAAAATAAGGTTACCGACTTGTAATAACAGTGCCATCTTACAGTTACTGAATGAACTAATTATTATGCGGGAACAATAATATTTATTAAAACGTAGTTATCGAATACATAATCGAGAATAATATTCGAGTGAGCACCATTCCTGCTGTTCATTGAATAAAAACATTGAAATAACTTGATTTTTGAATAAAAAAATGGTTTTCTATTTTTTTTCAATATGGCGTACCATTTATTAATATTCGTAAAAGTCATAATTCAACAGGAAGTTGGATGAGGAATTCAAAGAAAATAGTTTCATAATTGTGCCAAAACTCTATCATAGTTAAAAATTAAAATTAAAAGAAAAACGTCATTTTTTTCGAGGTTCTTATGAACCAATATAGCTCATAATTTTTCTCCTAGAAGCTACCATCATCCCTCAGAACATATTAAAAATTCAGATCAATCGGTTCACGGGTTTCTGAGAAAATCATTTTTTTCTGAATTTCAGCTTTTTTCGATTTTCTCGAAAACGGTATGAGATGAAGAGCTGAAACTTGCAGTATCGAAGTATCTTATAAGTACTAACATACGCTAAAATTATAAGCCAGATATCTTTCTGGGGCCGATTCACTATACTTATCGGCCTATGGCCTTTGGTAAATAATAAAATATTTTTAAAACGTCTTAATGCTCTTTTTTAATTTCAGTCTGTGAAATTCTGAACGGCAAAAGGAGTTTTTAGGGAGCACCTTTATTTTTCTTCTTTATTTGGTTGGAGATCCACGCTTTAAGGACAGTGGGTGAACGACTGTTCAAACATGGATGATCATTTAATAGATTTTGTATCGTTTTCAACGATGGGTATTTGCCATTGCTGATGTTTTGTCCAAATAATGCAGTAGCTACAGCTGTCTCTTGTTCGCTCCACCTTCTCTTCGGTTTGACTGCCCATAAGGAGATGCTAAAATAAAACAAATATCCAATAAATATATGTAAATAGTAAATGGTTTACATAATGCCTCAACTTGAAAAATTGAATCGATCTTTTTTACAAAAAAACCTTCTAGAGCGTCTTTGGGCTTTTTGTTGTTCGTCGTATGTTTCAAATTCGCTTTGTACCGGCATTGTGCAAAATCAGAAGTTGACTCATTGTCAGTGCTGTGACTTTGTCCGGCCTGCTCGTCGCACAGAACGTTATCATCTTCTTTTTCGACAACGGAATCCATGTGTTCGGAGAGTTGGGAGGTGTCATTTTGATATTGTTTATCCGTTGCTGCCAGTTCAAACAAATAATAATACAAATCGCACACCCAGATCTAAAGGGGGCTAACTCGAAATTATGATTTTTGAGATAGCCTACCTATGGGCTAACTGCAAAATCGCAATTTTTGAGTTAGCCCCTAGGGGTCAACCCCTAGGGGCCTCCCGAGTGTTCATATCACACACCCAGATCTAAAGAGGGCTGACTCAAAAATTGCGATTTTACAGTGAGCCCTTAGGTAGGTTAACGCAAAAATCGCAATTTCGAGTTAGCCCCCTTTAGATCTGGGTGTGCGAAATATTAGGAATAAATATAAGTGCAAATTAATCATAGAAATAAAAAATACTGTGTAGGTTGTACTAATAATTAAAGATACATTTATTAAAACATTGTCTGCAAGTTTTATCATACTTCGGTATTCATTTCGTTGTATGTTATATTCGTTGTTCTCGTCAGCAGAAGTTTCAGACTCATCAGATTCGTTTTCGTCATCCTCGTCGCCTTTTTGGACCATCTCCAAAACTCTCGACATGCGTAAAATTTCTCGATTCACGATTGGTTGCCTATAAATTTCGCGATCAATTTTTTCTGCGTGGCCCATAAAATTGGCGACATCCGCTATTTCATTTTCCGACAAATTCAGGTTTATGCAATTTGTCGCAATGTGTTTTCTTAGTTTCGTCCCTGTTAATTTGTAAAGAAACTCAGCTCCGGACTCTTTTGCAAACTTTCGTAGGAGGTTGCATGCTCGAAGATATTTGTGGTGCGTTTTTTCCGGTGCAGGAATGCCGAAGACGTAGCGATTTTGAGGGGGTACGCTGAAGTTTGTGCGATGTTTTAGTATTGTTTCAATAGAGTGTACTAAATCTTGCGATAAAATAACTGGAACCGTACGATTCAGCTTCCGGCGAATGACAAAACGAACGTACTTTTTAGCAATCGCCTGAGCATCACTCGATAAATTTTTCCAATGTTCTTTACCGACACTTTCGTAATTTTCGTAATCTTCGATGAGTACGCGCTCTATCTCCCCTGCTCGGCGTCGGTTAAAAAGCTGTACCGAAATAAGCATCACTTGCGCTAGCAATAACCATGGTTAAAATGTCTGTTCGGTCGAACTAATAAACAAAGATGCCCAGGCATCAAATGTTGGTATCAGTACCAACGGTCGCTCACATATGTATACGAACACATGTGTAGCGTGGGCGATCGTCGTCTTTTGGCAAATATATCTCGGATCGAGCGGTGGTAAAAATGGGACACATTCGTTGTGCTCCATACGTTGCCCATAGATACGAAAAAAAGAAAGGGTTTGTTAGTATCATTGCATCGTCATTCAGTAGTCTTAGGAGTTCTGACTAATACACAGGCTATCAAATTGGCAGCATACAAGGACGCTAAAATTTAACGGTGAGTACACAAATTAAGGACGGTACATTCCGTCAAGTACACCGGCACGGCCCGGTTGTACAATCTAATAAGCGCAACACTTGACAATAAATCGTATACCGATTTATTTATCAAAGCGCAATGCTTACGGAGTCGCCAGCGACTAGTATACGAACGACACATTATATAGTCAATAAAACCTCACTTCAATTGTACATTTCACCGCCACAATAATTATTCTCAAAAAATGTAACCGAGAATTATAAGATTATATTGATTGTAAATTCATTTTTGCGAGGGGTTTTTTTTCTCTGAGGTTCACACCTCGGAGATTTTCCTCTTGGAGCCATAATAAACAAGAAAATATATGGCTCAAAAATGTGTTAATTTATTTCGTGAATGTTTTTTTTTAGTTTAAGATCAATTAAAAAATTACGCCGTCTCTTTTTCATTAAAGAGGCCGCGCCTCATAAAACAATGTCTCTTTTTTTTCCAGTATCTGTAATGCTGATATTCGTTTTTCTTTCAAAAAGACATGCAATTTTTTTATGTCGTTCGACGATGGTAATTCATTTTTTTTCGCCTTTTTTGTTGAGACTGTGACTCCATTACCATTTTGTTGACGGTTATACCGATATCTTCTATGAACAGTTTTAAAAAATTCGTCCTAGTAATTGTAAATGGGCTCTTATCATTTCATGTTGATGTGGCAGTCTATATTTACAACACATTTTGTTTCCATAAAGAATAATCAATCGATCATATCGAATGAGACGGATGACGTCATCTTCTCGTAAGACGGGGAAAACTATCTTCCTTAGAGTATCTGACGGATCAGAATGGATGCGGCCAACAATTTTACGGCCCAACACCATCAGACTTCTACTTTCCTTGCCCGAATATCTAAAGCATTTCTTTGCGTGGTGACGAAGATTATTTTTACTAAAAAATCCTTTGCACTTGTGACAAACTGTAAAATCGCGTGCGGTCTTCTGCAGTTTACTACTGGGTCGTCTACATACCAGTACCTCTCCGTCATTTACGTTGCTATTCATGTTAAAATAAAAATTTTTTGGTAATACTGAAAAAGCTTTGACTTCCTTTACATCGTTATGTTTATTTTCGAGGTGACGCACGAATTTAGTTTGCATTGTTTTACAATACATACAAAATGCCCATTTTCCCTGGCCTCGCTTTCCGTCCGACGCGACGACGAACATGTCGTTATCGTCTCGCACAAATTTTTCGGAATTACTTCCTTCTTCACTTGAAAAGGATTTTCCCTCAGATTTGTTATGATCCGTGATTTTATTTTTTGGATCATCGTTTTGATCGTCGCTATTGTCTGCCGATTCCTTATTTACGGAAAGTTCAAATTCATCGTCCGATGGGTAGTATTCAGATTTATCGCTTTAGGCAGTGGTGTTTGTGTTAATAATAGTAGTCGCCTCAAAAAAGACGAATTGCCTATTTTTACATTAGAGTCAACAGTAACTTCAGGATTCATTAGGTTATCTATAAATGAACATACTGCTGCCATGTCATTTAAAATATCCATATCCGATATGTGTGAATCGGCGACATTTCCGATATTAGATATTTCATTACTAACAGTATTAGGGTTTAATATAAATGTGTCCAGTTTCGTGAAGGTTACGTTTTCGATATCGCAAGGAGTTACGTCGTCCGGATTATTCGATAGACTACTAACATCTTGTTGCGTTGACAAGATGTTAGTAATAACTCCGGTAGTTTCGGCTCCACGTATTTCAACCAGCCGAGAAGGGTTGACGTTTATCGGAATGTCTACAGCACTGTCTATAGTGAATGTTGAGTTTGCAAGTACTGTATATGTTCTGTCGGCGTCAAAGTTATCGGTCGTCAACAGTGCTGGCATCGTGGTTTGCAATGTTATTTTTGCGCCCCGCAATTTCGAGACATCGAAAGAAGAATGTGTATTTTCGTTGTCGTTCATATTTGGAGAGATTTTTTTAACTTTCAGCTTCTCGAGATATTTGACATCATCTATTGATTAAAGGGCGAACGAATAATTTTACGTTTGAAATACCTGTTGTTCGTTTAAAAAATACAAATTCAAACGAGAGAAAAAAAAGAGGAGGGGGGGGGGGGACAAAGAGAGTAAGAGACGAGTGCGTAAGAAACAGAGAGAGAGACTACTGATGCATGCCCAATAAAATAGCTTTAATTGAGGAGAAAACACTATCAGCGTTGTCCTGATTTCAACGGGAGCCCGCAATTTTTTATTCCGAAATTATTTAAAACGGTATTTTGCAAATGGAAAGAAAATCCAGATAAATGCGAATGAAGAAATAAAAGTCGTAAAATAAAATCATATCCATAATAATTTTGAAAAATTGTAAAGAACAGGGAAAGATGAAATATATGAAAACAAATAAATCGATTTTCGTGATAGTATAATAGCAATAAGAAGATCAGAAAAGGAATATCATCATAATTGGGAAACGAATACAATTTGAGGGTGTAAGAAGCAGAGAGATAGAGAGAGAGTGGGAAAGAGGGGGAGAGAGAGAGGGGGCGGAGAAAGAGGGGGGGGGGGGATGATGATGATGGTTTTTATTATGCCCTAGCGAGCTATGGGGCAAAATTAACAATTTCATAGCTTGCAAGGCTTTTACAGTGTTAAGTCAATACAAGCTATGCACCTTAGAACAAGTTTGTTCTTATATACAAAAAGTTTGGTAACTAAACCTTACATTTAGACCTAACCCTACAAAATACAAAAAGTTCAATAACTAAACCTTACATTTAGACCTAACCCTACCACTAATGGCCCAACCAGCGCTGCTGCCCATGATAAGCTTACAAAACCCGCGCTGCTTAACCGCCTCACCACACATGAGCTCTTAGAACTATTACTATAATAGTCGAGGTAATTCGTTACCAGCTGACAATAGAATGAGATTAGAATAAAATAAAATAAGATAAAATAAAATAACATAAGATAACATAAGACTCTTCCAACCAATTTCAGAGCAACCGTCTCCACGCATTCGCCTAAAGTTACTTAGTACTTAGCACTCAATACCCTATGTCACTTAGTTTAAACCGAGCTATCCGATTCCAATAAGTGGGTATAGAGCCGGCCTTTAAATATGTCGATGGACGCAGACGTACGAATTTGTACAGGCAGCGAATGCCAGAGAAGAGGCCCAGAGATCTGGAAAGACCTATGGAACACCTCAGTACGGTGAATGGGAATGCGAAATGTACGCTCAAGACTCCTATCGGACCGTCGCACCCCTGGGTCTTCAGTGGATAGAAGTTCGCTCAAGTAAGGCGGGTACATTGGCAAATAGGGAACGATAGACAATAGTACCAAGGAAATATTGGCGCCTACCCTTGACCGAAAGCCAATCTAATCTCCTCCTGTACGGCGTAATCGACTCATCTCTCCGCAGGTCAAATATAAATCGGATGGAGTTATTCACCACTACTTCAAGCTTGGAATTAAGGGATTCCGTCAGATCGTGATCTTCAGATAAATCTGAGTGTCATCCGCGAAGATAACGTGATCACAGTACGCAAGGTTTGCCGCAATATCATTTATATATAAAGTGAATAACAAAAGACCCAGGACTGATCCCTGCGGAACACCTGCGGATAACCTGACAGAGTCCGAATAGCCCCCCTTCCCATCCGTAACCACCTGTGATCTGCCTGCCAAATATGAGAGAAACCACCTCAAGGCAGGGTCGGAGAAACCGAGCAGCCTTAATTTCCTGAGGAGGTTCAAATGCGGTACAGTATCAAAAGCCTTGCTAAAATCAAAAAGAACAAGGATAGTAACCTTCCTCTCATCCACGGCTTGTCTAACATCATCCATAACCCTTAGGAGAGCGGTTTGAGTGCTGTACGCTCGTCGGTAAGCAGATTGCCTCGGATCTAGAATGTTGTGAGATTCTAGATAGCGTGACAACTGTTCAAAAATGATTCTTTCGAATATCTTCGAGAACTCAGGTAGAATGGCAATAGGCCGTGTATCAGAGGGCGATCTTGGCGTTCTTACTTTTAGATGCGGCCGAACAAACGCAAGTTTCCATTGCTGAGGAAAATGGCCAAGCTCGATAGAAAGATTAAATATGCAAGTCAAGTGAGTGATCAGCATTGGGAGCGATTTAGCAATAATAAAATTTGAGATGCCATCGGAGTCAGCATGGAGCGAGGTAGACACAGAACGACTCATATGGCGCAAGACCGTCTTATCCCTGATAGTTTGTAGACAGAAAGGGTTTTCCACACAGGGGGTTTCAGATAACATAGAAAAAAATATTGAGAAGAAATGGAGCGGAGAAGAGAGAGATGGCCTGACAAGACCACAATGTCTCAATGCCGCCCACATCGACTTTTGGTCTCGTGCCGAGTTAAGTTTGGACAGAAGAAAATCACGCCTAGCCCTCCTAACATCCATTGTGACACGATCACGAACTACTCTGTACATAACGTTGTTAGTCCTCTTGACGCGCTTGTATAATCTGTTCTTTTCCCTTATTCTATCTTTCAGCTCACTCGTCAGCCACGGCGTTGGTGGTTTTTTGGCTCGAAAGGTGGTAAGGGGTGCATGCATATCAAACGCAGTGCATAATGAGTGCGTGGCATCCTCGGTGCGAGCGTCAAGCTGCGCGGCAGTATTGATCTCAACCACCTCACTAGTAGCCCTCGTTGCAAATATAGAATCGACAGTATCGAGAAAATCACGTTCGCAGAAGTTTGTCAGATTCCTCTTCGTGATCAGACGAGAGGAATCGGAGGATAAGTTGACAGCATATTTGACAGACAGAATATCATGGCCAGCAATAAAGGGGGAAGACGATTTGTTATACGAAATTAATTTGCACTCATCATCCAGAATTACAACATCCAACCACGAGTCGGAATGCGCTGTATGATGCGTGGCGTCCGAAGGTACAAGAAACATGGAATGAGCAAATATTAAGTTCTTGAGGTAGTTAGCGGTATAATCATTCAATAAAAGATTGCAGTTTAGGTCACCCACAATGATGATATTCTTGTAGAGGTGAGCTAAACGAGCGAAACTACTTTCGAATTTGTGAAAAAGCTGACCCTTCGGCCTTCTATACATAGTCGTGAGTAGAATAGACTCACCACGAGGGAGTGTTATCTGCAAGATGATGAATTCAGGGGCATTAGAATACATATTAGGCGATGCATCCATTACCTTTGCAGTCAGAGAGTTGTGAATATAGCAAGCAACGCCCCCACCTCGCTTACCCTCACGATCATTACGTATAAGGAAATAATCTTTGATATTGACTAATGTATCATGAATGTGAGAGTGGAGCCACGTCTCAGCGACAGAGATAATGTGATAGGGGTTAAGTTCTAAGTGCAAACGAACGAGGTCAATATGGCCCAGGAGCGAGTTAGCGTTAAAGTGCGCTACCCTTAGATGAGAATCAGTGTCCCTCCCAGGTAGTGTGCGCAAAGGGGACTGCAAGGGAACAATCTGAGGAGTAGGCAGTCAGACTATCTTGGCAAGACCGTCAGCCGAACTGATAGTGACTACTGGTTGCCCGCTGTCTTTTCTGGCAAAGATTTTAGTATCTCTAACCCACACATACTTGTACGCCGCTCTAGCGGCATGCACTTTTGCTAGCCGAAGTAATTTATAGCACTCTGTCGACAGAATTTCGTTGATAAATATATTACCCCGCATATTACTGCCAACAACTTCTGAAATGCTAAGATCACGCTTAGCTTTTTTCGCATTTATGATGGCGTCTCGAACATCCGTGGATGTAAGTCGTACTGCTATGGAAAATGAGCGACGCGAGTTTAGAGCATTCGACGACCCTGGCGATTGACTATTTGACGATTGACTATATGTTGGCTGACCATTTGTCGGAGTCTTGCGCACCATTATCCTAGCTCCTAGAACATGACTCGAGAATTCACCCAGCCCAAGCGCGGTCAAGACCTTAGAAACTAAGATCCTCGGAGAATCCGTGAGTGTGGCTGGTATTCCCGCCACTACCATCTCACTTAGATTTGTATTAGTGTTACGTTCTATGCTAGAAGAAGGACCCTGACTCGATTTCAATCTCTCGATTTCTTGCGACAGTTCAGCGATCTTTTCCGAATTAGCCAAGGTCACCTGTTGCAAGATCGGTATCTGCGCTATGACGGCATTCATCGTTGCCATAGATGCTCGCATCTCGTCCGCAAGCCGCGCAGCATTTGCGCTTGACTCACGCACGAGTGCAGTTAGATTTTCGATCGCTGCAACCTGATCCTGTAGCACATTTTGCCATGGATTAGATGAATCAGATGACGCAGATAAATCTGTCGGATTGATACTCATAGTGCTAAGATGATCTCCACAACATTCATTCACTGACCTCGAACTGAAATAATATTTGACGCAACCCGGGTAAAACAATCGATAACAGTGCGCGCAGACCTTCGGGTTATTCGCGATAGCTTTGTTACACCTATAGCACACACACACCATACGTACGGTAGTACTAGTATACCTGAGACAATCGAGATACCAAACAATAACATTCGACCGCAAGTGTACTATGACCCGCGAGCGTCGCGATATCGATAATGTAAATAGCCACACTCACGACCGATAAACGCGGATTTCGATTGAAGATCCCTGATTAGGTCACGCTCGCTTCGCCGGCAGTGTGGGGGTCGTTCCACGAAGCAAGATATGATGGTGATAATGCCGATATCTGCCTGTCCGTGCAAGACGAAGAATCGATGGTCCTACGTAGATCGTGCTCACAGGTGGGCGCATGCGCTGTTAGTATGATAGAGATAGCAACGTTCCGTCCACGCCGATCCGTTAGATTCCCAGAGTAGGGTTAGGAAAACTGTCAACGCTATTTCATCAATTTTCCTGAACGAGTTGACTCAACGAACCAAACTTGACGGAAAATTCGACGAAAAGCGTTTTGTGCTTGCTTTAGTACTAGAACGAAAAATGCCCGTGGGCAGCATCCCAACAGAAAATAGGCCTTTTGACAGAGCGATATGGTACGTGTAATGAGTACTCACCAGGCCGAGAGAGAGAGAGAGAGAGCGAGCGGTCTTTTCGATCATCAGCATACATCAAAATCTACTTACCGTGAAGCATAATTATCCGAGCTGGATATCGACTTCCATCCTTATACTTAACACAGCACGTGTCACCTTTTTTCGAAGTTATCCGCGATTCAGCACACACATAATAAACATCGTATTCTATAAATTGCACTAACGCGTACATCTTCTATCAAAGCTATTGTAGAAGTCGACTGTGGAAATTATGAAAGTCGTCCTGTTATTTGAAGGTTCGGGAAGGTCTTTGTCGCCGAGCATGCAAATCCCCTCCTATACCGTCGTATTTCTCGAAAATAGTATAAAAATTTCAATTCGGAGAATTTTTTGTGAACTGTAGTTAAACCTAGGAACTACAGCACTTTTTCTATTAAAAAATAGAGTTCGACGTTGCGTTCAATCGTCGAAAGTATCACCGCTTCTTTCCATTTACACGATTCTTCTGATACAGGATATTTTAGTACGAAATCGTCTTGAGAATTCAAAATGTATTACAACAAAAAAGTTTTGCAACATTTTGCAGACCGTACGGCTCTTTTCAAGACTGTCCTGATAATGAACCATTACCAAAGAAATCTGTCCGGAAAACCCTCGTTACATGTATCATTATGCTGCATTATGGGTAAACGCGCTGTATAAATATTAAACATTTTTGGCGAGTAGTAAATTTTGATCGTGGGTAATAATCTGTTGATGGGTAGTAAAATTACGAACTAAAAACATTGTTTTCCTTAACGTATACACAAAAACCGTATAGAAACTTTTTCTAAATGTATAGTATATTATCGAGACTGTCGTCATAATGAACGATTAACAGAAAATTCTTTCACGACTGTCCTAATAACTGCCAACTGTCCCAGCAACACCCGATGGCTATCTGAAAAAGTCCTGACAACTGCCTTAAGCCATATACATATATACGCCCAATATATATATATATATATATATATATATATATATATATATATATATATATTGTAACGTGATTTTCCCGATGTAGGGAAAAGTCACAGTCCCAAGGCCGTTATCGGGTTGCCCTCGCCGCACAACCCAACGATCGTACGCGCTACCGATTCTTGAATTTTTTGTACTGCCGTTATGGATAGATTTTGGAAGATGACAGTGTTGTCAATGATATGGTTTTAGGGAGGAAACGGCACGGCGTTCGATCCTGACGAGGAGAAGAGTGCTCAACGTAACGAGTTACCCGTCAGGAAAGAATGGCCGGCGAGTACGCGCGGAAAATTGATGCAGGTTCGGCTGCAATACCGGCGCCCCGCTGTTAGGTGCATCGTGCATGAGGGGAAGCGGAGGTTTTAGGATTTCAGGCGAGAGCGGGAACCTCTCGTGCTGCCGACGTAAGTGCTCCCCTATGCACGATGACCATGGGGATACGATTTTCGGCGTATTCGCAAGATCTCGAGTAACGTCGATAATTGCGATTTCGTTAAGGTAAGTATTGTGTCGAGCGAGAGGGCAGTAGCTCTCGGTGATAGATTTCATATTTCGGCTGATCGAAATATGATTGGTTGAAAATCAGTAGTTACCGTGTCGCGCTCGAGACCAGAGGTGCCTCGCGAAGCATCGTAGAGAGAGCGAGGTGTCTCTGTCTCGCATACGCGCCGTGCGTATGCTGAGTTCTCTCTCTACGTACGCGCTCTAGTCGTGTCTCGCTCTCGCTTACGCGTCGTGCGTAAGTCGCGCTCTCTCCCTCTACGCACTCGCTCTAGAGTCGTTGTTCGTCTCTCGCCGAGGTGAGAGGTGTAAGTTCGCGTACGCGCTATAGGGAGTTCCGTGTAAACCCGGCTCCCTATAGAGGAAATAAATTCGTGTTTCTCGATCGTTCTCGTAAAATAAATTAGTTCTCGCAATATAAAAATTAATCTATCGATTCCGATGGTTAAAATCTAAGCTCTCGTGATGGTTATTGTGATTTGTTTTGCTGACGATTTCGTGCTCAGAAGTTTTCGTGAGTGAATTCGTAGAGTTCATGTTCTCGTTTTTCCGATCGAGACTCAGTCTCTCGCGAAAAATTAACGATGTTTTGGTGCCATCTCGGAGTGACTTACCCCGACCCTCTCTACCATAATCGACAACCTGAGCGGCCGAGCGTTTCCGGTTTGTCGATCTCGCTGGCGCATCCAGGTGGACCGGATTGTCACCTCCGGCGAAATAAAAGTGACCCGATCCACGCAGGTAAGTCGCGAGCATGGAGGGGCCGGGTCGTTCCTTCCCGACCCCCAGGTTGTGCCGGTTGTCGATACCGGCGAAATAAAAATCGACTGGCACCCTGCCGGCAAAATTGCGGATGCGGCAGCGAGAGAGAGAGACGACCGAAGGTGACGATGGCGGAAGGTTCCGGAAATTCGTCACAATATATGAGGGATTCCACGCCAGATCAAACAACATTTTGCCTTACCATCTCCGATTTTTTTGAAAATTTTTTATGCTCTAGTATTGGTTGAAAGAGGCCTCCATGATTTTTTAAAAAATTTTTTGTCGAACCGTTTTCAAGATATCGATTTTTCAAAAATTACGTTACTTTTTTTTTGAACGTCCATAACTTTGCGAAAAATGGGCCAAACTGGACGTTTTTTTTTTGAAATTTTTCTTTTTGAACACACTTTTTATAAAGAAATATCGAATCAAATTTTCAAACCGTATTTCTATAAGATTTTCAAGTTTCAAGTCTAAATTGTTGATTTGCAAAAAACACGTACCGATCGATTTTCTTGATTTTTTTTTGTAAACAACTGTCAGATATTCCACACCTTTTAAGACTAGTTGGATAATGGGATAACGATGGGATCTATTTTTTTTCGATTTTTCAATTTTCCGATTTTAGTTATCCGTATTGAAAAATATCTGAAAAAAATACTATGCACATGAACTTAATAACTATTGGACACATAGGAATTATTAATTATTTTACAGATTACTTTCAGGAAACAGATACAGGCGAATCGCCGAAGAGCAGTTATTTTCTTACTCGTTTAAATATTTTACAAGTTCGAGATTCAACAAATGAGGAAAATTTTTTAACCCTTTGAGACCTGAGTACTTTCAAGCTTATGTGGTTCGCAGACGCATAGGCTGATGCATATATGCGTCCTTAGGGCTCAAAGGGTTAAATCTCAAAGTGTCTTCTCCGTCCGGAATTACACAATAATAATTTTGTGCCCCTGTTATTGTCTTTGCTCTTATATATCTGTTTTCTAATGATTCTTTGGCTAGATTATAATCGTCGGTAAAGAAGAATTGGGCATGAATATTCGGCAAATAATTCGATTTTATTGCCCAGTCATATAATTGCCGAGGAGTTGAAATTTGTTTGTGACTTGGAAGTTAAAGACTTGCTCGTGCTGCTAATCTTTTCACGGTTCCCCCTGCTCCATCAAAGGCCCTTTGCCGTGAGCTGTTGCAAAATAATGCCATTCAGCTTTTAATCCAAAGTCTTGCTCATGATAATTGAGATTTACAAAATTTTTATAATTTTTAAATTGTTGAGGCGTTCCATCGGAAAAGTAAAGAACTTTTGCAGCATCATTGGATACTTCTTTGATAAAACTAGTAGTCATTCTTGTAAATTCATGAATAGGAACGGCATCATGAGATAAGCAATCCGATATTATTACAACAAAAATTATCGGCCATCGTTCATTAAATGATAAAGATATATCTATTTTATTGCATAAATAACAATGGCCGTTGTTGGTGAGCCTGAAGAAACGATTAATACTTATTTTCAGCACGAATAACTAAAATCGGAGAATTGAAAAATCGAAAAAAATAGATCCCATCGTTATCCCATTATCCAACTAGTCTTAAAAGGTGTGGAATAACTGACAGTTTTTTACAAAAAAAATTCAAGAAAATCGATCAGTACGTGTTTTTTGCAAATCAACAATTTAGACTTGAAGCTTGAAAATCTTATAGAAATACGGTTTGACAATTTTATTCGATATTTTTTTATGAAAAGTGCGTTCAAAAAGAAAAATTTCAAAAAAAAAACGTCCACTTTGGCCCATTGTTCGCAAAGTTATGGACGTTCAAAAAAAGAGTAACGTAATTTTTGAAAAATCGATATCTTGAAAACGGTTCGACAAAAAAAATTGAAAAAAATCATGGAGGCCTCTTTCAACCAATACTAGAGCATACAAAATTTTCAAAAAAATCGGAGATGGTAAGGCAAAATGTTGTTTGATCTGGCGTGGAATCCCTCATATATATATATAGATATATTATACCGATTTCCCGCCCTGTAGAAGCGGCGCCACCTTCAACAGCACCTGAAAAAGAAAACAAAATTAGAAAGAGCAAGAAAATAAAGGTTAGTTAGGGGAGAATTGGATAGAGGGAAGGCTTTCTCAAACTTATAAGAACAGGAAAGAAAATATAAAAAGAAGTAATAAATGAGGAGTAATCACCGAAATTTCCATTGGCTTCAAAAGCGAGAAATTCCCAAGAAGGCAGGTACATTGCTCTCCGAAAGGAGAGCGAGGGTAGCTATCTCAAAGAACAACTCGCTGGCGAAGAGAAGGAGAGAACAGGTTGAAATATATAAATTTTGTGAGAAAGGTTAGATCGAGGAGAGCAGAGAAGTTAAAAATTAAGAAGCTAAAGAAGCAGCAAGGTCCGCAAGGGAGCAGAAGAAGAAAATCTAAATACTTGTGGAGAAACACTACAGGCGAGAACAACAGAGCAAATCCTCACCCAGGACTAACACAAGTACAAGCAGCGGCAAAAGAGGAAAGAAATCAGAGATAGAAAGTCTAAAAACACTTACCAAAAGCAACTACTCCTTAATATATTATCAGCAGTTGTACGTCCAAAATAAAAGGCATATGTCCCTCCAAAAGTAAAGCTGAGTCCTTCCCGAATCAGGCAACATCAATATTCAGGAGACTCAAGTCCTGAAATAAAAGAAAAGTCAACAGCAGAAAACTAATAATAAAGAATAAACAAGGCGCGGACTCACCCATAGAGGGAACAAATTGGGGCACACCGCCTGAATTAACAGCGAGACCACCCGGCTGCTCTAAAAAGGAAAGCAAAAGAAGCAGCAAAACACCAACGACAAGCTGAAGATAGAAAAAGGACTTACCGTGCCGAATTAATCCTCGGAACACGTCGCACAACAAGAAATACACTTACGCGATTCACTACGGCGCGGCCATCTTAACTGTCAATCAGTAGAGCATCGATTTCCATCGATTTGTGACGCAGCCAATCAGCCCGGTCATTACAGAAAATTCACCGCGGAGCGCGCCAATCACCGAACAACGCGGCCAGAGGAACGCGCCAATCACCGTCGACGACTGAGAGTGGCGAACTTTACTAAGAACACTGTCTGAATATAGTTACGAAGGAACAGAATAAAGGATAATTACATTTTTTTACGTCTACCTCTCAAATTTCTTCGAGTCTCCTTTACAAAAGGAAACGAACATTGCAATATATATATTGTCACGCCGTTGGGAGGCGGGTGTGGGGAGTTTGGGTAAAGAAGAAAAGAAATGATTAATACCAGACGTCAATAACTTTTATTATTTCATTTATCTGATGGCGGACGATCTCCGGGGTATATTAACACAAGAAAAAAATATATATCAAACAAAAAAAAACCTCTCAATATTTTGGGCGCCAGTTAATATTTTTACATATAAAAAAATTAACAACAATAATACTCGTGAATCAGACAGGTGGAGGGTGTTGGGCTAGCGTGTAGGAAGGCGGAGGTCGAGCGGGAAATAAATCTCAGGGGGAGGGTTCGCCGACTCAACGGCCTCTTCATAATTACCACTGGCTTTGTAACTTTTAAATTCAGTCTTATTCGTTTACTTTATTCTATCACAGTTTGTGTAATACGTTCAGTCGCGAGGAACAGGGCGGGCGGGGAAAAAGGAGTTGTTGTGTCCGTGAGGACTTGGGATGATTGAAGGTCGGTGGGATATTGTTTGATCGCGCGACTCGCGCGATCGAATGTTCTCGACTTCGGTCGAGGTAATAGGTAAAGGTGGAAGGGGGGTCAGGCGGGTAACAAAGACCGTTACTATTAATCGCTCTAAGTTTAATTTCTGTGTTAACTACTGCCGTCCCACACGGCGAATACAGAGAGAAGAGAAAAAAACCGTATGTTTTTCGAATTTTCAATGCACGCGGACAATGGGAGGAATTGTACGAGAAATAATTTTAATGCTCGCGGATCTCTCAAAAATGAGCCGGGTGGTACGGGGGGGGGGGGGGGGGGTTGGAGGATATCCGTATCCGTCGGCGAGTGGTATGCCTTTAAATCGGATACGTGTACCCTCGGGTTTTTTTCGCGAATTGGGGTCGTTTAATTCGTAAATCACGGGAGATGGAGCGCTTAATATTTCATATGGGCCTGTGAAACGTGGGGCAAGTTTGGCTGCAAAATTGTGGGGGCCTGAGGAAAGAACGCGGTTTCTTCTCAGTACGAGGTCACCTACCTTGAACCGCGTATCTTTCCTGCCCTGGTTATAGTGACGGGCCTGGCGCTTGTGCGCCTGTTCCAACTGCTTGCGTACCCAATCATGTAATAGGGGCAGACGTTTGAGTCGGTCTGTCCAAACTTGGGGGTCGGTTGGTTGTATGGTGGGAGGAACAGGAGTATTGTCTCGTATACTTTTGGCCGGTCGGGGGTTACGGCCAAAATTTAAGAAGGCGGGGGTCATGCGGGTCGAGGACTGTACTGCGGTGTTTCGGGCAAAGCACAGCTCGGGAAGGTGCTGATCCCACAGTCGGTGGTCTTGCCCGACATACGCCGCGATCATGGTTTTCAACGTCCTGTTCACTCTCTCCACCGGGTTGGCTTGGGGGTGATAGGGAGGGACGGTCGTGTGGTGTATGCCATTCTGAGAGAGGTATTCGGTGACGTGGGTATTGATGAACTCGGTGCCGTTGTCAGTTAAGAGGTATTGGGGGCAGCCCCAACGGTTGAGGACTAGGGTGTCGAGGGCTGTCGTGATATTGGGACCGTTGGCAGCTCGTATGGCCTTCGCCTCTACGAATCGGGTAAAGAGGTCTTGGAACACGACAACGTACCGGTTCTGGCTTTTACTGGGAAGGAAGGAACCCATGACGTCGGTCGCGAGTACGCACCACGGGCCTTCGGTAGTTCGTTCCCGCATAAGGCCGCCAGGGGCTCCCTGGGAGACCTTATGGAGTTGGCACTTCTGGCACCGGGTGACGTAGTGCGCGACGTCTTGATACACACCGGGCCAGAAGAAATCCTGGATGACCCGGTGGTAGGTTTTATCAATGCCTAAATGGCCTGACTGGGGATGGTTGTGGGCCTCTCTCATGGCGTCGGGACGGGATTTTTGGGGTAGGACTAGCTTCCACGCATCGAGGTCAGCCAGAGTGGGATCTATGATGGTATGAGGCCGGTGGTAGTAGAGTTTCCCATCCTCGATTTTCCAACTCGGGTACTATCTAGGGAACTCTCTTACATTTTCTAACTTCTCCTCATACCGCCCGTCTACTGCGTTTCCAATGTCGGACAGGGTGGCTATCTGGGACTCGTGCATTCGGGATAGGGCGTCGGGTACAACATTTAGGGCTCCTTTTCGGTGGACAATATTCATGTTATAGGCTTGCATGGTCAATGCCCACCTCGCCAGTCGACCTGTGGGATCTCTCAGGTTTTTTTAGCCATTGGAGGCTGCTGTGGTCCGTGATGACCGTGAAGGCCGTACCCTCTATGTAAGGCCTCAGCTTCTTCACGGCCCACAGCACCGCCAAGCACTCCTTCTCGGTCACTGTATACTTTTGCTCTGCACGGGTAAGGACTGGCGAAAAGGATGGGGTGTTCCTCACCCTTCACCCCTGGGTCAGGACGGCGCCCACGGCGAGGTCGCTCGCGTCCGTATGGATGGTGAAGGTGAGAGTAAAGTCAGGGCGGGCGAGGACTGGGGTTCGGGAGAGTGCGTCGCGGAGGGATCTAAAGGCAGAGTCTTGCGTCGGTCCCCAATTCCAGGGAACGTCTTTGTGCAATAGCTCGGTCAGGGGTGTTTTATCCTTGGAGATATCACCCATGAACCGAGCATACCACCTGACCATTCCCAGGAACCGGCGTAGGTGTTTGGCGGTCTTGGGTGGCGGGTATTCAAGGATAGGGGATATTTTGTCCGGGTCCGTCTTCAATCCGTCCGGTCCAATTACGTATCCTAAATATTTTACTTCCTGGCAAAAAAATTCACTTTTGTCTCTGTTTATTTCCAGTCCGGCGTCTTTGAAGGCTGTCAGTACTCACGTCAGGTAGTCGTAGTGGTCGTCTTCGGTGTCTGTCGCGATGATTACGTCGTCCAAATACGCAAACACGTGTGGTTCCCATTCGGGGTCGATCAGCGTGTCCATTAAGCGTTGCAAGGTGGCAGGGGCGTTGGTCAATCCAAAGGGCATGCGTTTAAATTGAAATAAGCCGCGCCCAGGAACCGCGAAGGCAATTATGGGCCGGCTGTTGGGATGTACGGGAATTTGGAAATACGCCTGGCTCAGGTCGAGTTTGGAGATGTACCGGGCCTGCCTTAGGCCGGTCAATATCCTATCCATGTTTGGAAGGGGGTATGCGTCCTTTTTGGTGACTTTGTTTACATCCCGGTAGTCCACACAAAACCGGTGTTTGCCACCCGGTTTCGGGATTATCACGGGGTCGCTGAGCCAGGCACTTCGGGATCTCTCTATTACTCCTTCTCTCTACATCCTGTCGACCTCCGCTTGGGCGATCTTCAGGAGATGTGGAGAGATTACTCGGTCTCTCTGTCGAATGGGAGGGTGTCCTTCTACGTCGATGTCGTGCTCGGTGATATGGGTAATGCGTAATTCGGGAGAAGGGTTGGGAACGATGTACTTGTCCAGTATTGTCTCTAGTCGTTGTCGAGACTGGTCAGTTGGCACTACGAGACCGGCACAGTCTCATAGGCTTCGTGCTAATATCGTTACGTCTGTCGTTAGGAAGGTCCGGGGTATACAGTGTCGCGTCTGCCAGGTTTCGTCTCGGTAGTTTAGTATGACTCCAAATTGTCGGAGGAAGTCGAGCCCGAGTATGCAGGGGCAATTGATGGCTGCCACACCCATTAATATCGGGCCATGCTCTCCGCCGATTTCCAATTGAAGGTGCAAGGCGCCATCAACGCTCATCACGTTACCATTGGCAACCTTGACACCTTCGTCGAGGGGGGCAAGAGGGAGGTCGAGTTTGGTGGCCAATCCGGGGCTTAGGTATGATCGACAGGAGCCGGGGTCTACCAATCCTGGGAATTTATACTCTCCCAGGAGGACCCACAGAAAATGGCGCTGGTCTCCGTCGATCATTTGGAGAGGAGGGGTAGGTTCACGAGTGTTACGGGACTGTTTAGGCGTTGGGCATAGGGCTGGGGAAATTTGAGTCGGACGCCTCGTCGTCCAAGTGGGGAAGGTTTTCGGGGGATGTGTGGGTTATTTGGGACTAGGTACGGGGTTGGTGGTGGTTTTGGCTAGGGGTTGGGTTATTTGGGCTGGTTGCAGGGTATTTAGCTGGGGAGTGGGGGTGAGGTTTGGCAGGGGAAGCGGGGAATTTATTGCCTCCTCCTGGGGTAGTTTCCCGACCACTTCCACACGCAGCCGTGGCAGGAGCGGGTGTCCGTTGCCCGCACAATCGGCAAAAATACCCAAGGGGGTGGGCGCAATCTCTATATCTGTAGCCGATTTGGCCACAGTTGAAGCAGTGGCCGGGGGGGGGGGGGGGGTAGGAGGGATTATTGGCGGTGAAGTTTGGGGGAGGGTGTTTCGGCGCTACGTCCGCTAGACGGGGGATGGTTTTGGGTTGTTGCGGGAGGGAACGTGGTAGTGCGGGGTAGGCGTTCTGCCTGGGTGGGGAAGGAGGTGCTGCTGCGGCTATGTCGCGGTAGCTAGGTCTGGGGGTTGGATTTATGGGGGCTTGTTGGCGGGGTCGAGGCGCGGGTTTGGGTAGAGATTGGGGAAGTGGGGGTGGGGTTGGTTCTGCTTCCACTGCCGCCGTCCTCCGTACCTCTGGCTTTGCCGTCGGGCGGTAGGCGACGTAGGGATCGCCGGTGGGAAAGGCAGTGGGAGGGGGCGGTATGCTTTCCTGCGTTCCCGGATTACTTCCCGTTGACGGCAGGCCAGCAGCAGCTCGCTGAAGGACGCTATACCGTCCCGGGGAATATGCTCGCTGTAATCCGGGTGCAGGTTGGCGTAGCAGATATCTATTTGTTGCTCGAGTGGGGGGAGGGCGTTGAGGCGCTTGATCAGGGTCCGGATCTTGTTTAGGTATTCCCCGCAAGGTTCATCCAGCCCCTGAGTCCTCAAACTGATTTCATGCCGGATCCTCTCCTGACTCGATTCCACGCCGAATCGATCGCGGAAGTGGGAGAGGAATCCGACATAGGTATTATCGGGCAAAGGTTACCGCCGGCGTGGCTCGCCGGGGAGTGTAAGAAGAGGAAACGGGCCAATGGGGGTCATCCTCCTCGACGGTTACGAGGAGGTGTTGAAGATGTTGGGAGGAGCGTGGGGATAGTTGTGGTCCTCGAGTTTCCGGCTCGAGGTACGACGGTCTCTCGGACCGGGAGATTGTGTGGAGTGGAGGAGCGATAACACGAGAACCGCCTGATTCAGGCAGGGTTCTATGGGGGAATTGGGGTGGGGCTGAAGGGCGATGAAGCGGAATATGGCAGTTTCAATGTCTAAGGAGAAAGGGAGGAATAGGCCGAATTCCTCATCCGCGGGGTCCCATAGGACGGGCGATGAGGGATGTAATCGGCGCGTCTCGTGTCGGATCAACCGATCACGGATACTATTCAAGTTTCCGCGAGAGCTGATCCGGGCGACGATGCACATCCAGATCACGTCGCGGACTTCCTCGACGCCGTAGATCCGATCCCGAATTTCGGCGAGGGAATCTCGGAGGTTGAGGGTGGGTTGGAGGGTAAGGGGAGATATAGGAGGGCTTTGTGCGGTATGAGCTATCGGTGCGGTGACGGTCGTAGTTGTGATCGTCACGGCGGTGGTGGGGAGGGTATTATGGGTGTGCTCCATCATGTTGGGGTTGGTCGTACACAATTAGTCCAGTCATTATGAGGGTGTCCAGATTTAATCTTACACCTAAATTATCTCGAAAAATATTGCTCTGATCAAATTTTGTTTGCAACAAAAGTTTTAGAGTTCGAAGGGGGACGTTCCAAAAAAATATTGTTGAAGGTCGCAAATTCAAAATGCCGACGTTACGATAGCTGACATGTTTTTTTTAAGGAAACCTAACTTTTTTTTATGACAAAACAATGCATTGCGTTAAAACTAACAACTTTTGTAGGAAACATTTTTCGATTCAGATTGAAGTTTTCATGTTGGAACTCCATTTTTGACTATTTAGCGCTGTCCGGAAGGTACCATAAAAAAGTGTGCATGTATCTGTGTGTGCGTGTCTTAGGTTGCGCGATTGTGAGCATGTTTGTTTTTTTCGCGAAGAAGGAAATGCTTATCGCACGATAAGAAAGTCGGACTTCCCCGGAATAGTCATGACTCCACGACTGTTTCGTGCAGTTTGCCTCACGGGTCACTGACTTCTACCAGGAGAAATTCACGTCAGCTATTACTCTTGGTCTTCTTTATGGCTTTATTAAGTCTCAG
>OZ023257.1:17021021-17173195 GCA_964007305.1 Netelia melanura
CTCGGCTTGTTGCATTCGCCAAACATCTCTCTTGCGCCGAAAATGCGATATCGGTGACTGACGACTCTGGTCAGCGAGAGTCGCAAATATAAGCGTCAACAAACAAATCTACGTGATGCCGAGTTTTACAATAAAATTCGCGACCGAGAATCGAAAATTCTCGGTCGAGTTTCGCCTCAAATATTTTGGAGCAGGCATGTAATGTTCAGGCAATCTGCAGAATATTGCGAGTAGGAAACTGACAACCGAGAATCGCGAATTCTCGGTCGATTTTTTACTCGAATATTTTTATTCGTCGAACAATGCTTGCTCCTGAAGCATCGTCGATGACGTATGGTCAACGTCAGCCGAGAGAGTGCGATCTCAGCGACTGACGGCTCTCGTCAGCGAGAGTCACATATACAAGCGTCAACAAATCTACATAATGCTGCGAGTCTGAAATTCTACAGATTCCTAGAAAAATAGGATCTACATAAATCTACTCATTCTTTACATACTATTCATATTTCATACACGTTTTATACGTATTTCCCCTATCCTGAGTATATTTTGTGGTGGGGAAACGAATAAAGATAAATTGTATTGCCAAAATTATACGCTCTTTACCGAACCCTCTTTACTAAATTTTAGTAAATCTTACAATCTTTACTAAAATTTAGATGTAATTCACGTAATAGTCTGCACGAGACAAACACTAAATTATATTTTTCGATAACTTTTTGATGTGTAACCTAAGAAACTCAAAAGAGAGATCTTAGGTTATTCTCAGGTTTATTGTCGCATAAATAGAATTTTATTTGCATAAGTGTCGTGATATATACCTTTTAAACTATTCCTTTTTGGACGAGAATGAGCCCGTTTATCCTTTTTTTCGTCTTCTATTGCTTATTTTGCGTATATCACCACTCACTCACTGATTATACTATTATTATTTACACTATATATAAACTATATACTGTTTCGAACTAGTGAATTATAAATTACTGTTCGTCTCTAATAATATAATTAGCACGTAATTACAATAGTACGCGTCTGTTTACTGACATGAGAGCAGCAAGCCCAATATATCACGCTGCTCAACTGCCGCGTCAGAAAATGACAGCGTGCTCATGTTTTGTTTTCTTCCGTCTTTCGATCACGCGGTGCGTAAATATACCAACACATATATGCAGATGTGTTGGTGCATACATATATCACATCGATTCGGTGATATGTAGCGTTGTGGCACGCGTACGGTACGCGACTGCTCGTGTCTTCCTCTCGCCACACACCGAAAACAGAGACAGGTCCGTGAACCGACCTCAACGCTTCGTCTACATATACAGGGTGGTCCAAGCAACTTACGCAACGTCATAATTCTCGAAGTATGGGTGGCACAGAAAAATGGTATATACAAAAGTTACATGATTTAGAAGGATGCACTACATAGCGGATAAATTTGTTTTATAGGTCGAGGCATTTTGAAGATTTTTAGGACAACTCTGTTTTTTTATGTGAAGAAAAATTTCAAATAATAAAGTGAAATTACTCGCTAGGTATTACGTTTAGGACTAATAAAGGCCAATACTTTTTTACTCGGAATTCGATTCTCTACCATATTTTGCTATAAAACATATTGTTTTAAAAAAACGAAGTTGTCCTCCAAAATTTCGAAACGCTTCGAGCTATAACAAAATTCATGCACTACGTACTCTTTTGTGTATAACATAACATATACATACATACATACATACTGAAACGGGTCCACATGAAACAGAGAAATAAATTAGTACCACCAGGGGGCGACCTTTCTCGTAAACGAAAACAAATAGCAATAAGTATAAATAGGGGCAAACACCCTCTCGAACGCACCTTCAGTCTTATTGGTCTCTTACCTGCGTAGTCCGACCAGATCTTACCCGACTGTTGCCTTACGACGCTTGACGTCTCTACCCCGGTAGAGACAACGAGTCTCGTCTGACTCTCGGAACGGTACAGATCTGTAAAGACAAGGAAACAGTTAATTGAGTACTAAAATTCGCGACTCACCTGAGAAGTAGCCGGCACCGACGACGAAGCCATCACCAACGGTCCACAGAGTCGGCGAAGGGTCAACGACCCTAGACGTCAGCTGGAAGGAGGAAAGGAAATTTATATCGGAACGCCCGATAGGAGAAAAATTGAAACAACTCACCAGTCTACGGAGAATCCCAAACGACACTGTGACACCACACTACACACGCCGCGACTAGAGGAAACGATTATTTAAATTATTAGAGTAAGACAATAACACGCACCAGCGTGACAGGAGAGGCCGCAGCCATATTGGTTAAACTCACGTATACAATAGACGACGCACCTCGAGCGATCGCTAGCGCCAATATCAATCAAAACGATCGATACGCTTAGCTCGGTACTAATGAGAGCACCGGCGTCGATAATGAAACGCAACTGTAATTACCCCGACACCCATCGTGAATAAAATCTTTGCTTTACCGACAGGATATCAATCTATTTATTCTACCTCGAGTCTCGAACTTACCTTAAAATTTAATGATCCGGGTCATACCGTTTCAATACATATATGTATATATATATACATACATATATACGTGCATACATATATATATATTCATTTCTTCATTTATTTAGTCATTTATATATAAAATACATGTTTGTTCTCAATGGTGGCCCGGAAAAATGGGTTTTCTAGTTCTAAATTATAGGAAAAAATACCAAGGTTCACTCTCTGGCACCTTTATTTATGCAGTGTCAAAATTTCAACTCGATTGGTTTCTCATAGCGGGCGTAAGGTTTGTTTGAATTGTAGCTTCGCGTCTCTCGACGAGAGCGGCCGTTGGAATCGACATATATTCGTACATGCGTACCCATAGCCGCATCGCGCGCTAGCTGTCTATGTTATGGCAACGTCAATGCAACTATCGTGAATATTCATTGTACACACACACACGCGCACACGCTCACGTACACGCACGCACACACGAACGCACGCACACACACACGCACGCACACACACGCACGCACACACACACACACACACACACATATATATGCGATGAATATTCCTGATAGTTCCATTGCAATTGCAGGCCACCAGCGAGTCGAAAACACCCAGCTGCACTTACTTCGGCACTGAGTGGTTTTGAGAGTACCTAGAGAATTATGGCAAAAATTTTGGGGAAAAAATACCAACATACACTTTTGCTATCATGCTCTGTGTATTTTCAAATTTTTAATCGGTTGTTTACTGCTTGCTGGACTACTGATCCAAATTTCGAAGCGTACGTTGCCTGTAACACTTATATATAAATAAATATACGATGAATATTTCCGACAGTTGTATTGACATTATCATAGCTCTTGAATAGACAGCTAACGCGTAATCAAAATACGCACATTTTGCATTTTATTTCATTGCATTCGGGGAGGAAATGAATGAGTATCATTTGTTCGCGCGGCCGTCGGTTCCCGAGCAGACACGTGAGTCTCACCCATACGCGCCTGACGTTGGCCTAATATGTAGCTTGCGCTGTCGTAGCTTTTATGTATAAACATATATATACGCGCGATCCGTACGGTAGTCAGGCCTGGCGACAGTCGGTGACGGAGGAGGCAAGGCCTTGCGGGCTAAACATATATAAGTATATATATAGCAGCAAAGCTTTCTGTCATTTGTTTCCGCTTTCACCGCTTACCATACGAGTTTCTTGAGAAAATTTCGCCAGCCCCTTCTCTTCGAATTTCGCTACACTATTTTTTTCGTATGTCGGTCAAATTGTCGATATCTTCTTGTCAAAAATTTCGATCAGCCTTTATTCATTCAATTTTGCATAAAATCTAATGAAATAAAGCCCGAAATGTGTGTTTTTTAATAGCGGAGTGGCTCTTGCTCTTGAAATTGCGATCCGATCCGTGCATCATACGTAAATCTGTGATTACTCCCGTGATAATACAAAACTGCAAATTTTTTTTAAATATTTCGATAAAAAAATACCAAGAGCCCAATTTTGCCATAATTCTCTGTGTACCTGCCAATTTTTAAGCTGATTGATTGTTTAGTGCTCGCAGGACTACTGATCGAAATTTCGAAGCGTACGTCGCCAGTAACACTGCCTCTCATTCCGCGCAGGTTCGACAGGAAAGTCGATATCTTCGATATTTCGTCGCCTTCAGGCAATGTGTCATTAAATATCAATGACATATGTGAGTACTTCCAGGTCATTCAGGAACAATATCCAGAAATTCAGCTCTTGGGCCAATGACAGCCTGAAAACAATTGACATTATTTTTAATATATATAACAGAAATAATATGTATAAACAACGTAAAACTTACCTGAATATTCAGCGAGAAATATCCTTTTCAATTTCTATATACTTCATCAATGTTTTGAAACCTTGTTGAAACTAGTCTGATGTGCGTACAGTCAATCGCACCATCGACACCTGATAAACCAATAGCTCCATTTCCTTTGCCTAGATTCCTGAAGTTTCTGTGATTTTCATTGCGTTTCTCCTGGTGATGTGGCATTTTAATACATGTCCGCAGCAACCTAGCCAGAAAAATGCTAACGTGAAGCACCACTCTCTATACAGTGGGTTACGATACAGTCATTGCATCAGCCAAAAATAGCTATAAAATATTATAGAGGTGTTGTTTTTTTATTAATATTTATGTATTTATGTGTTTTTTTATTTTTCTTATATTTATTGTTGAGCAATAGAGATGTATAAATTATAAATACCTGAAAACTGGATGTAACATAGTACCGTAGTCAAATTAAAAACTGCATCACAAGATGAATCGGTAATCCACGATTATTGTGTCTCGCAAGTCCTTCTTCAATTTTTGGTAGTACGCCAAATCGCACGGAATTTTTAGCAAATCGATATCTTCTTTGAAATTCGTAATTATTATAATATTCAAATAAATTGATGCCATCGTGAATGTATCGTCTTTGAACGCGTTCTACATTTGCATTATCCTCATCATTTAAATTGTTGACATCCAAGAAATTTTCAAGATCGTCGTCTGAATTCATGTTTATAAAATGTTAATCTCCTAGCCGAAACAACAAATAATACTTGGATGTCAACAACTAAATTGTTGACAACCAAGAAGTTTTCAAGATCGTCGTCTGAATCCATGTTTATAAAATGTTAATCTCCTAATCGAAACAACAAATAATATACTTTTAAGTCACCTGCGATGTTGACTTAATAATTTAACCTCACTTTCCCGTAAATGTCGTTTTATGCCAGTCAAGTCGAGCTTATTTGACTGTCAATTGATTCAACGTTACGATTACTTAAGACTCATACTCAGAAAATAAGACACAATTTTGAATACGGCCCATAATACGTTGATGTCAGAGTAATCCCACGGCCGCTTAAAGCACGAAAACTTTGGCTTCAGACGGCCCGTAAGAAGTGAGCTTCTATTGGACTCAATGTGCGTTGCCATTAGCAAGAATAATCCAACGGAATGCCGGGCTTGCTATTGGCTATCGCTAATAATATGTAACGGTCCCACACTCAATTCCCACTGTTCTCACCTACTCCTAATCTCTTTTCTCGCTAACTCCCAACTTCGCTGACTCCACAGTCCCACGGTCCCTTATCACCCTCACGCGACATCCCCTCCACTCCTAAACTCTTTCTTCCAGCCTCTTCCATCCTCTCAAATCAGTTCTCCTCCGACTTCCTAACCGACTAAACCTTTTCCTCTATTCAATAAAACATCAATCTTTATCATCGCAAACACGTATAATTATTCATACAACTCACCGCTTACCATCCGTCACAAATAAAAAAAAAACTACTAAGTAAATGGGAGCAAATTGAAAACAAATTACTAGTATATTAGTTATTTGCAGATTCCAAAGTTACGGGCTAGTTTTACGAAGATACGGAATAGTTATTTCTTTCTTGGTGCCACACAGCATTGCTTTACTCCTGGGAACATCTAACGGTAAAAATCGGCATCTCAGAAGCCAGCAATAGTTGAGTCTACCCCCACTACCAGATTTCCGTTTCGTTTCCAGACCGTATTGGTATTTCAATACATTTATGTAATCAACGGTGAAAGACATGGCGGAAGAAAGAAACGAAGTAAGTGTAAGCGCGTAACATTTTCGATTGATTTCTTTATAATAATTCGTTTAATCATAAGTGCATTACCAATGATTAGGTTAAATTAACTTGTTTATTTGTTTGTGTTTAGATGAACATGGTGGAGAACGTCGAAGAAGAAGACGTCGTCGATACCGACGACGTTGAGCGTCATGACGCTGAAGGGATTCAAGAATCTAGTACGTATTTATGCCATCATTTTGTAAATAATTTTTCTTAAAAAAGCCTTTTTAATGAATTTGTTTCTTCTCATTATAGGACCATATCGCGGTACAAGAGCGGGGCGGCGACAACGTATCGCAATGGAACAACAGGGTGCAGCGGTCATCAGACTAATGTATTACATTTTAAATCCATTTCCGTGGAGACGGGGATATGGATCGAGGTGGAATCGTGGACGTTCCCGCGGTTCCCCTCAATCCACAGTTGCCCGCCGAATTCAACGGCCCGCCGAATCCAACGACAATGAAACTAATCATGTCGTTAATGAAAAAAAAAAATGAAAAAAAAAAAACACTTTTTTTGATATATCATATAACTATTGTAATAACTTGTGAATAATAATTAATAATAATAACTAATAAATCCAAAATTTGTGTTAAAACATTTTCATTTCATATTTTCCCAACTTCACCCAATAGGGTAGTTAAGAGTAAAAAAAAACGATATATTTTGATTTTGTATCGTTCACTAAAGTCTACAAATATCGAAAATTAATCTCATTTGTTAATTTAAATATAGTTATATTATATTTTTTATTGAACGCCAATCAGAGCGCATGACGTCACACCGTGCTAAACATTCTACGAATATATACGATTCATTGTGATTCAATAATTGTATGCTATAGAATACCTTTTTTTACTGTTTTGTGAAGTGTTCGTACAATTTATTCAATAATACGAAATTTTATAACACAACAATACGTGATCGTAATGGAAGGAGGTTTTATAAAAGCAACGAGCGAAAATTTATCCAAAATTGATGTGGTTATGTTGGGTACATTTTTTGCATCGAACACCGATTTCTGTTCATCAGAATTCCGGAATGTTAAAACTTCTGCGTAAGTATACACCATACACATTAATGTAGCATTACAATTTTAATTACCTGCTATGTAGGAGTATTTTTTGCCTATTATGATTCATTACTGTTTTTGAGGTTAGCTATCACAATTAAATAGTCTTGTGTAATACTGATGATTTTCGATTACAGAACTAATGGCTAAGTTTGTTTCCAGATCCGCTCGAGCATCGTATGGGGATGATGCCATAAGCTACGTAAAATTAAAGCGTGATGGCAAACGTTGTACAGTCAAGAGTAGAATATGCCCGGAACACAAAGTGCGTGCAAAGGCATATGCAGTCACATTGATTGTTGATGAAGAAGACGACGTTATCCGTTCATTGGAATGTCATGATTGCGTTGCTTCCCAAGGCGGTTGCAAGCACGCGGTAGCTTTCCTCATGTGGATTCATCGCAGGAGTGAAGAACCGTCATGCACTTCTACTCAGTGCTATTGGAAGAAGTCAAAACTATCGATGGTTGGGACGAGCCTAAAATATATAACTACAAAAGACATTTGCAACGGTAGCCGCAGTTTGCCATCAAACCCCAGTGTGCTCTTAAAATTTTTAGAAGAGGAAAGAAAAAGAAATCTTGAAGACTGTGAATTATTAAAATACCAGTCAAATTCTCCTCACAGCGAAACAGCCAGTGCTTCAATGCATCAGCTTGCTTTCAAATATAATGAAGAATCGTGTGAGCTATTCCTGAAGAAAATTGAAATAACAGACGCTTTGATCAAGAAAATTGAAGAAGAAAGGAGAGACCAGCACAAAAGCCGTCTTTGGTTTGAACTGCGATACGGGCGCATAACAGCTTCAAGAGCTTTTGAAGTAAGCCGTTGCAAGTCCAACGACGGAGTGTTAATCTCTACAATCATGGGTGGCCAAATTCCAGACACCCCAGGAGGGGACGCAGTGAAAGATATTGTGGAATTGCAAATTGGGAAAAAAATTAAGAAATGCGGTTTGATGCTCAGCAAAAAATATCCAATGATTGCCGGTTCACCTGATGGGATCTGCGAGGATTTTATAATAGAAATAAAATGCCCAACAAGTGAAAAAACTCAACATAATTACATTAAAGATGGAAAACCTACGGATAAATATTATACTCAAATGCAAGTACAAATGTATTTGACAGGGATAAAGAATTGTTTATTTTGTGTGGCTGACCACGATTTCACTGAAAATAACGAAGTGATAATGTTCTGTGTGGCATTCAGTCATGATTTTGTCACGAATCTTATTGATAATAATTTGTTAACATTTTGGAAAACTAATGTTTATCCGTTATTACATCGCAGTGTATTAAACACTACGATGCATGCACACAATATTCGTGATGACACACCATCTGTTGAACACTAATAAACAAATAATAAGACAAACAAAGAAATGATTATTCAGTTTTATTTGATAAGGGAACCTTGCAAATTAATTAAACCACAAGCTATAGTTATAATATCATCTAATACTTTTGCAAAATTAATATTAATGCATGCATGCGGTTTTAACATATTAAATTCACGTAAACGTCGGATAACCCTCTCTACATGAATCCTTAAACTAGCTATTTTTTTGGTTTGTTTTGCTTCGTGTTTAGTTAATTTGACTCCTTAACACTTGGTGGTCGTACTACTTGAACCCCTGACTTTTGTAAGTACTGCTGTACATGTTTGAAGCCTCTATCTGCCATCACGCACATACCTCTACCCAATCACCGTACAAAATCGCACGATTCAACTATACAGGTATCAGTTGTTCTTCCCCCAAAACCAGGTGAAATATAATTAACCAATTCACTTAGTGTACATGATATTAAATATTTTATCGTGTTCGCCTTTTTGTAGTCCGACCATGTCAGGGCTTGATTAACTGCCTTGGACGGCTTTTGCACCTCAATTTCTAAGCAATCAATAATACAACTAACATTATGATATTTATGTCTGAACGCCATGGGTAGAGTCTTTCGGTTCGTTTGACTATCTAACGTTATAATAAAAGGGCGCATGACTCTCGCTATTATAGGAATGTTTTTCAAAAATATCTTACTCACATAAGATGAAGACATAGAAAAATCATCGGCTAGTTCTTCAAACTTAGTATCTAGTCGAATTTTTTTTAAACATAGTAGTAAATGATTGAATGGAATATTTGTTTCATTCGTTATCAAATCAATTAGAAAATAACAATTCTTTAGAACACCTATGTAGAATCGGGGTTTCATCATTATCTTGTTAGTTGTATTCCGAATGGTCTGTATTGATTGTTGCTTTTCTTTCTCTTCGACTAACTCACTGCAGTCAGAAGAAGATTTCACCTGGAGTGATTGCGTTGATGGTGAGGAGTCTGAGCGAGGGGCAGGTGTATATAACGAAACATCGCTATCCGAGTGCTCCTCGATTAATCATTTTTTTGTAATTTTGCTTATACCGGAACTAGATGGCTTTAATTTTGTGTTATGTTGTAGTTTAAATGGAGATGTAGAAACTGTTTTATGTGATAGTTTGAATGGTGACACTGCCTGGTCTACTGCCTTCATATTCACTTGGGTAGTTTTACTTCGATATTTATGTGTCATTAAAACTTGAACGGATTTATCCGCTGTTTTGGGAGCTTCTTGTAAAATAATACCGCTTTCTATAGCTTCATTTGAACACGCAACTTATTCATTTAAACACTCTACCCCTTCATGTAAGCACTCTACCACTTCATTTGAGCACTCTTCTGGCATCACCATCTTCTGTTTTTTAAGGGAACCCGGTGGTCTAGCGCACGAAAATGACACCTATGTTTACGATTTTTTTTTTGCTATTCAAAATTTAAAAAACGATGTTCTAACTTTTCGAGCTTATTATTACGTTTATTAATCATACAAAAAAATGTTTTTTTCATTTTAAAAACAATATTTATTATTATAAAAATGCCGCTAAAGATGACCCTCTCGAAAAATCGGATCCGGACCGCGTAGGTGATTTCGAGACTTCTACTCATCTGAAACAAAAAATCCAAAGACATTCTTAATCAGAAAGAGTGCAGTTATGGTCGGAACTGGAACAAATCGAAAAAATTGAAAATTGACAAAATGGCGGGCGTTGAAAAAAAAAGTTCGTAAAATCGGGTTTTTTTCACTAGTTTTTTAGTGTAAACAATAGGAAATTATTAAAATAAAATTATAATTCCAGTTCCGACGATAGCCATATATGTTGTGAACAACATATCCAAATTTCAAGTCATTCGGTTGAATAATTTTTTTATTTTCACCCCCGCCGTGCCGAAAAAAGTCGTTTCGAGATAAATGAGTTTAAAGTTTGAGGTACAGATGTTTTCAAAAATTGAGCAAATTTTGAATACTTACAGTTAATCCGCGATTCCGGCACCATAGAGGATCCCTTCGGAACGTTTGTATTCCTCGATTTCGTCACTCCTTTCATTTTTTCGAGCTGTTCGAGCTTCTTTGGAGTTGTCAGTGCTCCTACGATTGGCGCTCCATACTCGCCGCTCGTCTCGGTTTCGTGCGAGTTGCTCCGCATGTGGCCCGATTGTTATGCCCATGGTCTCCATTATTTTTAATAGCGATGCAAAGCCCTCGTTGAATATACACGCGGAAAAATAGGTGGCAATTTCCACGATTTTTTTGCCGGCAAACATATGTTTCGGCGCAAGGTGCCACACACAAGCGTTGAAACTTTCGTTGTTGTTCTGCGTATTGCTGCCAATACACCTTTCCAATAAATTTTCGGCGGTCAATTCTTCATAAATTGGTTTTAATATTTCTTGTGCATCATCGTCGAGAGCAGGTGGATGCTTGTAGGTGTCTAAAGTACCTGCAGCCTCACTTTGACGCCACTTGCACCACGATTCGGAACCTGGAGGACAGTACGAGTGTTGCGGATTTTCATCTGTTGAAATTTTGTGATAATATGCGGCCCATATTTCACTTCCCATCCCTTCAGTTGAATCTGAATTACGTCTAACTGCTAGACCGTAATAAGTGGACAGCTCTTGCAATAATTTATTCGTCAATTGTTGACGCTTCGGTGTTTTATCTTTCGGTTTTTTAACTTTCCGCTGTTCAACAATGTGCATACATATTTCGGGGAAGGGAAGGCTATATAATGAAATGTTCTATAGGTACTCGAAGAGAATTGAGGGGTAGACGTAAAAAGAAAATTTTAATGATTCTTTATTGATTTATATACTGCTAATTTCACACGGTTCCTTATCTTAATGGTCCACGCTCGCTCCTCGACTTGTATTGGTGCGTCTCACCGGTCGTTGCCGTGCGGTGATTGGCGCGATCTGCAGTGATTGTTTCCGTAATGCTTCGGCTGATAGTTCACGCAGTTCCTTATCCTAATTGTCCTGTGTCGTTCTTCGATTCAATTGGCGCGGCTCACCGGACGTTGCTGTGCGGTGATTGGTGCTTCGCGTGGTGAGAAATTGGTACTAATGCGTCTGATTAGCTGCGTCGTAATCGATGAGAATTGATTCTCGATGAGTTGACAGCTAAGATGGCGGCGTCGAAGTGTGTCGAGGACGTGCTTCGTGTTTTGTGTGTCGGAATTACGGATTTATACGTAACGGTAAGTCCCTTTTCAATTAAATTAATCTTGGTGTGCATTTGCTCTTGCGTTGTTTTGCTTTTAGGTCCGCCGGGTGTTCTTTTTTCTTCAGTTTTGCGCTGGTGTGGGACGTCTTTTCAATCTCGGTGAGTATGCGTCGTGTTAAGAGATTTTATTCGTTGCTCCTACCCTATTGTTGTTTTCTATTTTGTTACAGGGTTTGCCTTTGAGACAGGATCTTTTAATGGGGCTGCCGTTGTGGGTTCGACCGATTTTGACACGTTGTTTTCTTCCGAAAAACTTCGGTGAGTAATCTCTTTATTTTTGATATTTTACTCCCTTCGTAGTAGTGTATGTTATTTATCCTTTACTCTTTATTCTTTATTTATTGTTCCTTATTTGTTGATCTGAGTTCCCTTACCGAGGTGCCTTTGCGCACTGGATTCTTTTCTTATTATTAGAACTCTTTGAGATTTTCCGCTGTTGAGCCTTTGCGCAATTTGATCTTTTAATAATTTGTTTCGTCTCACTGCTTCTTCATTCCGTAGTATAATATTATTCTCAAAATGCAATTCGATCTTTCCTTTTCTTTACCCGTGAGTTGTTCTAGAGTTAGCCACCCTCGCTCTCCTCTCGGAGAGTAATGTCCCAGCCTTCTCACAAATTTCTCACTTCGAAGATCTTGGATTTTTTTGTCAAATTCTGCTCCAAAATTTTTATACTCGAACCCGTTTATTCCCTCTTTCCTCTCCAGCGAGTCGGTCTCGAGTTAGCCACCCTCACTCTCCTCTCGGAGAGCAATGTACCAGCTTTCTCAAGACTTTCTCGCTTTCAAAGTCTGTGAATTTTCGGTGATTGCTGCTCATTTTTCGCTTCCTTTTATATTTTCCTTCTTTTCCTTTTAGTTGTGAGAAACTCTTCCCTCTATCATATTTTCCTTGAATTTATCTTTTCTGTCCTTTTCTAATTCTGTTTTCATTTTCAGGTGCGGTGGCAGATGGCGGCACGGGGCCAGGGCGGGAGGACGTCTCATTGTCCCCCCTGATTTTTCCACGCGGAGTCATGCTGAGCTGTGGATGATGTACCTTCTTTCGCAGCTTGAGTATGCGCAGCGAGGGAAAATCATTTCTTATCATTTTCTGCTTTCTTTCTAATCTGTTCTATTACTCTTGCTTTTATTTAAGGTTTTCTTATTTATTTCTTTACTTTGTTTGTACTTTCTTTTGCTTTGATTGTTTTATATAGTCTTATTTTTGAACTTATTTTGTCTTTTGTTTCGAGCTGCTTGTTTTTCTTTTTGCTTCTATCTGCTTTTTTGTTAAATAAAATTTCTTTTGCTTTGTCTTTGCTTTCTTTCAGCTTATTTTGTCTTTTGTTTCGAGCTGCTTGTTTTTCTTTTTGCTTCTATCTGCTTTTTTGTTAAATAAAATTTCTTTTGCTTTGTCTTTGCTTTCTTTCAGCTTATTTTGTCTTTTGTTTCGAGCTGCTTTTGGTTTGTTTTTCTTTTTGCTTCTATCTGCTTTTTAAATAAAATTTCTTTTGCTTTGTTTTTGCTTTCTTTTCTTTTGGATTTATATTTTGTTTTAGGAAAGGTAAGGAAAGTAAAAGTCGTAGGTTGAGATAACAAAGTTCTTTATTTTTAGATTGACGAGATTGACGTAGCGTCGGATTGTTCATCCTCTGATGTTTGGATTTCTTGTTGGTCGTGTGGCCATAACCTGCCCCAGTCGTTTCGCGGCTCCTCCTCCTCGTCGTCGCTCGGGATGTACGTTGTTATGTCGTCGTTGTCATTTTCGTCGTAGTCGCTGTCCTCGTTGTCGTCGCTTCGTGTTCTTGGGTGTGGCCTTGGTGGGTACGTTATTCCTGCCCTTCCTTGCATTTCGTCCCTTGTCAGGGGCCTACCGGCGTATTTTTGCCATAACCGTAGTTCGTCGATTCTTGATGATATATTCGGTCCCTCGCTATGCCAATGGAATGTTGGATGATTTTTGTGTGTGGTTGCCGCGTGTAACCTGATGGCCATGTTGACGTAGCTCTCGTCGTCTTTGGTACTTTTCATTTGTGCATAGATTGCCTCGGTTCCCGTGAGTCGCTTTTCTACCCTAATATCCCAGGTTGTTTTTCTCACCTCTTCCCTTAAGATATCTGTTGACTCCCAATCGTACAGTGTGCCTCCTGTTGGTTGTAGTCCACTGATTGCACATTGGATCGCCAGCCAGGGGTACCCGTATGTCCATGTTGGCGGTTCGTAGCATTCTTCTTTTTCGTAGTATAGTTCGCGTCCGTAGTCCCCCAACCAAACTTTTATCTCGTCCTCTTCGTTATTGATGTCTATCACATTGGCTCTTGAGTATGTGGTGCCGTCTTTGACGAGGATGCCTCTTCCTTTATATAATTCTTCTTCTAAGCTGTGGTCGGCGTTTGTTATACCTCGTATTTTCTTTAATATTTCGGGGATTTCGTATCCCCCCCGGGGTATGTAGCTGAATAGTTGTTCCGGTGATATTACGCCTATTACCTCGACGTCGAGGTATTCTCCTCTCACTCCTTCAATTGGGCAATTTCTGTACGTTTTGGCCATCGTTGTTACTTCCCTCACTGTTCTTGGTTGAATGATCTTCCAGCGATATTCCTGGGTACCACGCCCGAATATTCTCGTCCGTGACTGTGAATAATTCGAAGTCATTGACATTCTCGATTGTTATTAATCTTTTTTCTTCCTTTGCTTTGCGTTGTTTTTGTCGTCGTTTTGCCTTCTTCTTTTTTTTATTAATTTTAGTTTCAAAAATTTTTTTTGTTTCTTTCTCACCTTCCATCCTTCTTTGTTCACTTTTTGTTTTGAACTGACTTTGTGGGTGTCTTCCTTTTCCTTCGTTTCCGTTAGCCTTTGATCATTTTTGGCCTTAAGGGTTTCGATCTACTTTCGAATTTCACCTCCTTTTGGCTTATCTGCCCTCTATTGATTTGATCGAGTTATCTTTTCGATCGTTTCACCGTTGTGATGTTAGTCACAATGGTTTGATTATCTTTTCTTTTATCTTTTCTCGCTTGTTCTTGTAGTATTCTTTCTTTTATCGTTTTATTGTTTGTTTTTGTTCATTTCTTCCTCGTCTTCTTGGGGAGTTTTTTCTTTGTATTTTTTTAATAGGCATCCGTGGAATTTTCCTCTTTCCCGGCCTGTTGCGGGGTCCCGAAGGAGATATGTGGCGATGCCTACACACTTGGCTATCTCATATGGGCCCTCGTATAGTGGCATGAATTTTGCGGTCTTTTTCTTATTCGGGTCGGAGACATTCAAGGCTCGCACTAACACCTTTTCTCCCTTTTCAAAGGTGGTTGTTATGTGTTTCTCGTTAAATCTTTGTGCTCGTTTTTCTCCCTTTTTTCTGATTCTTTCTCTGACGAGCGCGATTTTCTCTTCTTGGGTTAATAGGTCAACCTCCTCGTCGTTGAGTGCTAGTATCCATTTCTTCCAGATCCGAAACGGTTTCTTCTTTGTGTGTAATTCTGTTGGTGTTATTTCCGTAGTTTCGTGGTGGGTGTCATTTATACACGTTTCGATAACCGGTAACCATCGCACCCATGCGACGTGGTTCTCTTCTAAGAACGTCCTGAAGAATCTTGCTAATTCCCGATTTACGCGTTCAACTATGTTCCCTTGTGGGTGTCGTATTGACGAAAAGATGCCCTTTATTCCTTCCTTTTCTAGTTTTTCGAGCCAGGTTTTTGAAGTGAACTGCGTGCCGTGGTCGAACTGTATCCTTTTTGGTTTTCCGTATTTTGGGATGTAGTCCTGGAATATTTTTCTTATTGTGGCTTCTGCGTTTGCTCGTCTCAGTGGATATAGTTTTACTAGTTTTGAGAAAGCATCAATTGTTACGAGTATGTGTTTTACACCGCCGCTGGCTGTTGGTAGCGGTCCAAAAAAATCAATGGATAATAGGTCGCCTGGCCCTTCCGGCAAGATTGTTTGCATTTTTGCATAGCTTGTTTGGTTTGGTACTTTATTTCTCTGGCACGTATCACATCCTGCCAGGATTTTTCGGACTCGTTCCGCCATATGTGGGTGTGTGAAGTCTTCATCTAGGACAAGGTATGTTTTCTTAGCCCCTACATGTCCATAGAGAGTGTGACATTCCTTAATAATCTGTTCCAGTAGGTGTTTTGGAATTACCGCCTTCCAAGCACCTTTCTTGTTCGTCTTCTGGAGGCATTCTTCTTGGATTCTGTACCCCTTTTTTCCTTGTTTCGTCATGACTTCCTCCCATATGGCTGTTAACGTGGGGTCCTTTTTCTGCTCTTCTCCGAAGGTGCGAAAGTATTCTTCTATTTCTGTTTTTAGTTCATGTGCTAGCACGGTTGCGATAATGAGGCATTTTTTTTCGTTATTCTCATTGATTTCTGGTCGACTAAGCCAGTCTGCTACCGGGTTCTCGCGGCCGGCGCAATGTTTTACTTCTAAATCGTATTCCTGGATTAGGAGGGCCCATCGTAGTAGCCTGTCCCCCCCCAAATCGGCAAGTTTTGAGAAATGTCAAGGCCTTGTGGTCCGTGATGATCTGGATTTTTGCTCCTCTTAGGTATGATCTAAACTTTTGGAGGCTCCAGACTATTGCTAGCAATTCTTTTTCGGTTCTTGTATATCGTAGCTCGGCTCCTTTTAGTGTCCGGCTTGCGAATGCTATCACACTTGTATCTCCTTTTTCGTCCTTTTGTCCGAGGACTGCCCCTAAGGCGTATCCGCTCGCATCCGTGGTCAGGATGTACCCTCTTTTGGGATCTGGGTATCTTAGGATGATGTCTTCTATGAATAGTTTCTTCGTGTTGTCGAATGCTTCTTGTCTTCGTGAGTCCCAATTCCATCGTTCTCCCTTTCTCAGGAGTTCAATGAGGGGTATCGTTGCTGCAGCGTGTTGGCTGGTGAACTTCGTGTAGAAGTTAATGAGTCCCAAGAAACCCCGAAGCTGTTTGAGGTTTTGCGGTTGTGGGAATTCCCGAATTGCCTGTATCTTTTCTGGTTGGGGTTTTATGCCGGTGGTTGTAAGGATGTGACCGAGGAACTCCACTTGTTCCTTGAAAAATGACGATTTTGAAAAGTTTAGTGTCAGGCCGTATTGCCTGAGCCTCTGGAAAAGTATTTCCATATGTTCTATGTGTTCTTCATGTGTTGCTGATATACACAAGATGTCATCCACGAAGTTTAGTACAAAGCCCTCCAAACCCGTAAGCGCTATGTCCAGGGCTTTTATTAGGCTTGCCGTGCTTGTTTTTAGTCCAAATGGGGTTACCGTAAACTGATAACATTTTCCTTCGTGCAAGAACGCTGTATACTGCCGCGACTCCATGCTTAATGGGATTTGCCAGAAACAACTGGTCATATCCAGGCTTGACATGACCCGTGCGTTGCCACACCTTCTTAATATGTCGTCTGTCGGTGGTGCGGAATCATGGTCCTCTACTAAATATTTATTTAGTTGTCTTGCGTCTAAACACAAGCGGACTGATCCGTCCTTTTTGATGACCGTCACCATTGGGTTAATGTATCGGCTGGTGGTTCTTTCTATTACTCCATACTCCACCATCTTCGTGATTTCTTCGGCCACCTTCTCCCTGTATTGCAGCGGGATCGGGTATGATCGGTGGATATATGGCGTGGGATCCTTCAGGACCAATTTGTGGATGTATGCTGTCATTCTTCCTGGTATTCTTGAAAATAATTCCCTTTGTTCTGATAGGACCGTCTTGAAGGCTTCCTTTATGTGCTTCGGCAGTTCCCTTGCTTCGTCTAGTTTTTGATCTACTTGTTGTTCTGTCAAGTCGTTCTTCTCTGGTTCATGATGTTCTATTTCCATTGTTGTCGTTGGTTGCGTTCTTATTGTTTTCCATCTATTTCCTTCCAGGTACATGATGGGTGTCTCATCAAGTCTTATTGTTCCTGTTTGGAGATCGAGGTCTATTTTGAACTTCTGCATCCCGTCTATTCCGAGCAGTGCTTGTCTTCTTAGCCTAGGTACAATCATGATTGGCAGATTCGTTTCTACGTGATTGATCTTTGTCTTCACGAGGATCTGCTTCTTGATTTTACTCTTGTTGCCGCCAAATGCTCCTTGGACTTCCCCTCCGACGACCGGTAGGACCGGGCACTCCTCTAGTTCGTTTGTGACTCCTTCGTAGCATTCTTCCGATATGCAGGTGACTTCACTGCCACTGTCGATCAGCATGGGGATTTCCTTTTCTCCAATATTGGCGATTACGACTGGACATGGTGGGTTGCTGTCTAATTCTTGTACCAGTGTTGGTCCTTCCTCGGCTAGATATTCTCCGGGATTCTCCCACGTATTCTCTATTGTGTGTTTCTTTTTGATAGTCAGAATACCTGTTATTATGTTTTTGTTTTGTTGTTTATTTCTTCTTCTTCGTTCTCGTGTTTTCTCGTTTCGTTTTTGTCTTCTTCTTACTTCTTCTAATTCTTCTAGTTGCTCGTCTTCGTCCGTTGCACCTCGCTCATGTGGTGTCTCTAAAGTCATGATTACGGGTGCAACGTCTATTCGTTTCCCTGGTCCTTTGTTTCAGGAACGGCTGGGGTGTCTTTCTTATGGGCCTCTTGATTTTCTTCCGGTCTTTGTGGTGGCCAATTCTTCTGTTCCGGGACTTGGTTCCTTGTCCATGATCTCTCCCCCCAATTTTGTTGTCTTTGGTATCTCTCTTGTCCTGGGCTTTGGGACCATCGAGGTGGTGGTGGGTTCTGGTAACCTCGTTGTCGTTGCCATCTGTTCTCCCTCTCCTTTTGGTGGTTTTCATCAGTTCCTGTGTTCGGTCGGTTACGACGTTTCTGTGCGTTTAGCAATCCTGCCCCGTCCATTCCTTCGAGTAGCATGAGGAACTCGTCGACGGTCTTTACCGTTCCTATTTGGACTGCTGCCCTTATGGTTTCATCAAAATGATTTCCGAGATGTCTGATGATTTCCTCATTTGATAGGCTTTTGCCCAGATCTTTTGCATTGCCGAAAATTCTGGTTGCATATTCTGCTCGAGTTGCTTTATGTTCGTCGAGTTCATATGCCCCAAACTATAGGTTTCGGCTTACTTTTGCTTGTATCTCTCGATTCCAGTATCTCGATTTGAATTTTTCGGCGAATTCCTCGATGGTATGGATATCGTCCTCCACCACTCTCCACCAGTCCTTGGCGGCTCCTTTTAATGACGTGCCGATCAAATAGTGGAGGTCTGTGTTCCCCGTTACCCTCCAGAACTGTTGGAGGTCTCTTAAGTACCTGATTGGTCTTTCTTTTCCGTCGCCAGAGAAAGTTGGAGGTTGTTGTTTGGCTACGTACAGCTGACTGACGTTAATGCCTCCTCCTGTTAGATTCATTGTTTGTGACATTTTGGCTCGGAATTCTTCTTCCCAATGTCCGAGTTTGTTACTATTTTCTTTTGCCATTGTTGCTGTTGTTTTCATGTTCTCATGTACTTGGTTCA
Source organism: Netelia melanura (assembly GCA_964007305.1). Lineage (NCBI taxonomy): Eukaryota > Metazoa > Arthropoda > Insecta > Hymenoptera > Ichneumonidae > Netelia > Netelia melanura. Next base: position 17,040,264 of record OZ023257.1, read on the forward strand.
TATTTGTCATTGTCCTCTGAAGTTTCTTCACCAAAGCGTCGAAGTCGGCTTTTCTCTCCCTATCGACTTCGTCGATGCTTGCCGCTACGGTGTCTTGGGCGATGGTAATTTTCCGGTCGGTTTGTGCGACCACTCTGTCGAGTTCTTCTTGAAACTCTAGTCTTGAAAACTCCTGCGTTTGTTTGCATCGTAGTACACATTTCTCGTCTTGTTCTTTAAAGTTTTCATTTCGGAGAATCCTCTCCCTGTTCTGTTCGTTTTTTACTTCTTTAAGTTCTCGCATTAACAAGCGAATTGACTCTTCCAGTTCAATTTGCATCTCTTCGGACATCACGGTCCCTTCCTCCATTACACTATCGTTTACTGGTCCTTCTTCCGGTCTTTCCGGAGTTGCGGCGTTTGGATCCATGTTTTTTTTTTTTTTTTTTTTTTTTTACTGTCTCAACTTCTTCGAGTCCCTGTTCGGGCGCCAAATGAAATGTTCTATAGGTACTCGAAGAGAATTGAGGGGTAGACGTAAAAAGAAAGTTTTAATGATTCTTTATTGATTTATATACTGCTAATTTCACACGGTTCCTTATCTTAATGGTCCACGCTCGCTCCTCGACGTGTATTGGTGCGTCTCACCGGTCGTTGCCGTGCGGTGATTGGCGCGATCTGCAGTGATTGTTTCCGTAATGCTTCGGCTGATAGTTCACGCAGTTCCTTATCCTAATTGTCCTGTGTCGTTCTTCGATTCAATTGGCGCGGCTCACCGGACGTTGCTGTGCGGTGATTGGTGCTTCGCGTGGTGAGAAATTGGTACTAATGCGTCTGATTAGCTGCGTCGTAATCGATGAGAATTGATTCTCGATGAGTTGACAGCTAAGATGGCGGCGTCGAAGTGTGTCGAGGACGTGCTTCGTGTTTTGTGTGTCGGAATTACGGATTTATACGTAACGGTAAGTCCCTTTTCAATTAAATTAATCTTGGTGTGCATTTGCTCTTGCGTTGTTTTGCTTTTAGGTCCGCCGGGTGTTCTTTTTTCTTCAGTTTTGCGCTGGTGTGGGACGTCTTTTCAATCTCGGTGAGTATGCGTCGTGTTAAGAGATTTTATTCGTTGCTCCTACCCTATTGTTGTTTTCTATTTTGTTACAGGGTTTGCCTTTGAGACAGGATCTTTTAATGGGGCTGCCGTTGTGGGTTCGACCGATTTTGACACGTTGTTTTCTTCCGAAAAACTTCGGTGAGTAATCTCTTTATTTTTGATATTTTACTCCCTTCGTAGTAGTGTATGTTATTTATCCTTTACTCTTTATTCTTTATTTATTGTTCCTTATTTGTTGATCTGAGTTCCCTTACCGAGGTGCCTTTGCGCACTGGATTCTTTTCTTATTATTAGAACTCTTTGAGATTTTCCGCTGTTGAGCCTTTGCGCAATTTGATCTTTTAATAATTTGTTTCGTCTCACTGCTTCTTCATTCCGTAGTATAATATTATTCTCAAAATGCAATTCGATCTTTCCTTTTCTTTACCCGTGAGTTGTTCTAGAGTTAGCCACCCTCGCTCTCCTCTCGGAGAGTAATGTCCCAGCCTTCTCACAAATTTCTCACTTCGAAGATCTTGGATTTTTTTGTCAAATTCTGCTCCAAAATTTTTATACTCGAACCCGTTTATTCCCTCTTTCCTCTCCAGCGAGTCGGTCTCGAGTTAGCCACCCTCACTCTCCTCTCGGAGAGCAATGTACCAGCTTTCTCAAGACTTTCTCGCTTTCAAAGTCTGTGAATTTTCGGTGATTGCTGCTCATTTTTCGCTTCCTTTTATATTTTCCTTCTTTTCCTTTTAGTTGTGAGAAACTCTTCCCTCTATCATATTTTCCTTGAATTTATCTTTTCTGTCCTTTTCTAATTCTGTTTTCATTTTCAGGTGCGGTGGCAGATGGCGGCACGGGGCCAGGGCGGGAGGACGTCTCAATATAGATATATAGTATATAGTATATACAGGTATATATTTGCGGAGAAGGGTCGGGACAGCTGCCGCGCTCCGAGTGCTGAACCCGCGTTAGGAGCGCGCGGACCGCTCTCTACCTGGTTAATGGGCTGTAGAAGCTATAATATTGGGAATTTCCGCATGAAAATTTCACAGTATATTTTTAAGATACTATACTTTCGAAATATCGAAAAAAAAATCGATTTTTTGAAATTTTTAGACCAGGAGGTTCCCTTAAGGTTACATGGTCCTTCTAAGCTGCTAGGTGTTCGCTTCCTACGATCTGGTTGGCAATCAAACTTAGTCGGGATGCAATTTGGTTTCAACCGTATTTGGGATACAAATCCCATTATATGGTATGCCATAAAATTCTCCATATCGTTTGGCAACTGTAAAAAAAAAATATTGATACACATTACATAAATGTAGAAACAATATTGAATCTAACCTCTGTAGCTGTACATTATTTATAAAAAAAACACTGTTTATAATAGGTATATTATAAACAGTACAACTTAGTCTTATTACATATTAAATTAACATATCAGGATAGAAATAAAAAATAAAAACTTACATTGAAATGGTCTTCACAAAAATACATTCGCGAATCTGTTGATATACCTGGGTTCCGTCTTGCAAGTTTTAACCATTTTTTGCGTATTGCTTCCTTATTAGAAACATAGATAAACAGTTTGTTAGGTGTTTTTATTATTGTACTTTCACATTGGGAAACTATACAACACTTGTAAAATTTACTATTCCTTTTAAGAGGAAACTTTTCGAAACACGTACATATATCACACTTAACCACACTGCTGTTTGTTTGGCACGGCGTGACGTCACTCGAGAAGCCATGACAGTTTGGAGCGTTTTAGTGCGAAAATTTAAATTAGTTTACAAAGATGTAAAAATTATTATGTTAATGTTTGTTTTACGTTGAAATATTTATAGATTGGATAAAATAGACTATTAGGCACAATATAGACCAGTTTTTCAAAAATTGTCAAGTACTCTATTATCCCGAATATCGATAAAGCAATCGATCACCGACACAGACGCATACATAAACGTACTGTACGTCAGCGTGCACACTTTGGCGTGTATAACGCGCCGCCATTTTGTTCGAGTTCCCTTTTCGTTTCATTATTAAAATTTAGTTTGTCTGTGTTTTCATTGTTAAAATTTAGTCGGTTTATGGTCGTTGGTGGAATTTAATCGGAGACGCTATGGCTTTTGTACTAACTAACATATATTAAGACTAATCGTGATAAGCGAAGATCTTTGTCCATTTAAATATAGTTTATATATTTTGTGATTATAATTGAAAACATTATTAGACAATTGACTCTGAGATCATTTATCCCACAACACGACGATGCTAGCGACATCTTATCACTGAGGTAATAAGTGAGCTTTGCTGGGACTCGATCTTCGTCGGCATGAGTCTTCCCTCTCTATCGTTTATTCATGATCCACGCCTGTCATTGTAATCACGAAGATTCATTATTGTTGTGTACTTTTTTAAGTACTTTTATTAAAAATACTTTTAAAAATATTAATCGGTATTGTTTTGAGTGATAATTCGCGTAATTTAATGCAGTTTAATGCGGTGTAGGTGTCTGAACATTTTTTTTTTGTGAAAATATATATTTTGAGAGTGTAAAGTGACATTCGAAATTATTTTTTGTATGCTAAATTAATAATATTTGACAAGTGAAAAAGAATGAGAAGTGAAAAAAAATAATAATAAAAAAAAAAGTGTAAGTAATATGAATAATTTTTGTACGATCAAACGAGCCCGCCGAAGGCGGGCGAGGTTCGATCGATATTATACGAAGACGTCTCGTTCGAAGATGATTAAGTGTAGTAGCGTTAGCTATGCTCATATCCACAACGTTTAGAGAATTTTAAAATTTCCCGCCCTGGCCTATGCCTAGTGGTGGCGCTGCCTGTCCCGATCTTCATATAGTTCAAAGTTCCGGTTTTCAAAAAATTTTTTTTTTTTTTTTTTTTTTTTAAAATGATTATGGGAACTTGGGATAAAATGTTTGGGTGGGAGATAATCATCTTCGAACGAGACGTCTTCGTATAATACCGATCGAACCTCGCCCGCCTTCGGCGGGCTCGTTTGATCGTACAATTATACTACGACGTCTCGTTCGAGATGATTAAGTGTAGACTTTTAGAGCCTTAGAAAGAAGAAAAAAAAAAATTTTTTTTTTTTTTTTTTTTTTATTTAATTAGTACGCTTAGTTAAGGCTTAAGATACTCATGAACCCAAAATTTTTAGAGCGAATGTTTCATTTCTCTCTTCTATCGGTCGATTATAAAATCTGGCAAAGGTTTTTGATTTCTCTGACCAACCGGCAACACGTTTAAATGTGTCAATGCTTACACCCTTATTAATCGCTCTTGAAACAGTCGCATGCTTCGTACTATAAGCTGAAAAAGTATTCGTGTCAACCCCTGCTTTTTTCAGAATAGATTTTACCCAGTGAGATAAGGTCTGTGCCGTCACAGGTTTGTATGGCTTCACTACCGAGACGAATAAACTGGTATGGTTCCCTCTAATATCTTTTGTACGCTTTAGGTACTCTAATACTGCCCTTGCTGCACATATATTTTTTCTCTCATCAAAAAAAGGTAGCACGAAATTAGGTTGATATTTTCCAGGTTTTGAAGTTTTTGTCAGCTCTGGAATTTTTATTTCAATGCCACTTTTTGTTTCCCTTATATTATGCGTGTCGATTGACGCCATAGTTTGCAGCCGATGCGCTGTCGTCAGAAGCAACCATAAAATCGTTTTTTCCGAAAGATCCTTCAAATTTGTGGCATCTCCAGACTGCAGATGCTCGATATAATCTAAAACTGGATCAATATCCCATGTCGTTGCATATTTAGCCTTTGTCGGTCTTTGTCTAAAAACACCGCGCATAAAACGATTTATTAGAACATCTTTTGAAAAATTTGTTGACGTTATTAACGTAATCGCGGCTCTGTCAGAGTTTAATGTTCCATACCCTGCTCCGTCCTTGAAACGCTTTGTCATAAACTCGATTATTTTAAACTTATCTGTGCAAACTATATCATAGTTATTTGCCTTGGTAAAAAAACCACCACTGTTTAAGTGACGATTCGTATTGCCTCATTGTTGATTCCGCGAGTGAATTTATCATTATGTCCGCTGCTTCTTGTGTAAGTCCCTTTTTTATGAACGCCTGCCTGACAATAGCCCGGCCACCAGCGAAAGTGTCTTCGCTAACGGATGAGGCCTCTCTCTGCAAGGGGATATCAATAAATTATTATTTGGTTTAAAAATGATCGGAGGCTTCCTGAGCAGCGAATTGAATAGCGGGTACCATGACTGAGTTGGCCAATATGGTACTAATACAACGCCTTCGGCTTTATCCGCGATTAATTTCTTAAGAGTTGGCGAAATTAGGGCAAAGGGCGGAAACGCGTATAGTTTTTCGCTTGTCCACGGCACCGTAAATGCATCGACTCTAAACACGTTTGGGTTCGGAAACCTTGAACAAAATTTGTCCACTTTTTTGTTTGCGTCAGTTGCGAATAAATCGATTGTAAACGGTCCAAATTTCTTATCAATTTTTTCAAACGTCTTCTGCGACAGTTCCCACTCTGTATCTGTGTTTGTTATTCGTGAGGCAGAGTCGGCAAAAACATTTTCTTTCGATGCAATATAAGAAGCGTGTAACCAAATTCTTCGATCTTCGCACCACGCCCAGATTTTTCTCGCAAGTTCGCTCAAAATGGGGTATTGTACACCTCCGAATTTATTTACATACGCTAATGCCGTAGTATTATCCAGCCTAAGCAAAACTTCGCAATCTTGTAAGTGAGACGAGAAACTTTTGAGAGCAAGGAAGGCAGCCAGAAGCTCTAAATAATTTATATGGTGTTTTTTCTCTTCATTGTTCCACCAGCCGTTCGCTGATTGTCCATTGCAGTGGGCTCCCCAACCCGTTAGCGAAGCATCTGAGAAGATCTCTATTTTGTATTTACTTGTCCTTATTGGATTCACTCCGATTTTACTATTAATTTTCCACCATTGTAAATCCTCTTTTAGCTTATTGCTCAAGCTCATACGCGCCTCATAGTTTTGATCATTAAGTATTAGTGCTAGAAACTTTTCCCGTTCTAGTCTTTTACAATAAATAGTCCCGTATGCAACTGCAGGGCAAGCTGCGTTTAACACTCCTAAAAAGTGTGCAAAATCTCTGATTTTACATTTTTTCCCGACGGTGAAACATTTGAGTAATTTTTTTATGTTTTTCTTTTTTCTTGTCCGTTAGTTCCAAACGATAATCCGTTGAATTGATAATAAATCCCAAAAATTTACATCTTTTTGATGGGGTTAATGAGCTTTTCTTTTTGTTTATGACAAATCCTAGTTTTTCTAATAATTTTTTTGATTCTCGTACGTTTTCCTGGCAATTTCGATAATTTTTTCCTATGCACAATATATCGTCTAGATATATGGTTGACAGAAAAGCCTTACTCCTCAGCACGTTCATCACGGGTTTCATTACTTTCGTAAAAACGTACGGGCTCGTAGATAAGCCAAAAGGTAAACATCGGAATTGATACATTTTTTCTTGAAATATAAATCTTAGATATTTCCGATCTTCCTCGTGCACGGGTATTGAAAAATATGCATCTTCGAGATCGAGCGATGCCATAAAAGCGTTGGGCGTTATTAGATTTTTAGCCGACCGAATGTCCTCCATTTTAAAATGAGGAGCCTTAATGAACTTATTTAATCGCTTTAGATTTAATATAAAGCGATTGGAACCATCCGGTTTCGGTACTAAAAAGATTTGGGACACAAATTGTCCATCACAATCTTCGCATTTTTCGATCGCATTTTTCCGCAATAATTTTTCGATTTCGACTTTCATTAATACCAACTCGCCGTCTTTCCAATTTCGCTGTTCAGGGAGTCCGGCTTGAAACGGGGGTTCATCAAACGGAATTCTATATCCCATTATACAATTTTTTACAAATTCGTCGCTCGTAATATTTTCCCATTTGTCAATAAACAGGCTCAATCTTCCTGCAATATTTTTTACCTCATTTATTTCTTCGACGATTCCTTCGTCGATCGGCTCTTCTCCCGACTCAATTGAGTCGGCCGATACGGAGCCCTCTGTTTGAAACGAATCGTCTGCCTTCTCGGATATCCGCCCGTCTGTCTGTATTGAACAGACGGGCCTCTCCAGTTTCCCTGGCTTTGCGTTTTATAATTCGGTTTTTTATCAGGGGCTTTGAGATTATGGCATGCCGCTTCGATCGTTTTAACCTCCTTGATCTGGTCGGCTAATTTTTGCCCGTAAAGCCATTCATCCGAGTGAATCGACTCAACGACCGGTTTTATATTTTTCTTCAACATCGGGGTGATAAATGATTTTCTCCCCACGGATTGTTGGTGAAATACATCCGCCAATAATTTTCCCGTGTCACACAGGAGCTCGATGAGTTTCAACTGATCGACGTCGTCCCCGGATTCGCCGATTACGAGAGAAACCGCTACTCCTAATGATACAATAGCCGTACCGACACACTCTTGCGTCTGTGTGAAATGATCGTCCCTCTTTTTTGCAACATCGGTCATTGCCGCGCTAATCTCCAGATTAACTTTCGGGGGTTCTGCATATAATTCGCCTTTGCGAGAATATTTTTTCGTTAGACTCTTCCTGTTCTCCTCGGAAAGGCCTTCCTTCATCCACGCTCCCCAACGATTTTTTATTTCAGGATGCAACTTGATCCCTTCACCCTGGGCCGCGTTCGGGTCGTCTCCCAGTAGATTTAGAATTTCTACGTCCATTAGGACGTGATCGCGGCTCTCTTTTTGAGAATCCGCGAGAGCGTCTGTCTCTTGGTCGGGGGCGGGCGAGTCTGTGCGAGAAGAGGAGTCGAGCACTTCTATCCCGCGATCCTCGTTTTGCCGGCAAACATTTTTCTTGTTTGTCTGTTCTGAAATATATATACATATGTATACATATTTCAGAACAGACAAATATATATATATATTGTGACGAATCTCCGGAACCTTCCGCCATCGTCACCTTCGGTCGTCTTCCCCGCTGCCGCATCCGCAATGCCGGCAGGGCGCCAGTCGATTTTTGTATCGCCGGTATCGACAACCGGCACAACCTGGGGGTCGGGAGGGAACGACCCGGCCCCTCCATGCACACGACTTACCTGCGTGGATCGGGTCACTTTTGTTTCGCCGGAGTGACAATCCGGTCCATCTGGATGCGCCAGCGAGATCGACAAACCGGAAACGCTCGGCCGCTCAGGTTGTCGATTATGGTAGAGAGGGTCGGGGTACGTCACTCCGAGATGGCACCAAAACATCGTTAATTTTTCCGAGAGACTAAGTCTCGATCGGAAAACGAGAACAAGAATTCGGCGAACTCACTCGCGAAAACTCCTGAGCACGAAATCGTCAGCAAAACCAATCAAAATAACCATCACGAGAGCTTAAATTTTAATTATCGGAATCGACAGATTAATTTTTATATTACGAGAACTAATTATTTTACGAGAGCACTCGAGAAAACGCGAATTTATTCCATCTATAGGGAGCCGGGTCGACACGGAACTCCCTATAGCGCGCACGCGAACTTACACCTCTCACCTCGGCGAGAGACGAACCACGACTCTAGAGCGAGTGCCTAGAGGGAGAGAGCGCGACTTACACACTACACGTAAGCGAGAGCGAGACACGACTAGAGCGCGTAAGTAGAGAGAGAACTCAGCATACGCACGGCGCGTATGCGAGACAGAGACAGCTCGCTCTCTCTACGATGCCTCGCGAGACACCTCTGGTCTCGAGCGCGACACGGTAACAACTGATTTTCGACCAATCATATTTCGATCAGTCGAAATGCGAAATCGTTCATCGAGAGCTACTGCCCTCTCGCTCGACGCAATACTTACCCCAACGAAATCGTAATTATCGACGTTACTCGAGATCTTGCGAGTACGCCGAGAATCGTATCCCCATGGTCATCGTGCATAGGGGAGCACTTACGTCGGCGGCGCGAGAGGTTCCCGCTCTCGCCCGCAATCTAAAAATCCTCCGCTTCCCCTCATACACGATGCACCTCACCGCGGGGCGCCGGTATTGCAGCCGGACCTGCATCAATTCCTCGCGCGTACTCGCCGGCCGTTCTCTCCTGACGGGTAACCCGTTACGTCGAGCACTCTTCTCCTCGTCAGGATCGAACGCCGTGCCGTTTCCTCCCCAAAATATTCCTCGGACAACACTGTCACCTTAATAAAATTTTTCTCTAACGGCAATACAAAAAAAAAACAAATCAAAGAACCGGTAGCACGTGACGATCGTTGGGTTGCGCGGCGAGGGCAAACCAGATAACGGCCTTGGGACCGTGACTTTTCCCTACGTCGGGAAAATCACGTCACAATATATATATATATATATATTCCGCAATTTTTAACCTCATTGCATGCTCGTGTGGAGCGTGGCGAACTTATTGTTCTTGTCCCTTGTTGGGAAGCAAAGTTCGTGTGGAACTTGCTCTCTGTTTTTTCGTATGGAAAAAACAGACCGGATTTTGATCATTTTTACCTGTGTCCTCCGTGTGTTCTTCCTTGTGTCTCTGCGAAACCAAATTTTCAACAAGTTTTGTGAGGTTATCAATTTGTAACTTCATTGTTTGTATTTCGGCGTCGTTTCTTGCGTCGCCTTTTTTCCGCTCTCTCGAAGGGGATCGAGAGCGCTTCCGTTTTTTCTCCTTTCCCATTGTTGTTCCTTCGTCAAAAATTTACTAAATAAATAACTTTTTGACTGAGATTTTTTCGTGTGTGAATTTACTGAGCACAACGAAACGATATGAAGATCGGGACAGGCAGCGCCACCACTAGGCATAGGCCAGGGCGGGAAATTTAAAAATTCTCTAAACGTTGTGGATATGAGCATAGCTGACGCTACTACACTTAATCATCGAGAACGAGACGTCGTAGTATAATGACGTATGTGAATAATAAAAGTGTAAATAAGAAGTGTAATATTCGATGACAGGAAACGTTTAAAACTTTTGTCGAATAGGTGTAATTTTATGTCAAAAAAAAAAGTGCTGAAAAATTATTTAAAAAGTCTGTTATAATTGTTCAAATCACTTGAAACTCTTGGCACACTTAAAACGTATTAAAATGAAAGTAGTAGGCTAAAATAAAAAAAAATCGTTCACACGTTTCCATGCAACCAATAAAAATGCAAAATAACGTTTTCTTTTGTTCCAATTGAGTGATTAACAAAATTGTAAAGTTTTTAAACTGTAGAAAACAGTTCTTTGAGGTCTTACAAAGAAATATTATAAGTTATGTAAACATTGGTTCACAGATTGCTGAGATCCGGACATCGATGGACACAAAAATCGCTTTTTGGTCAAAAAATAGGTATGTTTTTGACAATTTTTATATTTAGCAACGTCCAAACGGATTTATACATAAAAGGTCTCTTGATTATCATGAAATACATGTGTGGTATAAATTTCAGGTTGATCCGTTCATCGATTGCTGAGATTTGAGTGCGGACGGACGGCTCCTGTGACGAAGACTTTTGGAAGGCGATATTAATAGGCACTTTTTAATATATATTTTTATATATTATAGTGAGTGCCTAAAAATGACTGCGGAAAAATACAAGCAATCTAATTGACTGCTCTGAATTTTGCAAACCCAAATGTAACGCCCTAATCTATGCTATATCTACGGCTAGGGTGGCTGTGGGCGGCTTCAACGCTTCTCGGCGCGCTCTGATTGGATCGATTTAAAAAAATTATATCTCGTAAATTATTAATAATATCCCTAATGTTTATTTGCAACTTTTGTTTGTAATGAGCCCATCTATCTTGAAATACCGCCTGGCACCCCTTACGCAATTCACCCTGTATATTTATTTGTAACGGTCCAACGGTGAGTCATCACGTGACCTGTGAACAAAAATAAAATATACATTAACAAAGGCTAATTGAGTAAACAACCATAAGATGGCGATTAAACAAACTCTATCGCGTAAACAATAAAGCGATTGCAAAGATATAAATGGACGAAAATAAACAAGAAATATGACCTGACATTGGTTCTGATTCGAGCAAACCACTGGAAGGCAGCAAAACCCCCGGCGCAGCAGCACGATACCTCGGTATTGTGACAGCGGAGTCAGCGAGTGAGCAACTTTGAGGGCAAGCTCGAATCAGATTGTTGTACGCCGCTTCGCGTCACACTCATTTTCCGTCGAATATTTTATCCACACACTTTCTTCATCAAAATAATACTTGCTGGTAACAACCGCCGCACCAATCAACGCCCGCGCCCGTAGTATACCTATATCGAGTCTAGCGCCCGACCGAGCGAACAACCGCCGCACCAATCAGCGCTCGCGCTCAGTCTAGTACATGGGGTATACCTATACCCTGCTCAACGCACGAGTCGCGCGCTGATTGGTGCGCCGCTTGAGCCCCAACGGGTATATAAGTGGCACAGCCACGAGCCCCGGGGACAGTCGTCTGGACGAGAGCGCCGAGCAAGGTGCCTCGACTCTTCCCTCAGACTTCACTTGTAAAACACGCTCCATAGGTGACTTAAAAATAAACTCTCCTTCGAAAAGTAACTCTCCGTCTCGGGCCGCCACTTATTACCACGACCCACCTCCTAACCATCGATGCCCAGGAAGCGACACCGTACCTCATCTTACTATCGTCGCCTGGACCATCGTGCCGAGGCTCGACAGGCGGCACAAGAGACCTCGACTATTAACAAGACCTTGGACCTTCTCAGGTCCACCCCGACGTCAATACCCTCTCTCGCCAACCTCACGCAAAGGCCACAACCGGGGCCTCTCGGCCGACGCAGCACCAAGCTGTCCCTCCACCGGTCAACCGCCCGCGCGCCGCCGTCTCAACCCACGAGGTCGTGGCAAAATCCTTGGAGCGTAAAGCCACCAGACCCACGAAACCAGCCACCATCGTTTCGGGGGTTGCTGCCAAGAAGGCTTTCCGGCTCTCACCAAAAAAACCTCTCCGCCCCACGGAGAAGGCCGACCCGCAGGCCTTAAAGGAGTTGGTCAATCGGATCAGAAAACCTGCGGACTCGCGTCCTCGAATCTGCCTAATCGAGGGACCACCCCCATGGAGCCATCGGTCGTAGACGCCACCTAATGCCACTGGGGCCCCAGTACACTCACCGCTCTTTTTAGAACGACCCGCTCCACCCGCTCTTGTCAGAGCGACCAAGATCAACCAAACCCACTCACTCCCTATCCATTTGACTCTGGAAGAGGGGCGGATAGGGTGTTGGCAGTCGGACCCTGAAAAGGCCACCCAACCCCCAGCCCTCGGGACCGAGTACCCTCTCTCTCTCCCTATCTCTCGCCTTGTCCTTCTTCTCCAGCCTCGGGGTTACTAGAGAATCAGCAGTAGGAACCTGCAAAGGCCACCTGATTCTCCCCCCCCCCCCGAAGGTCCGAGGGCCTCCCCCAGACTTACCCCCTCTAACATTTTTGTAACGAGCTTTAATTACTTCGCCCGTTAATAACAAGATCAACTCACCGGTGTCGAGGTGGCCTGAGAAGGATTATCAAGCTGAAGCAAGGAGGCGCAGACCATACACCGGGCGCAACAGTAAGGAGACGCAGACTATACACGAGGCGCAACAGCAAGGAGGCGCATGTCATAAATCAAGCGCAGCAACATCACAGCGCAAACCAGAAATCAGTCACCTAAAAAACCCCAAATTAATTAATAAAAAGGAAAACGTGAAACACGCATTAGAGCGCAACTTACCGGCTGTGAGAAGGCGAAGTGACGGCAAGCAGTAACAAATCACGTGACGAGGAGCGTACAAACCGGCTGAACGACAGAGACGGAGTACAGCACCTGAAAAATAAACAACAGCATAAAGCAACAAAAAAAATCAAACACGCGCACCAGAAACACACTCTCCTGTTGCGGCAGCACAGAAGAGACAACACGAGATAACGTCACAGCACCAAAAAGTTAAAACTTGCACGAGAACAAAAACACAGAATCACGCACATGTCACGGCCACAGCCATATTGATTAACGATCAACACGCCGCCGATCAAAGGCGTCAGAGTTGACACATATCTACGCAGCATCACGGCGTCGATTCGCACCGAGCGGCTAATTAGGTAAACCATGGGCAAATAGAGAGATTATGCGCCGCGGCTAAAGGTCTCCGCCCACTACACGGTGCCATACTATGACCGTTACCGTCCCGTCACATGTAAACAAATATAGTTTGCATGAACTACTACGATTTGACACCCACTACACCGTTTCATTTCAAGACCGTCCAGACACATGCAAAGTTCGATACGCGACAGGCCGGGCCGGAAACGCGATGTTGACGGACCGGTGTTCGCAGTCGGAGACCCGCGTTTATACACCATCACAAACGCGCTGTTGCCTGGTCGCGATTCTGACATTTTGTTTTTTATTTATTCGTATTTCATTTGTCATCGCGGGTACTCATCATTTGCACGATAAAAAATATGGACGAGGAGAAATTGATTGAACACGTGCGAAGCTTCCAACTTCTTTATGATTTAAGTCATCCAAAGTATATGGATTCCGTAAAAAAGTATCTTGTATGGAAAAAGATATCGGAACAATTGAAACAGCCGGGTGAGTAATTATAATGTTTTTATTGTATTGAATGTGAAAGTGCATAATGAAATAACATAACATAATTTAACATGAAATAACATAATAAAGTTTAACATGACATAACATAATATAGTTTAACATGAAATAACATAATATAGTTTAACATGAAATAATATAATATAGTTTAATATGAAATAACAAAACTGGTCTCGTAACTTGTACCGCCCAATGATTTTATAATATATACTTATCTCTTGTCATAGTTACAATTTGTTATTTGTAACTTGTATATAGGGAGTAATCTCTGGAAGTACTGAATCTATTCTAAAATTTCTTCAACTCACTTCTAGCTTTCTAGCAGTAGAAGAATTGTGCACGATTCTAGAATACTTTATATTTTATTTTAATGTGTGAGTGAGCCAGCAAGTAAACGTGTGAGAGAATGAATGAATAAATATTGAGGGGGGGGGGGGCAAATGAATGAGCGAGAGAATGAAAGTTTGAATGATTGAGTGAGAGAGTGAGTTAAAATTACACGCGGGCGGATGCTAGTTAAACATATTTTTAATTTATAAATCATTGACTACACCGACTGTTGATTTGGCCTTGTGGAGAATCAAAAAAATTCGCAAATTGATCGCGTACTTGAAAGGCTGAGTCGACAGCATTACCCCCTTGTCGTCGCAAGCTCCGCAATTGTCTTGCTAGATTTACACAATTTTGGTGTGTAGGATAATCGCACCTTGTAAAATTATGTAAAATACATGTTGTTAAAATAATTTTTTCGGTATTCTCTGGACGCAGATGCATCTTCTATTGTAAAATCTGAATTTCTGGCTCAAAATACCAAAAGTGTTTTCAACTACACGTCGTGCACGAGAAAGGCGATAGTTAAAATTCCGTTTCTTATCATCATAAATGACTTGAGAATGTGAATAAGGTCTTAAAATATTATTCTTCAAAGGAAAAGCTTCGTCACTTACTATGACACACGAAGCTTTTATATTAGTTCCGGGTAGAAATTTACCGTCGGGAATGTTAAGGCGATTTTCTAAGAAAGCCTTTCTCATTTTTGATTTGGTGAAAATGCCGGCATCGTTATTTTGACCATAAGCTTCAATATCAACAGCTATAAAATTGTAATTCGCATCGACTAATGCCATGAGAACTATAGAAAAACTATGTTTATAATTAAAAAATAGTGATCCACTGTTCGGAGGTGCTATTATCACGATATGTTTTCCATTCAAAGCCCCTATGCAATTGGGAAAGTACCATTTGGTCCAATATTCTTGGATATTTTGTTCCCATCGCTCGCCCTGGGTTAAGTATCTGTAAATAAAACATTACTAATTAGTGTGTATTTTTTTACAGTTGCAGCCTGCAAACAAAGATGGCAAAGTTTGAGAGATGCATTTAGAAGAGCTCTGAACAAGAGAAAGACCAAAAGTGGTCAAGCAACAAATAAAATAAAGAAATGGAAATATGAAGACGAAATGTCTTTTCTGTCACCGTTCTTTATTGAACGTCAAACTTTGCATTCTGTCTATATTTCCAGTGACGACGATATACCAGAAAATGCTGAAAACAAACCGACTGAACAATTATGAAATAATAACGCTGGCAATAATTATGGTTCTGGAAGTACCAATATTGACAGCTTCGTTATTGATGGCTATACGAATGTTAATAAAGCACCGGGAAATAGAAAACGACAAATTAACACGCGCGACCCTAAAAAATCTGCAGCTGAAGTATTAATGGCACATATATTACAAGAACGTGCCAACGAAAAAGGTCAAGATGCGATAGATCCGTTCTTTTTAAGAGGCAGTGTTACTGGCGACGTACACTTCGAAATTTCGATCAGTAGTCCTGCGAGCACTAAACAATCAATCAGCTTTAAAATTGGCAGGTACACAGAGAATTATGGCAAAATTGGGCTCTTGGTATTTTTTTATCGAAACACTAAAAAAAAATTTGCAGTTTTGTATTATCACGGGAGTAATCACAGATTTACGTATGATGCACGGATCGGATCGCAATTTCAAGAGCAAGAGCCACTCCGCAATTAAAAAACACACATTTCGGGTTTTATTTCATTAGATTTTATGCAAAATTGAATGAATAAAGGCTGATCGAAATTGTTGACAAGAAGATATCGACAATTTGACCGACATACGAAAAAAATAGTGTAGCGAAATTCGAAGAGAAGGCGCTGGCGAAATTTTCTCAAGAAACTCGTATGGTAAGCGGTGAAAGCGGAGACAAATGACGGAAAGCTTTGCTGCTATATATATACTTATATATGTTTAGCCCGTAAGGCCTTGCCTCCTCCGTCACCGACTGGCGCCCGGCCTGACTACCGCAGGGATCGCGCGTATATATATATTGAGACGTCCTCCCGCCCTGGCCACGTGCCGCCATCTGCCACCGCACCTGAAAATGAAATCAGAGTTAGAAAAGGACAGAAAAGATAAATTCAAGGAAAATGTGATAGAAGGAAGAGTTTCTCACAACTAAAAGGAAAAGAAGGAAAATATAAAAGGAAGCGATAAATGAGCAGCAAACACCGAAAATTCACAGACTTTGAAAGCGAGAAAGTCTTGAGAAAGCTGGTACATTGCTCTCCGAGAGGAGAGCGAGGGTGGCCAACTCGAGACCGACTCGCTGGAGAGGAAAGAGGGAATAAACGGGTTCAAGTATAGAATTTTTTGGAGCAGAATTTGACCAAAATCCAATATCTTCAAAGTGAGAAATTCGTGAGAAGGCTGGGACATTACTCTCCGAGAGGAGAGAGAGGGTGGCTAACTCTAGAACAACTCACGGGTAAAGAAAAGGAAAGATCAAATTGCATTTTGATAATAATATTATACCACGGAGTGGAGAAGCAGTAAGACGAAACCAATTATTAAAAGATCAAATTGCGCAAAGGCTCAACAGCGGAGAATCTCGAAGAGTTCTAATAGTAAGGAATAATCAAGTGCGCAAAGGCACCGCGGTAAGGGAACTCAGATCAACAAATAAGGAACAATAAATAAAGAATAAAGAGTAAAGGATAAATAACATACACTACTACGAAGGGAGTAAAACATCAAAAATAAAGAAATTACTCACCGAAGTTTTCGGAAGAAAACAACGTGTCAAAATCGCTCGGACCCACAACGGCAGCCCCATTAAAAGATCCTGTCTCAAAGGCAAACCCTGTAACAAAATAGAAAACAACAATAGGGTAGGAGCAACGAATAAAATCTCTTAACACGACGCATACTCACCGAGATTGAAAGACGTCCCACACCAGCGCAAAACTGAAGAAAAAAGAACACCCGGCGGACCTAAAACCAAAACAACGCAAGAGCAAATGCACACCAAGATTAATTTACTTGAAAAAGGACTTACCGTCTCGTAGTAATCCATAAATACGGCACACAAAACACGAAGCACGTCCCCGACACACTTCGACGCCGCCATCTTAGCTGTCAACTCATCGAGAATCAATTCTCATCGATTACGACGCAGCTAATCAGACGCATTAATACCAATTTCTCACCACGCGAAGCACCAATCATCGTACAGCAACGTCCGGTGAGCCGCGCCAATCAAATCGAAGAACGACAGGGGACAATTAGGATAAGGAACTGCGTGAACTATCAGCCGAAGCATTACGGAAACAATCACTGCAGATCGCGCCAATCACCGCACGGCAACGACCGGTGAGACGCACCAATACAAGTCGAGGAGCGAGCGTGGACCATTAAGATAAGGAACCGTGTGAAATTAGCAGTATATAAATCAATAAAGAATCATTAAAATTTTCTTTTTACGTCTACCCCTCAATTTTCTTCGAGTACCTATAGAACATTTCAATATATACATAAAAGCTACGACAACGCAAGCTACATATTAGGCCAACGTCAGGCGCGTATGGGTGAGACTCGCATGATACTCATTCATTTCCTCCCCGAATGCAATGAAATAAAATGCAAAATGTGCGTATTTTGATTACGCATTAGCTGTATATTCAAGAGCTATGATAATGTCAAAACAACTATCGGAAATATTCATCGTATATTTATTTATATATAAGTGTTACAGGCAACGTACGCTTCGAAATTTGGATCAGTAGTCCAGCAAGCAGTAAACAACCGATTAAAAATTTGAAAATACACAGAGCATGATAGCAAAAGTGTATGTTGGTATTTTTTCCCCAAAATGTTTGCCATAATTCTCTAGGTACTCTCAAAAGCACTCAGTGCCGAAGTAAGTGCAGCTGGGTGTTTTCGAATCGCTGGTGGCCTGCAACTGCAATGGAACTATCAGGAATATTCATCGCATATATATATGTGTGTGTGTGTGTGTACAATGAATATTCACGATAGTTGCATTGACGTTGCCATTACATAGACAGCTAGTGCGCGATGCGGCTATGGGTACGCATGTACGAATATATGCCGATTCCAACGGCCGCTCTCGTCGAGAGACGCGAAACTACAATTCAAACAAACCTTACGCTCGCTATGAGAATCCGATCGAGCTGAAATTTTGACCCTGCATAGACAAAGGTGCCAGAGAGTGGACCTTGGTATTTTTTCGTATAATTTAGAACTAGAAAACCCATTTTTCCGGGCTACTGTTGAGAACAAACATGTATTTGATATATAAATGAGTAAATAAATGAATAAATGAATATATATATATGTATGTACGTATATATGTATGCATACATATATGTATATACGTATATATATATGTGTGCGTGTGTGTGTGTGTGTGGGCTCGGCTATGGGTACGCGTGTCGGAGTGTATGCCGATTTCAACGGCCGCTCTCGTCGAGAGACGCGAAGCTACAATTCAAACAAACCTTACGCCCGCTATGAGAATCCGATCGAGCTGAAATTTTGACCCTGCATAGACAAAGGTGCCAGAGAGTGGACCTTGGTATTTTTTCCTATAATTTAGAACTAGAAAACCCATTTTTCCGGGCTACCGTTGAGAACAAACATGTATTTGATATATAAATGAGTAAATAAATGAATAAATGAATATATATATATGTATGTACGTATATATGTATGCATACATATATGTATATACGTTGTGACGAGGCATTATAAGCCTCGCGGTCACGTCGATAAATAGGCAGCAGCGTCGCGCCGTCTCGCACCCGTGGTGTAAATAAGGTACGGTCGAACGGGCACTGTCGTCGAAATCTTCGTAAATTCCAGGAAGACGGCGAGCGACGACGTCGGAAAGCGACGGAGAGAGACGAAGGCCGACGGCAGTGCGAGAGAGATGGCTGCGCCGAGCGTCAATCGTCGATCATCGGACGGACCTTCCCCCACCACGGGAGCGAGCGATCGACGAGCCGGTCGGCCACGAGCAATTAGAATAAGAGAGTAGTTAGTAAGAGTTTGGATAGAAGAGGAGTTAGTATGATTTTGGATTGAAGAGTAGTCAGGAAGATTGTGGAGTGCGGTTTGAGCGACTGACAGAGAGAGTTAGGTTTGGGAGATTGAAAGCGAGAGCACGCACAGAAATAGCGAAGTCAGTAAAGTGTAGAAAAGAAGTCAGAGTTTGAAATAAAGAGTTTGAACTAAAGAGTGAGGAGTCCGCGGTAGAAAAGAAAGAGAGTGAACCGAGTGTAGAGTGAGAGCGAGAGCGAGAAAAGAAACAAGTAGTGTGTGAGCGAGAGGTAGTGAGAGAGAGGATACGGCGAGCGAGCGTGCGAGAGGGACAGCAGGACCAGAGGACGTGAGGACGAGAGAGAGCGAACGAGGCTGAGCCACCGGCACCCGTGCAAGCGAGCGAGAGAGAACGCTGCGAGGGTCGAGAACTACGGTAGAAGGTAGGCGCACGTGGTGCACCAATTTCTTTGTAACGCGACGCCGTAGAGCGTGTCTTGCCCCGTCCCCTCGCCCTGCGAATCAAAGGCTGTGCCCTCCGGCGTCTCCGGGGGTCGGTCTGAGGGTGTGAATGTGAAATGTAAATGCGTGTGTAAGAGAGGGAGGATGATCTTGTATAGCGTGTAAGAGAATAAACGATTATTTTTCTTGTTGTGGAAATTATCGGTGCTCACCCGTTATTTCGGATAGATAAATTAAGTATTTGAACGTGCCCCCGAATACCCCCGTCCTTCCCTGAGTTAAGCCGAGGCGAGGCGGTAAAGTAAGAAAACCCCCTTGGTATTTCGGGGCGAAAGAAATACCTGGCGCCCTAAGACGGTGAAGACAAAATTTGGAAGAGAAGACAACGGGCGTCATTAGGGATTTTTGGCTGGCAGCTCGCCACCCTGTTTCGACGAAATTTTCAGGGGAACGAGCTCGTCACAATTTTCTGGCGCCCAACGTGGGGCAGTGGCAAATAAAAATTTCGAATAGCGAGTGCATGTGTACTCGAACGGCTGTGCTGAAAGCCGAGAACGAAATTTCGCGTGAGCAACGAGAGTCGAGCGAGAGTGTCGCGCGCGATGTAAACACGGCGCTCGCTCTCACGGTCGAACGGTAATAGAAAAAAATAGTGCGAATAATATTTCAGAAATACGCTGTGCGACGACGACGAAGAATTGCCGAGTCGTTGTACGAGATATTATTCCGAGAGCATTAAAGTCGTATCGGAAATTATATTCGGGGTTCTCATTGTGTCGAGGTACTCAACCGCGTGTGAACTTGGACTGTAAGATACAGTGCGCGTTCGGTTAAGTGACAGGCCTCGACCCGAAAAAAACCGCACGGGGTATGAGCTATTTTCGAGTCACGAAAAATAAGTTGCGTGCGGACCGACGATTTTCGACAATAAACGACTAAGTCTCGATAAGTGTTACTTGATTCCCGGTGGTATTCCAATAAAATTTCGAGAAGACACGCTGTGCGGACAACCGCGAGGAGTTGTCGGAGCGTTGTACGAAATATTATTTGTAAAATTTCAGAAAGCGTTGTACGAAAATTATAATCGTGGATTTTCGGTGCGGATCGAGGTTCTCAACGACGTTCGGACTTTAACTGTACGGTACAGTGCGCGCTCGGTTGAGGGAGACGACTCGACCCGACGAAAATAATTATTGTAAAAACGGAAACAATAATAATTGTCGCAGATAAAAATTTTGGACAACCACGAACAATAATTTACGCGATAAACAAATAATTTTGGAAATTCGGAAAAAGAATCACTCGCACTGTGGAAAAAAAATTTTAATAATTTGGATTCGCGAAAAAATTAAAACCGTGATAAGACTCACTCGGATCTTCACAGCGAATAATTCGCCTCGCAGAAAAATAATCTCCCAAAGTTCCCGACTCATAATCTCGCGTGAAGGTAAACCGCGATTGATAGAGACGAGAATTAATTCGTGGAAAATAATTAGTAAGAAAATTTGCGAATATTAAATGGCTCGAATAATTTGCTAATTAATTAATTCTCGTAAACGACGTCTTGACAATGGCCGAACATCAGACGCTGGGCGATAGTGGACTTCCGGAGGAGGAAGGAGACAGCGTCAATGTGGCCACGAGTGCCGGCGTCGACCTGGGCAAGGTGAACACGCGTGAGCGCAGACCGCGTGCGACGGACGCCTTGCAGTGGATCGACGCGATACCGGAAGCCGAGGTTCGGCTCATATTACGTGCGGCGGGCGCGAGTGACGAAGGATCAGGCACAGTGCTTCGCGACAGGCTTCGCCGGTGTAAGCTCCGCGAGAGGGGCTGCACTAGCATCACGTGGGGGCCGTGCGACCAAATTCCCGAGGAGGGTCTCGAGAGGGAACTCGCTCAAGTCGACAATTTCGATGTCGGAAGAATTCGCGAGATCCTCAGAGCGCTATTTATCGACCCCACCGGTGTATCAGCAGTGACTCGCAACCGGTTGCGAGAGTGGGTATCGAGCGCGTCGCGAGCGACGAGTCAAGATGGCGGCTCGAGACCAGGGAGCCCCGTGGATGGAGCGCGAGGCACGACGCCAACGGTCGGACGGAGAATAACGACGCTCGCGGGTACGGGAACGACCACGACGACGAGAGGAACTCGCGGTAGACGATCGGTTGCACCAAGCGCCGAGGATCAGCGCATGGTGGAGGACCTATGGACATCGGACCAAGGCACGCGCAAATCTCATCCACCGAGCAAGGCCCCGAGAAGAGTCCACGGTGACGTGCCAGGGGGGATGCAGGATGGTGATGAGAGGCGCGCTGTGCTGGGGCCGAGAGGAGAGCCGGCGACAACATACCGAGAAGTTGCCGAGCAAACCGACAGCGATACCAGCGAGCGTAGTGGGCGACAAGTGCCGAAGAGGAGCAGGAAGGCGCCTCGAAGACGGTCGTCCGAAGAAGCCACTGATCTTGAACAACCTTCGAAGCGCCGCGCGGGAGCGCGACCGAAGAGTTGCGAGCAAAGAACGAAAAGCTCGAGAGATCAGGAAGAGTATTCGACCGACTCGTCATCATCATCGCTCAACTCCGTGGTTGCACCGAACAACCGATCGTACGGAAGGAGCGGTGGTGAGAGGCCACGGCGTAGACGCCACGAGCCAGGAAGCTCAGAAGACGAGGACAGTTGGGAACGACCGAGGTCACGACGACGCGCACGTGATATTGGGGAAGTTGCGCGGAAGTGGCAATTGAAATTTACCGGAGACGACGACTTCGGATGCGAAGAGTTCATCGAACAGCTCTGCGAGAAAATCAGGGGGTCGGATATTCGGTACGACGAGCGTCTCCAAGTGTTGCCGGAAGTATTGAAAGGCCGTGCCATTCGGTGGTATCGATCGAACCGATACGAGTGGGAAGAATGGCGCGACTTTCTGCACGACTTCCGTGCCTGGTTCGGAGCCGATTACGACCAACAAGGACTGAAGGATGACATCCGAGCTCGGACTCAGGGTTCAGATGAATCGGCCAAGGAGTACTTAATTTGCATCCAAGGGTTGTACAATCGGCTGCGCAGGAAGAAGAGTTTGAAGGGCCAGCTAGACCGAGCGTACGCCGGCTTGCGGCCAGGATACTGGGATAAGCTGGAGCGCGACGAAGTACGCACGTATGCTCAACTCGTCGCGCGAGCGTCGCAGATCGAGAGACGGTGGGCACGAGCGAAGACGCGCCGACCACCGCCACCAAGAAGCGAATGCCACGTCAAGGAGTTTGCGTGGGTCGCCAAAAGTAGCGCCGTCACGAAGCCGACCGACCCGAAGAGATCGTTGAATCAGCGACGTCCGATATACGAGGTGAACGCTGTGTCGAACAGTGGAGCAAAACGAGGAAGTGCTGAACCAGAGGCCGCGCCGAAGAGGCGCCGAAGGAGGAAGAGTGAAGGCAGCGGGGTACAGGTTGCAGCGACGGAGGCACCGACGCAGTCGACGTCGTATGCTAACGCTGCAGCGAGACCTCCGACAAGTTCGGCCAACAATCACCAGGCGCACCAGCGGTCTGGTGGGGGGAACAACGGAGGCAGTAGGCCGAATCCGGGAAATCGAGCCTTTGGAAATGCTGCATCACGAGGTTCACCGATTCCAGCAAGAAGAACTCCACTCTTCTGTTTCAACTGTGGCGACGCGGGCCATTTCAGCCGCGACTGTGATAAGACGAAGGTACAGCTATGCGTAGGCTGCGGCAGAAAGGAAGTGACTGCCGAGAACTGCGGCTGTGCCTTCTCAAAAAACGAGAATCGGGCCTGGCTACGGCGGGACAGCCAGCGCACCCAGTAAGAGCGCCGCCAACGAAAGGCGAAGAGTCGACCCCTAATCCTCTTCCCCTTCCCCCAATTCCCGAACAGTCGAGCCGAGATAGGATAGAGCGGGTGAGCACTGAGGTAGGGACCCATGTATTTGCAGGTGCAACGAGCTCTCCGTGTGCAAATGCTACGGCCGACGGGCAGGAAATCGAGACAGGTGAGTCGCCGTACGGCCCGATTGGCATTTGGACACTCGACGAATCGGACGGGTCGGACGAAGAAGTACCCGAAGCGCGCGTTATCGGCGAGGCGAGTGAAGCCAACCGCGATAAAGACGACGAGCAGAGTAACGGGAATCGCGAAAACGAGGCGCGCGACCCACAGTTGGCACAGGACGTTCCTGTGGAAATGAACAGGCGGTATTCTTTTGCATTCCCCGCTCCCCCGAGGGAGTGGAAGCGCGAACCGGGTCGGCAGAGGGTTTTCGTGTCGGTAGAAATCGGTGGGAGGTATCTCGAGGCATTGGTGGACAGCGGTGCGACAACCTCCGTATTTGGGCGCATCGGCAGCCATATTGTAAACGAGCTAGGGATACCGTATAGACAATACCCGACGACACGACTCGACTGCGTGACCATGGCGAACGGCACAGTAGAGAGGGTGGTCGGGGAAGCGCTGTTCCCAATTTCGTTAGACGGGGTCCAAAAGTGGTTCCCCACCATAATTGTGCGAAACTTGAAATCCGACTGTCTGTTGGGAATGGACTTCATGCACGCGTTCGGAGTCAATATTTGTGCCGGGCGCGGCGTATGGTCGTTAGATGAGGTCGGAATCGAACACCCGATAATAAAGCCAAACGACGAGCTTGCCGCGATCGGATTATGTTGCGGTCTTCAGGAGCTAGGCCGCGATGAAAAAAATCAATTGGAAGAGATGCTCTCGGGAGTGATCCCGACGATGCCAAAGGATTTTAATGTTGCTGTGCCACTCACTCAACATGTGATAGAGGTTACGACCGACCGTGCCGTGAAACAACGGATGTACCGACGCTCGCCCGTCGTGGTAGACGCATTGCATGCCGAGGTAGATAGGATGTTAACCGGTAACATCGTCGAACCGTCGCAAAGCGCATGGGCTAGTCCGCCGGTGATGGTCGCGAAACCGAACGGTACGTGGAGATTCTGCGTGGATTATCGCGAGTTGAATAAAGTAACGCGGAAAGACGCGTATCCCCTACCGCGAATGGACACGATACTGAGCAAGCTTCAGGAGGCCGTGTACATCACCACGTTAGATATGAGTGCGGCATACCATCAGATCATGATGGCAGAGGCTAGTAAACACTTCACCGCGTTTGTCGTAGAGGGCAAGGGTTTGTTCGAATTTCGTAGAATGCCTTATGGGTTGTGCAACGCGCCAGCTACGTTTCAAAGGCTGATGGATAGGCTGATTGGTCCAGCACTAGAACCACACGCGTTTGCATACCTGGACGATATTATTATCGTGAATAGGACGTTCCGAAAACACCTCGAGTGGATCGAAAAGATATTCGGGATAATACGAGAGGCCGGCCTCATAATAAACTACGAGAAGAGCGAGTTCTGTAGAAACGAGGTACGTTATCTTGGGTTTCTCGTTAACAGCGAAGGGCTGCGCCCGGACCCTGAGAAAATACGGCCTATAATCGAATATCCGCGACCGCGAAACGCAACCGAATTACGACGCTTCAATGGGATGGTGAATTGGTACCATCGCCATTTGAAAAATATTTCGCGGGTCGCCGGACCATTGAACAGACTGACGAGCAAGACCGTGAGTTGGGACTGGACCGACGTCGAAGAGGCCGCGTTCCGAGCGGTCAAGGACGAAATTACGAACGCTGCCATATTGACCTATCCGAATTATGAGTTACCGTTTATCGTGTACACGGACGCAAGCGATCGTGGGATCGGGGCTGTGCTAACACAGACGGACGGTGAGTCGGAACGGTTGATCGAATGCGCGAGTCGAGCGATGGTAGGACCGGAAACCCGATACACTGTGACGGAAAAAGAGTGTCTCGCGGTAATTTGGGCCGTGCGGAAATTCAGGCCGTATCTGGAAGGGTATGAATTCACCGTGGTAACCGACCATAGCAGCCTGAGATGGTTGTATAATCTGGCGGATCCGATTGGTAGACTCGCGCGTTGGTCCTTTGAATTGTCGGGTTACAACATGAAAATCGAGTATAGGAAGGGGACCGAGAACGAGGCGGCGGACGCGCTATCGCGAATGTTTGGAGACGTGGACTTACAGGCGGATGCTCAAGTCGATTCGCTGGGAGAGTGTTTCGAAATCGGTTGGTATCAGGAGAGGCTGAACGCGATTCGTCGAAACCCTCGCGAGTTTCCGGATTGGCGAGTTGAAGGCAGTGCCGTTTATTTCCGCCGTCCGAGCGCGGTCAAAAGCGCGATAGGTGAGGACGTTGACGCGTGGAAACTCGTAGTACCCGCCGAAGGGCAGGAGGAAGTGTTGAGGCGCGCGCACGATGCGGAGCAATCGGGTCACCCGGGAGTGGACCGAACGTATCGTAGGGTGGCGAACGATTACTACTGGCCAGGAATGTACCGGGACGTGAAGCGTTACGTGGGAAAATGTGGCACCTGCGCGTTGCACAAGCCGAATCAAGCTAGGCCGATGGGGTTGATGGGACCACGGATGGTTGTCCAACCGTGGGATACGGTTGCATCCGATGTCATGGGACCGTACCCACGATCGAAGGCGGGGAATCGGTACTTGATAGTATTCGAGGATATGTTCACCCGCTGGATCGAATGTGTCCCCGCGGCGGCGGCCACGGGGAAGACCATCATGGACGCCTTCCGCGCTAGAGTTCTCTGTCGGTGGGGAACACCGCGTAGACTTTTGACGGACAACGGGACTGAATACGTGAACCAGACGGTACAGAAACTGACGGACGAGTACGGTATCGAGCGAATGACGACCCCACCGTACCACGCTCAGGCGAATCCCGTAGAGAGAGTCAATCGAAATCTAAAAACCATGATCTCGAGTTACATTTCTACCGACCACCGCGAATGGGACATGCGCGTAGCCGAATTTCAGTTCGCGTATAATACAGCTGTGCATTCGTCTCTGGGGGTGAGTCCAGCGTTCTTGAATCTCGGTAGAGAACCGCGACCAGCGCAATACTGGACTCGAGTCGCGGAAGAGGAGATACCGAACGCACCCGATCGCGAGAAATGGGTCGCGAGAATGAGCAAGTTAGTGGAACTGAGAGATCTCGTGACGCGTAATATCCGCGAGGCGTCCGCCAAGCAAGCGGCATATTACAACCGTAGTAGAAAGAACGTTCCGTTGCATGTTGGTGACCGCGTTTATCGCCGATACCGTGTACTGTCGAATGCCGCAAACCATTTAACTTCAAAGTTTGCTAAGAGATACGCGGGACCGTTCACAATATCGCGAATGAAATCGCCGAATGTAGTCGAGTTGCCCGATAATGCCGGTCGACCTGCGGGGACGTGGCATGTGAAAGATCTAAAGATTACGGGCAATAAGCGAGGCGCGGAGAGCTCGGCGTGACCGACCGAACTAACAGTTAGAACATGGGTTGGTCATTTCGCACTGCTTGTATTCGTTTAGAGAAAGAACAGAGCGCTGTGCGTAATGTCGGGTGACGAGCAACTGCGGAAGGTCCGCGAGGAGGCTCGCCGACGGTATTACGGGGGAGAGGCTGTGCCGGAACCCCCCGCGAGGGAGCCAACACCGTCCGCGGAGGACCAGATCGCCGCAGCGCGGCGGAGAGCAGCGCAACGGTACGCCGAGGCGAGGGCAACCGAGGGAGCGACCGTCGAAAGGGCTGCGCCAGCGACGGAGGCGGTCGGGACCACGGCTGCGCCACCGGCCAAGGGCGCCATCGCCAGGCGACCGCCCAGCAGGGCAGAGATCGAGGCAGCGGACCCGGGTCCAGGGCCCTCGAACGCGGTACGACGCACCCCAGCCCCGAGGCCGAGAGGGACCATGCCGGAGGAGGAGAAACACCTCCACTGGAGGGATCCCATCGACGAGGTCATTGCCGGCCTCACAATAGACGAGGAGGACACCCCCCGACGACCAGCCCCGCAAGAGGAGGCCCGCGGGTTGCCGCCGGCAGGATGGTCCGCCGCGCGAGAAGCCGCGCAGGAGGCGCGCAGAGAGGCCGAGGAGGATCGGGCCGCGCAAGAAGCGCGCAGGAGCGCCGAGAAGGGCCGAGCCGCGCAAGAGGCGCGCCGGGACGCAGAGGAGGGCCGCGCCATCGAGGAGGCCCGGGCAGCAGCACCCAAGGGTTGCCTCAACTGCCGGTCGCCGGGGCACTCGTGGAAGCGGTGCACCCAACGCCTAAGAATAGGGTTTTGCAGGCTGTGCCACCGCGACGGAGTCACCACCGCCGCATGCCCGGGTCCTCATGGCCTGGAACGAGCGGCGCACTATCGGGCCGAGAAGGCGAGGCAGCGCCGGAGCAACAGGCCCGCGGACCGGTACCCATTTGACATGGCCTGCCCGCGGTGTCTGCAGGACGGCCACGGACCGAGGGAGTGTACGTTGCCCTGGGACCCCTCGCGCCCATACTGCATCTCGTGCTATCGCGTGGGGTACACCAGGACAACGTGCCCCGACTGTTCACCCCGCCGCTCACGGTGGTGATCGGCGCTGTGCGCGTGAGGAGAAAGGAGGGGACTCTCCCCAACGATTGATCTAAAGAAAGACTATTTTTGTTTATGTTTTGAATGAAAAGGATGAGTTATTTTAGTTTTGTTTGTAGCCAGTAAGCCAAAGTTTTGTGTTCAAGTAATTAGGAAATAGGAGTTAATAGTTACCTAAAAAAAAAAAAAAAAAAAAAAAATTTTTTTGGTTGATTTGAATAGTTTTTTTTGTACGTTAGATGATAAGAAAAAAAAGAACGACCATGATTGTCGACGAGGAAGCGTTACAAATAAAACGGGTAGTGGAAAAAAAAGACTGTTTTGTGGATTTGATATTGATTTCATAGGTTAAGTCGGGGTAAGGTTGTTGATTTAAAGTAGTAAGTAAGACTCGATTGGTGATGGGATCGATCGGGGGCGGGATGGGCCACGACTCTGCTGCGACGTGGCAAAGGGTGTATCGGCGTGGGCCTACCCGTCGCGGGGTAGACCATAGCCTAGTGGGGGGATGTGACGAGGCATTATAAGCCTCGCGGTCACGTCGATAAATAGGCAGCAGCGTCGCGCCGTCTCGCACCCGTGGTGTAAATAAGGTACGGTCGAACGGGCACTGTCGTCGAAATCTTCGTAAATTCCAGGAAGACGGCGAGCGACGACGTCGGAAAGCGACGGAGAGAGACGAAGGCCGACGGCAGTGCGAGAGAGATGGCTGCGCCGAGCGTCAATCGTCGATCATCGGACGGACCTTCCCCCACCACGGGAGCGAGCGATCGACGAGCCGGTCGGCCACGAGCAATTAGAATAAGAGAGTAGTTAGTAAGAGTTTGGATAGAAGAGGAGTTAGTATGATTTTGGATTGAAGAGTAGTCAGGAAGATTGTGGAGTGCGGTTTGAGCGACTGACAGAGAGAGTTAGGTTTGGGAGATTGAAAGCGAGAGCACGCACAGAAATAGCGAAGTCAGTAAAGTGTAGAAAAGAAGTCAGAGTTTGATATAAAGAGTTTGAACTAAAGAGTGAGGAGTCCGCGGTAGAAAAGAAAGAGAGTGAACCGAGTGTAGAGTGAGAGCGAGAGCGAGAAAAGAAACAAGTAGTGTGTGAGCGAGAGGTAATGAGAGAGAGGATACGGCGAGCGAGCATGCGAGAGGGACAGCAGGACCAGAGGACGTGAGGACGAGAGAGAGCGAACGAGGCTGAGCCACCGGCACCCGTGCAAGCGAGCGAGAGAGAACGCTGCGAGGGTCGAGAACTACGGTAGAAGGTAGGCGCACGTGGTGCACCAATTTCTTTGTAACGCGACGCCGTAGAGCGTGTCTTGCCCCGTCCCCTCGCCCTGCGAATCAAAGGCTGTGCCCTCCGGCGTCTCCGGGGGTCGGTCTGAGGGTGTGAATGTGAAATGTAAATGCGTGTGTAAGAGAGGGAGGATGATCTTGTATAGCGTGTAAGAGAATAAACGATTATTTTTCTTGTTGTGGAAATTATCGGTGCTCACCCGTTATTTCGGATAGATAAATTAAGTATTTGAACGTGCCCCCGAATACCCCCGTCCTTCCCTGAGTTAAGCCGAGGCGAGGCGGTAAAGTAAGAAAACCCCCTTGGTATTTCGGGGCGAAAGAAATACCTGGCGCCCTAAGACGGTGAAGACAAAATTTGGAAGAGAAGACAACGGGCGTCATTAGGGATTTTTGGCTGGCAGCTCGCCACCCTGTTTCGACGAAATTTTCAGGGGAACGAGCTCGTCACAACGTATATATATATATATATATATTGAAATGTTCTATAGGTACTCGAAGAGAATTGAGGGGTAGACGTAAAAAAAAAGAAAATTTTAATAATTCTTTATTGATTTATATATTGCTAATTTCACACGGTTCCTTATCTTAATGGTCCACGCTCGCTCCTCGACTTGTATTGGTGCGTCTCACCGGTCGTCGCCGTGCGGTGATTGGCGCGATCTGCAGTGATTGTTTCCGTAATACTTCGGCTGATAGTTCACGCAGTTCCTTATCCTAATTGTCCTGTGTCGTTCTTCGATTCAATTGGCGCGGCTCACCGGACGTTGCTGTGCGGTGATTGGTGCTTCGCGTGGTACTAATGCGTCTGATTAGCTGCGTCGTAATCGATGAGAATTGATTCTCGATGAGTTGACAGCTAAGATGGCGGCGTCGAAGTGTGTCGAGGACGTGCTTCGTGTTTTGTGTGTCGAAATTACGGATTTATATGTAAAGGTAAGTCCCTTTTCAATTAAATTAATCTTGGTGTGTATTTGCTCTTGCTTTGCTTTGGTTTTAGGTCCGCCAGGTGTCTTTTTTTCTTCAGTTTTGCGCTGGTGTGGGACGTCTTTTCAATCTCGGTGAGTATTCATCGTGTTAAGAGATTTTATTCGTTGTTCCTACCCTATTGTTGTTTTTCTATTTTGTTACAGGGTTTGCCGTGGAGACAGGATCTTTTAATGGAGCTGCCGTTGTGTGTTAGACTGATTTTGACACGTTGTATTCTTCCGAAAAACTTTGGTGAGTTATCTTTTTATTTTTGATATTTTACTCCCTTCGTAGTAGTCTATGTTATTTATCCTTTACTCTTTATTCCTTATGTATTGTTCCTTATTTGTTGATCTGAGTTCCCTTACCGCGGTGCCTTTGCGCACTTGATTATTCCTTACTATTAGAATTCTACGAGATTCTCCGCTGTTGAGCCTTTGCGCAATTTGATTTTTTAATAACTTGTTTCGTCTTTACTTCCTCCACTCCGTGGTATAGTATTATTATCAAAATGCAATTTGATTTTTCCTTTTCTTTACCCGTGAGTTGTTCTAGAGTTAGCCACCCTCGCTCTCCTCTCGGAGAGTAATGTCCCAGCCTTCTCACGAATTTCTCACTTTGAAGATATTGGATTTTTTTGTCAAATTCTACTCCAAAAATTCTATACTCGAACCCGTTTATTCCCTCTTTCCTCTCCAGCGAGTCGGTCTCGAGTTGGCCACCCTCACTCTCCTCTCGGAGAGCAATGTACCAGCTTTCTCAAGACTTTCTCGCTTTCAAAGTCTGTGAATTTTCGGTGATTTCTCCTTATTTTTCCTCGCTTATATATTTTCCTTTCTATCCTTCTACTTTGGAGAAACTCTTCCATCTATCTTATTTTCCTTGAATTTATCTTTTCTGTCCTTTTCTAATTCTGTTTTCATTTTCAGGTGCGGTGGCAGATGGCGGCACGTGGCCAGGGCGGGAAAACATCTCATTGTCCCCCCTGATTTTTCCACGCGGAGTCATGCTGAGCTGTGGATGATGTACCTTCTTTCGCAGCTTGAGTATGCGCAGCGAGGGAAAATCATTTCTTATCATTTTCTGTTTTCTGTTCTATTACTCTTGCTTTTATTTAAGGTTTTCTTATTTATTTCTTTACTTTGTTTGTAATTTCTTTTGCTTTGATTGTTTTATATAGTCTTATTTTTCAGCTTATTTTGTCTTTTGTTTCGAGCTGCTTGTTTTTCTTTTTGCTTCTATCTGCTTTTTAAATAAAATTTCTTTTGCTTTGTTTTTGTTTGTTCTTGTTGACTTATTTTTTTTTTCGCTTTATTTGCCTTTTGTTTCTAGCTGCTTTTGGTTTGTTTTCTTTTCTTTTGAATATTCGTTTTAGGAAAGGTAAGGAAAGTAAAAGTCGTGGGTTGATATAACAAAAAATTTTTTTTTATTTTAAATTGATGTAACCGAGGCTGTGTCGGATTGCTCCTCATCTGACGGTTGGACCTCCGCTTGGTACTGCGGCCATAACCTGCCCCAGTCGCTTCGCGGCTCCTCCTCCTCGTCGTCGCTCGGGATGTAGGTTGTTATGTCGTCGTCATCTTCACTGTCCTCGTCGTATATGTCGTTGTACGTTGTAAGCTGTTGTCTTGGTAAGTCACTCCTTGCTGCTGTCCCTCGGATTTCGTCCCGTGTCAGGTCTCTTCCGGCGTATTTTCGCCACCAGTGCAGTTCGTCATTTCTAGAAGAGAGGTGTGGCCCTTGGCTGTGCCAGCAAAATGGCTGCCTCTTCTTGGTTGTGATGGCTGCCCCCATATCGACTGCCATTTCTGTGTATGTTTCGCCGTCCTCTGTATTGACTAATTGTCCATATATAGCCTCTGTGCCTGTTCTTTCCTTCTCGATGGTTAAGTCCCAGTTTTTTTTTAGGATTATCGTTCGAAGTTCGGCCATTGACTCCCATTTGTAGAGCGTGTGGTCCGGTGGTTGTAGTCCTTGGATGGCACATGGGATCGCTGTCCATGGGTATCCGAACGTCCATGTCGGTGGGGTGTAGCAGTCCTCTCTTTCGTAGATCAATTCTAAACCATAGTCCCCCATCCATACCTTTACTTCGTCTTCTTCGTGGTCGACGCTGATGATGTTTGCTCTCGAGAACTCGTCTCCTTCTTTGACAAGGATGCCCCTTCCTTGATATAGTTCTTCTTCGAGGCATGGGTGAGTTCCTTCGTTGATTTTTTTTATATTTTCGATGACTTTTTGTATTTCGTATCCGTCCCGGGGTATCCACACACACACCTGCTCTGGGGAGATCACTCCAGCCACTTTAATGTTTCTATAAGTTCCTCTTATTCCCTCGATCGGGCAGTTTCGATACGTTAGAGCCATAGTTGTTATTTCTCTGACTGTTATCGGTTGAATGGTCTTCCAGCGATATTCCTGGGTACGACGCCCGAATATTCTCGTCCGTGACTGTGAATAATTCGAAGTCATTGACGTTCTCTATTGTTATTAATTTTTTTTCTTCCTTTGTTTTGCGTTGTTTTTGTCGTCGTTTTGCCTTCTTCTTTTTTTTATTAATTTTAGTTTCGAAAATTTTTTTTGTTTCTTTCTCACCTTCCATCCTTCTTTATTCACTTTTTGTTTTGAACTGACTTTGTGGGTGTCTTCCTTTTCCTTCGTTTCCGTTAGCCTTTGATCATTTTTGGCCTTAAGGGTTTCGATCTACTTTCGAATTTCACCTCCTTTTGGCTTATCTGCCCTCTATTGATTTGATCGAGTTATCTTTTCGATCGTTCCACCGTTGTGATATTAGTCACAGTGGTTTTGATTATCTTTCTTTTATCTTTTCTCGCTTGTTCTTGTAGTATTCTTTCTTTTATTGTTTGTTTTTGTTCATTTCTTCCTCGTCTTCTTGGGGAGTTTTTTCTTTGTATTTTTTTAATAGACATCCGTGGAATTTTCCTCTTTCCCGGCCTGTTGCGGGGTCCCGAAGGAGATATGTTGCGATGCCTACACATTTGGCTATCTCATACGGGCCCTCGTATAGTGGCATGAATTTTGCGGTCTTTTTCTTATTCGGGTCAGAGACATTCAAGGCTCGCACTAACACCTTTTCTCCCTTTTCAAAGGTGGTTGTTATGTGTTTTTCGTTGAATCTTTGTGCTCGTTTTTCTCCCTTTTTTCTGATTCTTTCTTTGACGAGCGCGATTTTCTCT
This sequence comes from Netelia melanura, assembly GCA_964007305.1. Classification (NCBI taxonomy): domain Eukaryota; kingdom Metazoa; phylum Arthropoda; class Insecta; order Hymenoptera; family Ichneumonidae; genus Netelia; species Netelia melanura. The sequence goes on from OZ023257.1 coordinate 17,073,706, forward strand.
TCTTGCGTTAATAGGTCGACCTCCTCGTTGTTGAGTGCTAGTATCCATTTCTTCCAGATCCGAAACGGTTTCTTCTTTGTGTGTAATTCTGTTGGTGTTATTTCCGTAGTTTCGTGGTGAGTGTCATTTATACACGTTTCGATAACCGGTAACCATCGCACCCATGCGACGTGGTTCTCTTCTAAGAACGTCCTGAAGAATCTTGATAATTCCCGATTTACGCGTTCAACTATGTTCCCTTGTGGGTGTCGTATTGACGAAAAGATGCCCTTTATTCCTTCCTTTTCTAGTTTTTCGAGCCAGGTTTTTGAAGTGAACTGCGTGCCGTGGTCGAACTGTATCCTTTTTGGTTTTCCGTATTTTGGGATGTAGTCCTGGAATATTTTTCTTATTGTGGCTTCTGCGTTTGCTCGTCTCAGTGGGTATAGTTTTACTAGTTTTGAGAAGGCATCAATTGTTACGAGTATGTGTTTTACACCGCCGCTGGCTGTTGGTAGCGGTCCAAAAAAATCAATGGATAATAGGTCGCCTGGCCCTTCCGGCAAGATTGTTTGCATTTTTGCATAGCTTGTTTGGTTTGGTACTTTATTCCTCTGGCACGTATCACATCCTGCCAGGATTTTTCGGACTCGTTCCGCCATATGTGGGTGTGTGAAGTCTTCATCTAGGACAAGGTATGTTTTCTTAGCCCCTACATGTCCATAGAGAGTGTGACATTCCTTAATGATCTGTTCCAGTAGGTGTTTTGGAATTACCGCCTTCCAAGCACCTTTCTTGTTCGTCTTCTGGAGGCATTCTTCTTGGATTCTGTACCCCTTTTTTCCTTGTTTCGTCATGACTTCCTCCCATATGGCTGTTAACGTGGGGTCCTTTTTCTGCTCTTCTCCGAAGGTGCGAAAGTATTCTTCTATTTCTGTTTTTAATTCATGTGCTAGCACGGTTGCGATAATGAGGCATTTTTTTTCGTTATTCTCATTGATTTCTGGTCGACTTAGCCAGTCTGCTACCGGGTTCTCGCGGCCGGCGCAATGTTTGACTTCTAAATCGTATTCCTGGATTAGGAGGGCCCATCGTAGTAGCCTGTCCCCCCCAAATCGGCAAGTTTTGAGAAATGTCAAGGCCTTGTGGTCTGTGATGATCTGGATTTTTGCTCCTCTTAGGTACGATCTAAACTTTTGGAGGCTCCAAACTATTGCTAGCAATTCTTTTTCGGTTGTTGTATATCGTAGCTCGGCTCCTTTTAGTGTCCGGCTTGCGAATGCTATCACACTTGTATCTCCTTTTTCGTCCTTTTGTCCGAGGACTGCCCCTAAGGCGTATCCGCTCGCATCCGTGGTCAGGATGTACCCTCTTTTGGGATCTGGGTATCTTAGGATGATGTCTTCTATGAATAGTTTCTTAGTGTTTTCGAATGCTTCTTGTCTTCGTGAGTCCCAATTCCATCGTTCTCCCTTTCTCAGGAGTTCAATGAGGGGTATCGTTGCTGCAGCGTGTTGGCTGGTGAACTTCGTGTAGAAGTTAATGAGTCCCAAGAAACCCCTAAGCTGTTTGAGGTTTTGCGGTTGTGGGAATTCCTGAATTGCCTGTATCTTTTCTGGTTGGGGTTTTATGCCGGTGGTTGTAAGGATGTGACCGAGGAACTCCACTTGTTCCTTGAAAAATGACGATTTTGAAAAGTTTAGTGTCAGGCCGTATTGCCTGAGCCTCTGGAAAAGTATTTCCATATGTTCTATGTGTTCTTCATGTGTTGCTGATATACACAAGATGTCATCCACGAAGTTTAGTACAAAGCCCTCCAAACCCGTAAGCGCTATGTCCAGGGCTTTTATTAGGCTTGCCGTGCTTGTTTTTAGTCCAAATGGGGTTACCGTAAACTGATAACATTTTCCTTCGTGCAAGAACGCTGTATATTGCCGCGACTCCATGCTTAATGGGATTTGCCAGAAACTACTGGTCATATCCAGGCTTGACATGACCCGTGCGTTGCCACACCTTCTTAATATGTCGTCTGTCGGTGGTGCGGAATCATGGTCCTCTACTAAATATTTATTTAGTTGTCTTGCGTCTAAACACAAGCGGACTGATCCGTCCTTTTTGATGACCGTCACCATTGGGTTAATGTATTGGCTGGTGGTTCTTTCTATTACTCCATACTCCACCATCTTCGTGATTTCTTCGGCCACCTTCTCCCTGTATTGCAGCGGGATCGGGTATGATCGGTGGATATATGGCGTGGGATCCTTCAGGACCAATTTGTGGACGTATGCTGTCATTCTTCCTGGTATTCTTGAAAATAATTCCCTTTGTTCTGATAGGACCGTCTTGAAGGCTTCCTTTATGTGCTTCGGCAGTTCCCTTGCTTCGTCTAGTTTTTGATCTACTTGTTGTTCTGTCAAGTCGTTCTTCTCTGGTTCATGATGTTCTATTTCCATTGTTGTCGTTGGTTGCGTTCTTATTGTTTTCCATCTATTTCCTTCCAGGTACATGATGGGTGTCTCATCAAGTCTTATTGTTCCTGTTTGGAGATCGAGGTCTATTTTGAACTTCTGCATCCCGTCTATTCCGAGCAGTGCTTGTCTTCTTAGCCTAGGTACAATCATGATTGGCAGATTCGTTTCTACGTGATTGATCTTTGTCTTCACGAGGATCTGCTTCTTGATTTTACTCTTGTTGCCGCCAAATGCTCCTTGGACTTCCCCTCCGACGACCGGTAGGACCGGGCACTCCTCTAGTTCGTTTGTGAGTCCTTCGTAGCATTCTTCCGATATGCAGGTCACTTCACTGCCACTGTCGATCAGCATAGGGATTTCCTTTTCTCCAATATTGGCGATTACGACTGGACATGGTGGGTTGCTGTCTAATTCTTGTACCAATGTCGGTCCTTCCTCGGCTAGATATTCTCCGGGATTCTCCCACGTATTCTCTATTGTGTGTTTCTTTTTGATAGTCAGAATACCTGTTATTATGTTTTTGTTTTGTTGTTTATTTCTTCTTCTTCGCTCTCGTGTTTTCTCGTTTCGTTTTTGTCTTCTTCTTACTTCTTCTAATTCTTCTAGTTGCTCGTCTTCGTCCGTTGCACCTCGCTCATGTGGTGTCTCTAAAGTCATGATTACGGGTGCAACGTCTATTCGTTTCCCTGGTCCTTTGTTTCAGGAACGGCTGGGGTGTCTTTCTTATGGGCCTCTTGATTTTCTTCCGGTCTTTGTGGTGGCCAATTCTTCTGTTCCGGGACTTGGTTCCTTGTCCATGATCTCTCCCCCCAATTTTGTTGTCTTTGGTATCTCTCTTGTCCTGGGCTTTGGGACCATCGAGGTGGTGGTGGGTTCTGGTAACCTCGTTGTCGTTGCCATCTGTTCTCCCTCTCCTTTTGGTGATTTTCATCAGTTCCTGTGTTCGGTCGGTTACGACGTTTCTGTGCGTTTAGCAACCCTGCCCCGTCCATTCCTTCGAGTAGTATGAGGAACTCGTCGACGGTCTTTACCGTTCCTATTTGGACTGCTGCCCTTATGGTTTCATCAAAATGATTTCCGAGATGTCGGATGATTTCCTCATTTGATAGGCTTTTGCCCAGATCTTTTGCATTGCCGAAAATTCTGGTTGCATATTCTGCTCGAGTTGCTTTATGTTCGTCGAGTTCATATGCCCCAAACTCTAGGTTTCGGCTTACTTTTGCCTGTATCTCTCGATTCCAGTATCTCGATTTGAATTTTTCGGCGAATTCCTCGATGGTATGGATATCGTCCTCCACCACTCTCCACCAGTCCTTGGCGGCTCCTTTTAATGACGTGCCGATCAAATAGTGGAGGTCTGTGTTCCCCGTTACCCTCCAGAACTGTTGGAGGTCTCTTAAGTACCTGATTGGTCTTTCTTTTCCGTCGCCTGAGAAAGTTGGAGGTTGTTGTTTGGCTACGTACAGCTGACTGACGTTCATGCCTCCTCCTGTTAGATTCATTGTTTGTGACATTTTGGCTCGGAATTCTTCTTCCCAATGTCCGAGTTTGTTACTATTTTCTTTTGCCATTGTTGCTGTTGTTTTCATGTTTTCATGGACTTGGTTCATATTTGTCATTGTTCTCTGGAGTTTCTTCTCCAAAGCGTCGAAGTCGGCTTTTCTCTCCCTATCGACTTCGTCGATGCTTGCCGCTACGGTGTCTTGTGCGATGGTAATTTTTCGGTCGGTTTGTGCGACCACTCTGTCGAGTTCTTCTTGAAACTCTAGTCTTGAAAATTCCTGCGTTTGTTTGCACCGTAGTACACATTTTTCGTCTTGTTCTTTGAAGTTTTCATTTCGGAGAATCCTCTCCCTGTTCTGTTCGTTTTTTACTTCTTTAAGTTCTCGCATTAACAAGCGAATTGACTCTTCCAGTTCAATTTGCATCTCTTCGGACATCACGGTCCCTTCCTCCATTAGACTATCGTTTACTGGTCCTTCTTCCGGTCTTTCCGGAGTTGCGGCGTTTGGATCCATGTTTTTTTTTTTTTTTTTTTTTTTTTTTTTTTTTTTTTTTTACTGTCTCAACTTCTTCGAGTCCCTGTTCGGGCGCCAAATGAAATGTTCTATAGGTACTCGAAGAGAATTGAGGGGTAGACGTAAAAAAAAAGAAAATTTTAATAATTCTTTATTGATTTATATATTGCTAATTTCACACGGTTCCTTATCTTAATGGTCCACGCTCGCTCCTCGACTTGTATTGGTGCGTCTCACCGGTCGTCGCCGTGCGGTGATTGGCGCGATCTGCAGTGATTGTTTCCGTAATACTTCGGCTGATAGTTCACGCAGTTCCTTATCCTAATTGTCCTGTGTCGTTCTTCGATTCAATTGGCGCGGCTCACCGGACGTTGCTGTGCGGTGATTGGTGCTTCGCGTGGTACTAATGCGTCTGATTAGCTGCGTCGTAATCGATGAGAATTGATTCTCGATGAGTTGACAGCTAAGATGGCGGCGTCGAAGTGTGTCGAGGACGTGCTTCGTGTTTTGTGTGTCGAAATTACGGATTTATATGTAAAGGTAAGTCCCTTTTCAATTAAATTAATCTTGGTGTGTATTTGCTCTTGCTTTGCTTTGGTTTTAGGTCCGCCAGGTGTCTTTTTTTCTTCAGTTTTGCGCTGGTGTGGGACGTCTTTTCAATCTCGGTGAGTATTCATCGTGTTAAGAGATTTTATTCGTTGTTCCTACCCTATTGTTGTTTTTCTATTTTGTTACAGGGTTTGCCTTGGAGACAGGATCTTTTAATGGAGCTGCCGTTGTGTGTTAGACTGATTTTGACACGTTGTATTCTTCCGAAAAACTTTGGTGAGTTATCTTTTTATTTTTGATATTTTACTCCCTTCGTAGTAGTCTATGTTATTTATCCTTTACTCTTTATTCCTTATGTATTGTTCCTTATTTGTTGATCTGAGTTCCCTTACCGCGGTGCCTTTGCGCACTTGATTATTCCTTACTATTAGAATTCTACGAGATTCTCCGCTGTTGAGCCTTTGCGCAATTTGATTTTTTAATAACTTGTTTCGTCTTTACTTCCTCCACTCCGTGGTATAGTATTATTATCAAAATGCAATTTGATTTTTCCTTTTCTTTACCCGTGAGTTGTTCTAGAGTTAGCCACCCTCGCTCTCCTCTTGGAGAGTAATGTCCCAGCCTTCTCACGAATTTCTCACTTTGAAGATATTGGATTTTTTTGTCAAATTCTACTCCAAAAATTCTATACTCGAACCCGTTTATTCCCTCTTTCCTCTCCAGCGAGTCGGTCTCGAGTTGGCCACCCTCACTCTCCTCTCGGAGAGCAATGTACCAGCTTTCTCAAGACTTTCTCGCTTTCAAAGTCTGTGAATTTTCGGTGATTTCTCCTTATTTTTCCTCGCTTATATATTTTCCTTTCTATCCTTCTACTTTGGAGAAACTCTTCCATCTATCTTATTTTCCTTGAATTTATCTTTTCTGTCCTTTTCTAATTCTGTTTTCATTTTCAGGTGCGGTGGCAGATGGCGGCACGTGGCCAGGGCGGGAAAACATCTCAATATATATATATATATATATATATATATATATATATATATATATATGTGTGCGTGTGTATGTGTGTGTGGGCTCGGCTATGGGTACGCGTGTAGGAGTGCATGCCGATTCCAACGGCCGCTATAGTCGAGAGACGCGAAGCTACAATTCAAACAAACCTTACGCTCGCTATGAGAATCCGATCGAGCTGAAATTTTGACCCTGCATAGACAAAGGTGCCAGAGAGTGGACCTTGGTATTTTTTCCTATAATTTAGAACTAGAAAACCCATTTTTCCGGGCTACCGTTGAGAACAAACATATATTTTATATATAAATGAATATATATATGTATATATGTATATACACAATGAATATACCTGATAGTTGCGTTGACGTTGCCATAGCCGTTGAATAGTTTACTAGCGCGCATTTTTCCACCGAATGCAATCAAATAAAATGCAAAACGTGCGTATTTCTATTGCGCGTTAGTTGTCTATTCAGCCACTATGATAAAGTCGATGCAACTATCGGAAATATTCATCTTATATATAAATATATATAATATTTTTTTTGGTCACTGTTACATGTGACGTGTGCTTTGAAGTTTCAATTAGTACTCCAGCAAGCACTGAACAACCGATGAAATTGACAGATACACAAAAAATTATAGCAGACAGTGACTCTTGGTATAAATTTTTCATAATTTTGGAAATGGTATTGCAAGTGCCGAACGATTCAAAATCATCGTTCGTATCTTTTCCCGCCCTGGGTGATTTGAGGGTATTTAGAGAGTTATGGCAAAAAATTTGAAAACAAATACCAAGACCCTCTTTTTGCCATAAAGTTCTGTCTACCTGCCAATTTTTATCCTGGTCGGTTGTCTATCGCACGTATGTTTATTGATCGAAATTGCGAAGCGCACGTCACATATAACATTGACTCGTACTTGTGCGTGGTGTAAAAAAGCTCTACGTTTCAAAGATTTTTATCACGACTATCTTTATTGTAATATGATTATGAAAGTTCCCGACCCCATTGTACTTCAAAGGCAGTACGCGCCGATGCGAATGTCTCCACAAAAATACGCTAGCAATCCAGTCACTTTTCGAAGCACGAAATTATTCTGTAATAGCAAAAGCATTTCATACTTATGTCGATATTGGCGGAAAATTGAAGAGTGATTTCTACCAGTTATTCTCGACCAATTGCAATAAACATACGAGATTTGTTGTATTCGACATCATCATTATGAATATGTATTATTCGAAGAATGCAACATTTTATCCCTTGGAGCCTTTCTTTTTATCTTGGCCCGTTCACGAATGAATACGGTTTTTAGTGTGCGTTCACCCCTAAATGACGATCGACCAAAATTTAAAAAATTGTATCGACTCGTTCCACTAATTATACTTGCATTGCAATCCATTTTTACGAGGTTGCGTCGATAACGCACGGTAAGAACACGGTTGGAACAAACTTATATGAACGTGATTTTAGCCCGGAATGTGCAAAGTGCTAGCCGATCGTGCGATGCACTTGACTAAAATACCGAAGAAAAGTTTGAACCCCTTCATTATGAGATATCGGAAAAACAAAAAAATTCGTATCCGCTAATTTTCCATCATCTATGTGTATACAAATTTACATCCCAATATGTTGAAAATTCTCGAAGATACGCATGAAAAATGTTCATTTTTGCAATAAACAATATGAAATTTGTTGATCTGCATCATTCTCATTTCCAGTATATATAATACGGAAAAAAATTAATTTTGTTGCAGTTTGTAACTTATTCACATCTTGAACTGTTCAATAGTTATCGATAAAGAAGGATAAAAAACCCTATTTTCGAGGGTGCATTTCACGCCTTCAAAATCAATATTATACGCGTCGCCTATTGTTATTCATTCTACCAACATGCCAAATTTTATGCAATTCATCTCAGGTTGACTTCCAAGACAGATTCCTTGTAAGTACATGTACACCAATTATTTTGTATTTCTTTGCCGTTTGTAAGCGTTTTCCACTTTTCACTACAAGGAGGTGATCGATTTTCAAAAACTATTTTTTGGTATTTATTTTTGTAATTTTGTTCTGATTTATAAAACAAGGTAACATTCTCATAATCAAAATAATAAGTTATTGTGAAAAAAAATCTTTTTTTTCTGACATGTTACTTTGCTTTATAAACATAGAAAAATGAATGAATAACGAAAAACATACAAAAAAAATATAGTTTTCGGAAGTCGTTCACCTCCACGCGTACACTATTATTTTGTCGATAGCGAAACAAAACCCATTGATGAAAACTTTTTGTAGTATATTGAAAGGTTGAAAGTTTCTAATATTGTTTTTCCATCGTATTTCTGACTAATAAAAAAATTATTAGATAAATAGTACGAAATAATTTTTTATTATGTTATAAATAATCTTATCCCAAATTATAGTGTTTTTGTTACAACTTCAACATACATTTTTTTTTAAAGTTATGCAATTCTTGATTAAAGAGTCAAAAGAATTTACATTATTTTTATCACAACAAATTTTGTAAAAACATACTACACATCATGTTTTATCTCGTTAGAAACTAACGATAGGCAATATTTTTTTATTTTCTAATAAGTGAGTGAGCTCGCTGCATTGATCGTTTTATTGCATGTGAATGAAAAATATTATCATGTTCTTTTTTATGTTATATTAGGTTTTGTTGTTTGCATAATATAATTACTTTATTTATTATATTTAAAGATAATTTTTTTCGATAATATATTTATTTGATTTTATTACATGTAAAAGTATTTGTCGTATGTATTGTATGGCAATTTTTTTTTTTACTATGTTCTTCTCTAGCTGTGAGAAGTACATATATACTTCTCAGAACGACGAGTTGCTGAAAACAAAATCCGGTGAAACAGTCGAGGATTGCGGGCGATGACGCTCGCGATCGTCGATTGTTTCACCGCCGCACCCCATCGTTATCGGCGGATTTGACGCGAGATTAGTCGCTCACTGAAACTGGCACGGGAAAAACGAGTCCCGCGTCATTTCACATAGATTTTTTTTACAATTATTATCTACTGTATCGTATATACAGTGTGTAAATTTTCAGTGCGCGAATTAGAATTTAGTGAGTGAGTGTTGAAAGTGAAGTGTTGCGATGGGTAATTGCCATAATAGAAGGCGTAAACATTCGCTGCGACGAGTTTTTTATGCTCGGTAAGTACAGTTGGCTCACGCTATAAAATTACAATCTATTATTTGCATTTCGTAGCCGAATTAGCCGTGGTGACCGCGTAGTGTATCAAGAATCTGCTGCTAGCATGGGGGGGGGGGGGGCGGAAGGACGGTGAGCCCGCCACTGCACTTGCTTCCCGCGGGAAGCTCCGACGCTTCTCGGCGCGCTTTGATTAGACCAACGTGGGGTTCAACATATGACATCGTCAAAAAATACGATTTAAACAATTTTTGTTTCTGTACGTACATATTTTTCTCCATATGTGGTTCAAATTTCATAAAATTCTGACCAGTGGAAGTATGATAAATTATGTTTTGAAGTTAGCGCTTGAAACCATTTCAAGCGATTTGACAGAAATTCGCAAACGGCCTAAGGGGATAAGCACATGAAATCTGCCCCCGCACATAATAAATCTAGATTGACACCATAGATTGGCATCTACATAACTAAAAAGTCCTATAAATATCAAACTTTAAATTGCCTTTTTCTAGGAGGCATGGAGGGGGAAAGCAAAATAAAAAAAATGTTTTTTCTCGAAAACGGCTTGACCGATTTTGATGAATAAAAAATATGTTACACTTGTCAATAAAACCATGAAGAAAAAACAAATTTTTATTCTGAAAAAAAAAGACGGGTAGAAAAAAAATTTTTAATTCTTCAAAAAATTTTGTTTAAGTTATGTTTCAAAGTTACATCTCCAATTTTGTTTCCAAAGAAAACCTTAAAATGTCTACTTTAACATATATTTTTTTCAAATTTTTCGTAGAGGTAGTTCATCGCGAAAAACGATGATAATCATGTAAGCGGCGCGGCATCACGCTCTCGCTGTAGCCGCGCACGTATTACTAGCCTGATTTTTATGCTAAATTCCTGAATTTCGGCTGGTTTAAATTGATAAATGTCTGGCAAAAAGAAGGGAATTATATATGTATATTGGCCGTGTTCCGGTATGTATACTGTCAGTACTGAATATCTACAGTCGGTGACGAAATTGAGTAGACACCCTCTAGTATGCGTGCGCGGTTAGAGCGAGAGCGTGATGCCGCGCCGCTTGCATGATTTTCATCATTTTTCGCCATGAACTACCTTTACGAAAAATTTGAAAAAAATATATGTTAAAGTAGACATTTTAACGTTTTCTTTCGAAACAAAAGTGGAGGTGTAACTCTGAAACATAACCTTAAAAAAAATTTTTGAAAAACTCAAAACATTTTTTATTCCCGTATTTTTTTCCAGAATTAAAAAATGTTGTAAATCGCGCTCTGTTAGCGCTATCCTTCTTTTGTATATAGCATTATGTGATAGAGGCCCAAACATGTCGCCACAATGCGGCGACTGCCGCACACTGATTTCTTTGTCTATCTTCGTGACCGACCAACGCGACAAAGCGTCAGTTCGGCCTAAGCCACTGATCGAGCGTGTCACTTCATTTTTGTTCTCAATTAGAATAAAGACATTATCCTAACCTGTGGTGTTTTCAATTCACTATTTATTACTACCTCGCCTCTGCACAAAAAATTAATTTTCTTAATGGTTTTATTGACGAGTACCTATAACATAATTTTTATTCATCAAAATCGGCCAAGCCGTTTTCGATAAATATAATTTTGTTTATTTTGCTTTCCCCCTCCATAACTCGTACAAAAACACAAGGTTGATATTTACAGGAATTTTAGTTATGTAGATGTCAATCTATGGTGTCAATCTAGATTTATTATGTGCGGGGGCAGATTTCATGTGCTTATCCCCCTAGGCCCTTTTCCGAATTTACTGCTCTTCTACAGAAAAAATATGTATTCACATATAAATATATATGTGTGCATATTTGTGCACATATATTTGAACATAATTTATAATAAATAAATAAATACCCATTTACACTGCATAAACAATTTATTAATTATAACTAAAAAATACATTATTGAATATTGAACATTTTTCGACGTTTTTTTTAGTTTTGTTCAGAAAGATTTTATTGATAAGTAATTCTATATAGGGTTTTAGAGGATGTTCGACTCATTCTTAGAAAAATTTTGGGACCAATTGAAAGCCGAACAACATTGGTTCGAAAAATACCTACAGTGAGTAACAAAAATATTCGGACACCACGGTATATCGGTATAAATCATTGTGTACCGTAGTTATTTCTGAAAGAAAAAAATTCCTTTTTTTAGTGAATACATTATTGATATTTGTTAACAATAATATGTCATAAAATAATTTTTATCTATAATCTGTAGATACTTTTTTGAACATTGTATAGAACAATGCACGATTTTCGCGCAACAAAAATATTCGGACACTTATACGAAATGGGTGGTTTTTTAATTATTAATAGCCTTTAATACTTAGTGGCATATCCTGTTTGATCTTCCACGTTTTCCAGACGTTCTGGCATATTTGAAATAATTTTTTTCAAATTGTCTGAACTAATTTGTAGCCATTCTTCCTGCAATCTCGTCTTTAGTTCATCTTTCGTACGTGGGGGTGACGAACGAACTCCCTGGTCCAATTTTTCCCATAAATTTTCTATGGGATTTAAGTCCGAAGATTGAGGTGGAGGATGCAAAATTTTTGGACAATTATATAACAGATATTCCTGTACAATGCGCGCTTTGTGCTTTGGATCACTGTCTTGATAAAACTTGAATGTTCTTTCAATCCCCATTTGTGCAGCACTTTGTATCAAATTGTCTTTCAATAATTAAAGGTATTTATTTGTATCCATAATACCGTCAATAAACACTAATTTTTCTAGGAAAAAACCCTTTATAAACGAAATCAATAGACGTAAACGTGTGCAATTCGCAAAAGAATTCGGCAGCAAAGATAAATCATGGTGGAATGACGTGAAATATCACGTCATTCCACTATGATTTTCATCACAAAAGATTGTGATGAAAGTAAATTTAACGTTTCCGGGTCCGATGGACGAGCTATGGTGTGGCTTAAACCGAATACACAGTTAAAACCAAAAAATTTGCGCGCTACGTTCGAGCACGGAAACGGGAGTGTACTCGTCTGGGGGTGTTTTCGACTGCTGGTGTTGGACAATTAGTTTTTATTAACGGTATTATGGATAAAAATAAATACCTTCAATTATTGAAGGACAATTTGATACAAAGTGCTGCACAAATGGGGATTGAAAGAACATTTAAGTTTTATCAAGACAGTGATCCAAAGCACAAAGCACGCATTGTACAGGAATATTAGTTATATAATTGTCCAAAAATTTTGCATCCTCCACATCAATCTTCGGACTTAAATCCCATAGAAAATCTATGGGAAAAATTGGACCAGGGAGTTCGTTCGTCACCCCCACGTACGAAAGATGATCTAAAGACGAGATTGCAGGAAGAATGGCTACAAATTAGTTCAGACTATTTGAAAAAAATTATTTCAAATATGCCAGAACGTCTGGAAAACGTGGAAGATCAAACAGGATATGCCACTAAGTATTAAAGGTTATTAATAATTAAAAAACCACCCATTTCTTATAAGTGTCCGAATATTTTTGTTGCGCGAAAATCGTACATTATTCTATACAATGTTCAAAAAAATATCTACAGATTATAGATAAAAATTATTTTATGACATATTATTGTTAACAAATATCAATAATGTATTCACTAAAAAAAGGAATTTTTTTCTTTCGGAAATAACTACGGTACATAATGATTTATACCGATATACCGTGGTGTCCGAATATTTTTGTTACTCACTGTATTTTCACTGTATCTTTTCTCAGAAACCGTACGTCCGATTTTGACAGTTTGTGTTGTGTGTATATATCAAAGTATTATAAACATTGTGTCGAGCCATTTTTTCGATATTTTGTTTTAGAAATTGTTTTGAACTTCTGCTAAAATTTTAGACCACGTTTTTTTACCCATTTTCTCGGGTCTGAATCGTTTTTTCAACAAAATGGCTCGACACATCCTTCGTTTGGATGTAGTTATTACGTCAAAAAAAATATGCCGATACGATGAGTAGATTTCGACAAAAGGTACATTGCAACTGACAAAACATAACTTTTCAAGAAACACGATTTTCGGAAAAAGTCTCTATTTGTAACGAATTCCAAGGTATTCGTGGCATCGATCGATAAATCATTTTTATATATATTTATATGTGCGTTATAATTATTTAACCCCTTTGAGGCGGTTGGTATTCATAATTGCATGTAGTTGCACCAAACGATAAACAAAAATTGTGCTTTCAGGAAAAAAAAAATTAAAAATGCATTTTTTACTTTAGAATATGCCGAGCCCACTTCCACATACATGAAGGTAAAAAGATTCTGTTTACATAATCTAACAATCGATAGTTAGTTCGATCGATGCAACAAACACCCCGAAATTCATTAGAAATTCACCCTTTTTCTGAAAATCGTGTCTCCTGAAAAGTTATGTTTTTTCACCTTCAATGTATCTTTTCTCTAAATCTACTCATCGTATCGGTATATTTTTTTTTGGCGTAATCAGTACATCCAAATGAAGGATGTATGAAACCATTTTGTGAAAAAACGATTCAGACCCGAGAAAAATGTATTTGAAGGGCAAAAAACGTGGTAAAAAATTGTAACAAAATTTCAAAACGATGTCAAAAAATTCTGAAACAAAATATCGAAAAAATAGCTCGACACAATGTTTATAACACTTTAATATAAACGCACAACAAAAATGGTAAAAATCGGTTGTACGTTTCCTGAGAAAAGGTAAATTGAAAATAGGCATTTTTTCGAACAATATTTTTCGACTTTCAACTGCTCGTGAAACTTTTCTATTTTGAATATCCTGAAAACCCCTACACCGAATTATCAATAAAGTCTTTTCGAACAAACCTAAAAAAAAATCATCGAGAAATGTTGAATAGTTTTGAAGAAATTTCAATTTGAAGCAAAGAAGATCGGTTCAGGGCGTTCGCAAATATCTGTCAGGGGTAGATTCAGTACCGTATAGCCCTATGGCCGTTGCAGCACAAATAAACACCTCGCACTAGTATCATGTTAGTAATAGTAAAATAGTATCATGATATTGTTTTTTTTAGGCGCCATGCTTGCAAATTACCGGAGCTCGCTCCAAAGGAGGTGTCTACTCCGATCTGCAAGGCTAACGATATTCATACTGTTGCGACACAGGCTGCATCAGAAGCTTCCGCGCAGGAGGAAAGAATACTAGGTAAGCCTAAGAGCATCGGAAAACCATTATGCGAAACTCGGGAAAATTATAATTTCCCGAAATCTCGTCGAAACGAAATTGTAGATAAGTTACAAGATCAGGTTGCCGATGTAGACCTTGATCTCTGCAACGAAGAGACAATTCGTTTCTCCGATGGAAACCGGGAAAACATAACGCACGTTAGTAAACGAAAAGCTGACGAGCGTTGCGAGCGGGATTCATCTGGTCCTCAGATGAAAAGGTTAGCTGCAAGTAACTTGCAGAATGTAGAATCTTTCGTAGTTGAGCATGGTTCTACAGACAACGGTCGCATTGTAGAGACCGCCATTGTTGGTCGGCGGATTGTTGATTTAAATTTCTTCTGGAATCAATTACATGAGAAATTTGATAATCACAATACCGCACTGCAATGTCCATTTAGCGATCTTAAATTGTTTAAGTCGCTCGACCGTGGCTTGCGAACGCAGATATTTTTCAAATGTCAAATGTGTAATTACACATTTAACATTTGGACTGACCCCAATCACGGTGACGATATGAGCGTCAACGAAAGTGCTGTATGCGGTACCATCACTTCAGGTACCGGCTACAGCACGATGGAGGAACAACTCGCGGCAATGGCTGTTCCATCCATGAACGCCAATACTTATCGTAGATACCGTGACAAATTGTACGAAAACTTCCATGAAGTTGCCGAAGCAGAACGGGAACGTGCAGCATCGATAGAAAAATCGATTGCAATAAAAAAAGGCCATGTCATTGATGGTATCCCGTACATCAATGTAATTGCAGATGGCTGTTGGGCGAAACGCTCGTATGCCGGTGGTAAGCATGAAGCTTTATCCGGCACAGCTATTATTTTTGGCCAGGAAACTAAATTGGCTCTGTTTATTGCTGTACGCAATAAGTACTGTGCAATATGTGAGAGAGCACAGGTGCTCAGTAAAGAGCCACCACCACATGTTTGCTATAAAAACTGGGGTCGAGATCGAAGCTCTACGGCTATGGAAACGGACATAGTTCTCGAAGGCTTCAACAATAGTATCGCGTCCAATGGCCTAATTTATCGTACCCTGATTGCGGATGGCGACAGCAGCGTATATCAGGCCATACGAGATGCAAATCCGTATATGAAATACGGTATTATTGTAGACAAAGTCGAGTGTAATAACCACTTGTTCCGGAACATGTGTAAAAAATTGAGGCTTGCTTCGAAAACAAAATTTACAAATGTTTCCGTGAAAGAAAGGGTGAACGTGACGAAAATTCGTCAGTGCGTCTTGTCGAGTGGCCTTAAACTTCGAAAATTGGTTGAGCATGCGAGAGACCTCCGCAACGCAGAAGTCATATCGGAGGCAGAGAAAGCAAATGCACTCTGCAAAGATATACTGGCTCTGCCAAGTCATGTTTTCGGTGACCATACCAATTGTTCTGCTCTCCCTTTCAGTTGTGAACCGACAGAGGGGGCAGAAAACTTATTACCAATTTTGCATGCTATTGGTATGTACCCCGCTATTTATGAAGCGGTTCGTTATTTAAGCAGCCACGCTAAAAGTTTATTAATAAATGTTACGAATAACGTGGCAGAAGAATGCAATTCAATTGTTAATAAATTGAATTCCGGCAAGCGAATAAACCATTGCATGAGGAACTCATATCAAATGAGGTGCTATGGAGCTTTCATACAACACAACACGCAATCAGTATTGTCGAAAGTATACCTCGGTAAACGCTGCGCAATTCCCAGAGCTGTCCAAAGAATGGAACGCTTAAGGAAACGCAAAAATATACGTGACCGCGTATATAAGCAGCGAGAGTGCAGTGGTCGGCTGCGCCAATTTAAGGGGACCGACAAAGATTACGGTCCATCGGCTAAAAAGCCAGATGTTGATGAGGATATATTTAAGATTTTTGTTGATGACCACATGTCAAAGTTGCGATCGAACCAACAAAGTTGGCGACAGATCGAACGAGACACAGTTTCGCAACGCAATTGCGAATTGTGGCATCAGTTGCGAACCGACATGATCACCGCGTCGCAATTCGGACAAATATGCCGTATGTTACCCACGACATCGTGCGGAAATATGGTTGCGAGTATTCGGTATCCTAAGATACTGGACTCAGCAGCCATACAATACGGCATTACAAACGAAGATATAGCACGACAGGCAATTGAGAAAAAACTGGGGAAACAAATAGTTGCCTGCGGTCTCTTCATCGATCAAGAAATTCCTTATCTAGGAGCATCTCCAGATGGATTGATCGATGACGATGGTATCGTTGAAATCAAGTGTCCATTCTCGGCACAAAATGGCGATTTAGAAAGCGCCATCGAAGAAAAACCCGCCCTAAGAGGCATATTCGATAAAAAAAATAAGCAAGTCCTGAGAAGAACTCACGCATATTTTTATCAGGTGCAAGGTCAATTGCACATAACGAGGCGCGACTATTGTATCTTCGCACTGTGGAATTCCACAGATCTGAAACTGGTAACAGTTCTCAGAGACGATAATTTCTGGGAGTTGCAGATGAAATCAAAGTTATGCAAATTCTACGTTAATTGCTTACTCCCAGAAATCGTCGATAGTCGTCGTAGCAGGAATATGGCGATCCGCGATCCTGACTATATCGTGCAAGCCCGGGAAGAAGCACTGCGAAAAAAAATGCTTCATCCTTACACATTAGCGCTCCAGTCACGAGCACAAAACGAGACAATATCTCGTCCTCTCTCAGTGTATACAGAGATGCATGCAATCGCACCGATAATTGGGTCACGATCGAAAGCGACGACCAAATCGAATCTTCTGATGAAAATCGGGAGTTGATCGACATATTAAAAAAAGACATTTCCGTACATGAGGTCGTTCCCCTAATTTTGAAGGCTAACAGTTTTTTAACTGATAGTTGTATAGATTTGTTTCAAAGCATTTTGGAACAAAATACACAATTCCATTGCCATCCTGCCTGTTACACGGGATATCATAAGTTTATAGAGCCCAACGATTTTGATAGCTCTGACTTACAAATAATTGGCGGTAATAAGTCAAGGCATTGGTGTTGTCTTCATTATGATGGAACGAACTTACTCGTCTACGATAGTCTTCTCCGCTCGGAGTACGAGCTCTTGAGCCCGGATGAAAAGAGATACATAGTAAAACGATACCCCTATATCGGTAACGAAGATATTATTTTTCAGCCAGTGACTAAGCAGCCTGATTCGTTCAGTTGTGGGGTCTACGCGATTGCTTTTGCGACGGCGATTGCACTAAAAGATAATCCGGTCAATCGCATGTATTCCCAAGATGAATCAAAAATGCGTCGCCACTTGGCTGATATGCTCAGGTCCCGCAAATTATCGTTGTTCCCCTGTGATTAATCGACACAGATGCGACGATACGCGCATGTGCTCGTTGATACCGATATACGGCTTATAATTGCATTTTCGAACGCACTTATCGGCATCATATATCCCTCTCTGAAAGAGTGAGGTTCTAGCCACCTTTGATACTACCTATTGATATCCAAACAAATTACCAACAAATATTCATGGCATTCTACACATTTGTTGACGCATATATGCCTATGTCTCGATGACGAGAGTCGTCCGTCGCCGAGATCGCACTTTCTCGCCTGACGTTGACCATGCTTCATCAACGATGTCTTGCATCGTTCGACGAATAAAAATATTCGAGTCGAAACTCGAACGAGAATTGTCTATTCTCGATCGCGAATTCCAAATTCGCGTCATTTTGTAGATTAGTTTATGCATGTATGCCTGCCTCTCGCTGACGAGAGTCGTCCGTCGCCGAGATCGCACTTTCTCGCCTGACGTTGACCATGCTTCATCAACGATGTCTTGCATCGTTCGACGAATAAAAATATTCGAGTCGAAACTCGACCGAGAGTTGTCTATTCTCGATCGCGAATTCCAAATTCGCGTCATTTTGTAGATTAGTTTATGCATGTATGCCTGCCTCTCGCTGACGAGAGTCGTCCGTCGCCGAGATCGCACTTTCTCGCCTGACGTTGACCATGCTTCATCAACGATGTCTTGCATCGTTCGACGAATAAAAATATTCGAGTCGAAACTCGAACGAGAATTGTCTATTCTCGATCGCGAGTTTGAGACTCGAAGCATTCTTTATATTTTTTGACGCATATGGGCATTTGGCTGAAGAATGCCGTTTGACGAGTGCAATGAGCCGAATCTTAGTTTCTAAGAATTGTGCAGAAAATAATTGGCTTACAAGAAATAAATTGCTTTACTATATAAATGGTTTTACAAATGTCTTCATGTAAAAGACACTCACACGCACATACATACATATATATGTTTATATATTTCCGCAAAGTAATACAATGCGGCGGTTCCCGTGATGGGTACCAAAGGAGGTGGTTTTAGTGGATGGGAGCTCCACACTCCTGCTAGACAAATCTAGCAGGGTTGGCAGGAAGTGCTTTCCACCTCCGAAAAAAAAAAAAAAAAAAAAAAAAAAAAAAAATTATGAGTCGATACACGTAAAATCGACTACTTTTGAATCTGATCCCTGCGTCTGAAATTTGTATATGCTATATATACCGTACAAAAATGTGTTTGTGAATTTTTCACATTTTTTACTCAACCGCAACAAAAGATTTGAATTTATTGTAAAAATTTACATTTATTCCAAAATAAAAAATTTATGAGCGTTCCAAAAGAACGCTCATAAATTTTTCCAACAATTGCTGAACAGCACGCACTTTTTAGAAAAATATTCACATTCATACTCTATGAAATGTTTCAATTTTTCAGAGAAAACCATAAATTCTTCCAAGACCGCTATTTTTGACTTTTTAAAAATAAAAATAAAAACTTTGATTTATTCTCAATTTCATGCCGTATTTACTAGGCAGATTGCTGTTTTTTGATTGAAAAAAGAAAATTTTCATTTTTTCTTAACCTAATGCTGTTTTGATGATAAATTGAAGAACATATGTATAACGTACAGAACTTCGTTATCGAGATTTTATTATTACTTTGAATTTATTAGGAATACTTTGTGAACAATAAAATAAATAATCACTGAATCATTTCACATACAAATATTTAGATATTATCAATATTTCACTACTACTCTCATATTATGCATACCTAATTCTCAATTGCGTTGAACATACATACATACATACATACAGTGTATGAAAATCCTTAGCTTACTATCAGTCCGTTCAAAATGTATTTCACACGTTTCGTAATTATACTACCATGTTATATTGAGACTGTTTTGTGGATAACCTCGTGTAAAATATTAGGCAAGGGTTCATTGAACGTTACTTTTCTCCAGTGCGTTTATTACAATGTACAAAAATTAACGGTTGTTTATTATTCCATCCCTGTGAAAATCCTCGTTGAGATTTGGAATTGAAATTTATTTTATCGTTAAAATAAAGTTAGATTACGATAAAAATAGAAAGAAAAGTTTCCCCACTATGAATCTTACGGTATTATCTCAGAATAAATTAAAGTAAGAAGAAAATAAAAAATCAAAAATAGCAGTCTTCGAAAAGTAGATGGGTCTCTCTGAAAAACTGAAAAATTTCATAAAATATGATTTTGAATGAATATTTTTTTCATGAAAAGTATGAACAGATGCCCCAAAGTTGAAAAAAAACATATCAATTTTTTTAAAAGTTATGATCGATTGATAAAAAAAGAGCAGTTTTTTAAAAAATAAATTTTTTCGGTTGAATAAAAAAGTTGACAAATTCCTAAAAATGTTTTTTGAGGGATAGTATTACATATATACATTTCAGTAAAAAAGCGATCCGGTTGAACAGTGGTCGATTTAATCTGCAAAGCTTCATATACACAGTGAATCTCGAGATACATAACACATGAATATGGCTGCTTTTGAACAGGTACGAAAAAACCTCAAATTGTAACATTTCTTTTTCCGTGTCCAATACACTGGAAATTATGACGATGCAGATAAAAAAAGGATCGATAATAAATCATGATATTTATGGAGATAATAAATGTATAATCTCTCTCTCTCTCTCTCTCTCTCTCTCACACATACACACACACACACACACACACACACACAGCAGCTGCTGCGTGCCGTCGGATCGTCTTATTGTTTTGTTCCCCTCTATTTCTCGAAAGTATTTTGTCCTTTACAATTAAAGAGCGTCCTTCGTATATAATGTACGGCAGTACAAGTGAAATTTTCGTTGGAGATGGTTGTTCGCTTCAGTCTTCGCACGCGTCGGTAAATTTTTCGTTTGTGTGCTCTCAAAATTTATCATGGACAAAAAAAGAAGAAGTGGTATCCCACATATCATCCCGATTGTGTGCCAGACATGAAGAATGCAATTCTGGCCTCATTTTATCACAAGTGTTCCACCGATGCTAAGCCACAACACCAGTATTGTCCAGCCGGAGCAGATTCATGGTGCGCTTATCAAAAGGCAGTAGCTACAAAACAGAATTACAACCATCCTCCAGCTTTCGATCAGGAAATTCAAGATCTTTTACAGCCAATTTATGAAGAACTAACCGACGAAAAGTTGCTCGAGAGATGTTTAGGGGCTAACACGCAAAACAATAACGAAAGTTACAACTCATGTGTCTGGAACATAGTCCCTAAACATAAGTTTGTTGGGAAAAAAACGCTTGAAATTGCTGCTCTCAGTGCTGCTTGCATTTTCAATGAAGGGCTTTCACCCATATAAAAATAATGGAAGTTATGGGTGTCAGAATCGGCCCGCAAGCAAGGTACTTTGCTAATAGGGCCAATAACAGGCGTGTTGATCGAGCTGAGCTAGAAGCTACTGAAGCGTCTACGGAATACAGAACTGCTTTAAGAAATGCAAGAATTCTTGAGAATAATGCTTACAAAGACCAGGAAGGAGTTGTGTATGAAGCTGGAATGGATATGTGAGAAAAATTCACTTTTTTTACGATTTTTCACGAATAAAAACTTTAAACTGATTTTTCTCCGAACCACGTTTTTTCGCATGGATGACACTCTCATTTCAAAACTATTGCACTTACCGATATGAACCAAACGGCATTTTACTCTTTAGATGTCTGGCTATGGCCTCAAGCAGAACCAGAAATATTCATTATTATTTAAAAAAGTTATAAAGGATTAAAAGTGAAAAAAAACGGGTAAAAAAATTCAAAAGTCCGCCATTTTGTTTTTTTTCATTGAAAATGTTTCATTCTGCTTGAAGCCATAGCCAATTCGATACAGAATATGAAACCGTTTTGTTTTTTGCTTTCAGATAATTCGTTTCTAAGAAATGATGTCATCCATTTACTAATCAGATGAGTTTCAGCAGCCATTTTCAAAATCGCCATTTCGAAAAAAAAAGTTTTTTTCAAGTAATTTCATATATGTGCTTTCATATGTAAAAAAAAATTGATTACTCAACATGCTTTGTACTATGAATAAAATTTATTGAAAAAAATCACGTTTTTTGGAGTAACCTGGCCAAAAATAAAAAATCAAATGAATACATAACAAACTAACTAATTGTGTTGTAACGATATAAGGTTTATGAGAGAGAGAGAGAGAAAACGATAGAAGGAGAGTGAGAGAGAGAGATAGAGAGTAGTCGAGAATATTCGACGAGGGATCCAACGCAAGAAGAGGGGGAATATTCGAAGAGGATCAACGATCGACGAAGCGACACTCGCTCACTGCACATCACACTCGTCAGATGTGCCCAAATTTATATTATCCGCAAGGCCAAATTATCGCTCACTGGACATCACACTCGTCAGGTCCTCAGGCTTCTCGGACAAAAGCAAAATTCCTCGACTTTGGAGCATTCATCATCTTCGGCATCGGAAGCTGCTCCCCATCAATCAGGAAGCGCTTCCAGAACAACTGCACCGAATCTCTCTCCCTCTCTCTCTCCACCTCAAGCAATTCTCGGTAATTTGTACGTGAACGCCTCGATAATACCAATATTATAATTAAAAATTTTAATTCTAACTTGTGCCATATAAAAATTTTGATCAAATAATAAACAAATTGTTACAAAATTGGCGTCCAACTCGAGGCACGTCTTCGACCGTTACAAATTGTTAGTATAACCAACTAATATTTTTTATTATATATTCTCGATGAAACATGTCGCTCACACGATCACCGCCAGCTCACACGAGCAAAGAATCGAGAAATCAAGAGACAAATAACGACAATATCGAAACGGAGAGCGAGCAAACAAACATACAAATGGAATGGGCACGTCTGAGAGAGGAACAAAAGAAAATCGAACAAATGCGAAATGAACTTGAAGAGGCAGGCAACACGTTATTACCACCAGCGAACAACACGAGAACGAGAGGAACTCGAAGACAACCGAATCGCGAACAAGCAGACAACGAAGAACGGGTCGTAAGTGGGGTCATTGACCATTTACAGTATTTGCAGTTGGACATAAAGCAACCAAAGTTTAGTGACGAAAACGGTTGTAACCCAAATGAATTCCTCACAGAATTAGAAAAATACTATCAATTCAAAAATGTGAAAGAGGAACATAAAATGTTAGTCACTGAAAATCTATTAGACGGTAGAGCTAAGATATGGATCAATTCAGGTACCCGAACACTCAGAAATTACCGAGCATTTCGCGAAGCATTTTTGAACGAATTTTATCCTATTCCCATTCGAGTCAAGCTAAAAAATCAATGGCTTTCTCGTCGATATCGTAACAACGACGGAAGTTTCCAAGATTATTTTTACACGCAGATGAGAGCCGCGAAATATTTCGAGCCCGAGCTCACAACGTACGAAACAATATTCACGATCGTCCAGCAGTTCCCGAGTCGCGTGAGAGAAACATTAGCTTCGGCCGAATATAATATAGAGTCAATGTCGCAGGCATACGGTTGGATGGCGTACAAAAGGAACGCGATTTCGAAAGAAAATATAATACTTGGGATTCTCAACGAAATCAAGGGGAATACCGAAACAATAACCGTGTACAACAAATACAATTTGGCGACCGGCCATCACAATCATATCCAAACAAAAAGAACAGAACACATCGCAGGTCCCCACCGTATAGACAAGGAAACGAGTATGGTCAAGGACGATACGTTTATCGTCAACAAAACTATCGCGGCGCGAATTATATCAGTCAGAATTTACCAGATACCCGTTATCCCCCGCCTAATTTTGAAAGGGACACGAATGTAAATAATACTGATAGGAGAAGTCATGGAAATAATTTAAACTACAATACGACACGCTAAAAGTAGGTCCGTTAGAGTGTCGAACGATGTACGATTTCAATCAGGACCTATCGAAAGATATTCAAACGCCGAGTGAGGAGATAACAAAAGCGTCCAATGATAAGGGAATGTCGAAAAGTTTGTCCGTAGAAATTCAAACAAATGGTATCAAATGTTCAGCGCTAGTAGACTCAGGCAGTCGGGTTACATGTGTATCAGAAAGGTTTTGGCAAGAAGTCTCATCGCCATGTAAAATTCCTGAATTGCCGGTTGTAAATGCTTATGTAGTCACCGCTATTGGTGGTAAAGCTACGCACATTCGCCGACAAATCTTGCTCCAGGTATTCATTGGTGTCATTATTTGTAGTTCAACATTTTTGGTAGTACCTCGTTTATCGGAAAAAATGATTTTCGGTCACGACAGCAGGGAAATATGCAAATCGTGCAAGTACGGAAATTAAAGAAGAATTTATCGATGACAAGACAAATAAAATGGAAGTACGAGAGTCATTGAACATTACACACATAAACATTGAACACGTAAAAATTTTAATCAAATAATAAATAAATTGTTATAATGTAAAAATAATCTTATTAATATGGTGGTCGCCCGTAATACGACCCCGGCATATATGCGTACGGCGGTGGCCATGCATATGGCATTGTATATGGTGGTGGTGGTGGTGGTGGTGCTGCTGCTGCTGCTGTTCCCGCCGGCAAAAGCCTCCTTATTGTTTGTTCGACGGCATTCTCGATGTTCTGAAATAAATAAAAACAAATATTATTTATCTCATTGTAAAAAAAAGTAAACTTTATACAGAACTTACGATGCGTTCTGCATTATACGGTAGGCCATGGCCTTGTCCTTGTCCTTGTCCTTGTTGTCCTTGTCCTTGTTGTCCTTGTCCTTGTTGTCCTTGTCCTTGTTGTCCTTGTCCTTGTTGTCCTTGTCCTTGTTGTCCTTGTCCTTGTCGTCGTCCTTGTCCTCGTCCTCGTCCTTGTCCTCGTCTTCGTCCTTGTCCTCGTTCTCGTCCACGACCTTGTCTTTCATTTTTTTTTTATGGTTTTGTTCGTGGACGAGACGCTCTAAATTTTCAATCTACTCTCTCTGTTGGTTAATCATTGTGTGTAAATGTAAAATTTCTCCTTGTCTATTGTCTGCGTCGAGGTCGGGTGCGTCTGTCGGTTGTCGTTGTTGCTGTGGCTGTTGTTGTTGTTGCTGTGGCTGTTGTCGTTGTTGCTGTGGCTGTTGTTGTTGTTGCTGTGGCTGTTGCTGTTGTTGCTGCGGTTCTTGTTGTTGTTGCTGCGGCTGTTGTTGTTCTTGCTGCGGCTGTTGTTGTTGTTGCTGTGGCTGTTGTTGTTCTTGCTGCGGCTGTTGTTGTTGTTGCTGCGGCTGTTGTTGTTCTTGCTGCGGCTGTTGTTGTTGTTGCTGCTGTTGTTGTTGTTGCGGCTGTTGTTGTTGTTGCGGCTGTTGTTGTTATTGCGGCTGTTGTTGTTGTTGCGGCTCTTGTTGTTGTTGCGGCTGTTGTTGTTGTTGCGGCTGTTGTTGTTGTCGCGGCTGTTGTTGTTGTTGCTGCGGCTGTTGTTGTTGCTGCTGCGGCTGTTGTTGTTGCAATTGCTGCGGCTGTTGTTGTTGTTGCCATTGCTGCGGCTGTTGTTGTTGCCATTGCTGCGGCTGTTGGTGTCGCTGTTGCGGCGGAGTCGGCAGCAAAGGCCATTCTGCGGGTTTTTGTGTGGTCTGAAAACATAAATCCATATTATATTAGATAATCGGCGTTTCTATAAAATACTATTCAATATCAACTTACAAATTTCGGTAGCTGCTTGTTTTTCGCAGCCGGCGCTGCTCGTTTGGTTTGTTTCGCCGACGTATTATTGGCTGCAACAAAAATTAGAAACGTTATTTTTATTTCCTCAAGTTTTTGACATTTTTTAATGCGCATCGAAAAATTGTTCGTAGTAAGTTTTGAGATTTTTTTATTGCCCGTTGAAAAGATATCGCTATCGGATTTTCCAAAAAATTATTTTTTTTTACCGTTTGCTCATAATAATAGTCCAAATTGATTAAAATATAGAAAACTTATTATTATTATTATTATTATTTGGTTTTTTTTAATTTGTTAAATTTTTTTTTTTTGGAAAATCCGATATCTTTGAACGGGTAATCAAAAAAATCTCAAAATTTACGACGAACATTTTTTCCATGGGCACTAAACAATATCAAAAAATTGAAAAAAGAAAAAAAACGATTTTGAAACAATCCCGTTTGTCGTGGAATGCCCCATATGTATTTTATTTGGAAGAACAATTGTGTAGCATTGTGTATTTTTCATGTAAAAAAATGTTGTGCTTTATATTTTTTTTATGACGGCGGTTTCGTTTTGTTTGAGTGTTGTGTTTCGCTATCGCGATAATAATGGTCTACGCTTGAAGAATCGGTACTTAGTGCAACGGCGACGGGTATTTTTCTTCATCGCACCGCACGTTATGCGTATAGGTATCAATCCAATTTAATTTTCTCAAAAAAGGGAATTCTTAATTTTTTTATAATGCATATAATTATTAAAAAATTGACTCAATATTGTCTGATTTTGTGTTGTATTATTTATTTAATGTGGAAGCAGGGCGTAAGATATCTCAAACTTTATTTGAAGGTAGACGGTATAATTCCAAATAAAAGTTGCAAATATACATTACACATATTTTCAATAGTTTACGAGATATAAATTTTCAAAGTTGGTCTAATCGGAGCGCGCCAAGAAGCGTTGGAGCCGCCCGCTCCCCGCCGTAGCCGTAGAGA
Organism: Netelia melanura; assembly: GCA_964007305.1. NCBI lineage: Eukaryota > Metazoa > Arthropoda > Insecta > Hymenoptera > Ichneumonidae > Netelia > Netelia melanura. Next base: position 17,100,150 of record OZ023257.1, read on the forward strand.
TAGCGTAGTGTATCAAGCATCGGCTTGCGGCGCGGGGAGCACGGGCAGCGACGGGCTCGTCCTCCTTCCTCGCACCCGCGCCACCAGCTGATGCTTGATACACTGCGCTGTCTCTACAGGTATGGCGGGGAACGGGCGGCTCCAACGCTTCTTGGCGCGCTCTGATTAGACCAGGGGGGTGACACTCAACGAAATTCAACGGGCTTCGATGACGTAGGATGGTTCGCTTAGTGTCGCCGTTTGTAGTTCGCATTGTGCGGCGCTGCCAGTCGTCCGCGCTGTACCCCACACCCCGGTCGACCCCTTGCCGCCTACCATTATAACCTCAACCGGCGCGGATTACTACCAGCGCCACATGGTGGCTGGCGACGCTAAGAGAACCACACTATATATGTTGAGTGCCAGGGACCTGGATTAGACCAACTTTGAAAATTTATATCCCGTAAACTATAGAAAATATGTGTAATGTATATTTGCAACTTTTGTTTGGAATTACACCGTCTACCTTCAAATAAAGTTTGAGATATCTTACGCCCTGCTCCCGCAATAAATAATACAACAAAAAATCAAACAATATTGAGTAAATTTTTTAACAATTATATGCATTATAAAAAAATTAAGAACTCCTTTTTTTGAGCTATTTATCCCTTTTTTAAGAAAATTAAATTAGATTGATACCTATACGCATAACGTGCGGTGCGATGACGACAAATAACCGTGACCGTTGCGCCGAGTACCGATTCTTCACGCGTACACCATATTTATCGCGATAACGAAGCACAACACTCAAAGAAAACGAAATCGTGGTCATAAAACAATACACCCAACATTTTCTTTTATGAAAAAAACACAATTCACAACACTGTTCAGCACAAAACGGTAAACAAATCACACGCAATATTTCACTATCGATGAGACACTCACTATTTGTTTTTGGTCCCATGATGCACGATCGACGTTTATCCAAAGACTGATGAGCAGGAGCAGTGTCGTGTGTCGTTTGTCGCACGGGCCGCCGGCGCGGTGCGCGGGGTAGGTACCCCGCGCTTCTTTTTTTTCGGTTCGCAGAATCGCTATGCGTTTCAGCGAATACTTACAATGTATACGATGTTTTATTATTCGTAATACGTCGAAGATGCAAGGAATGAATTTTCAACCACTCCCGGATTGTGGAAAAATAATTTTTGTAAGATAAATAACGAACGAAAAAAATACAAATATTCCGTTTGAACATAAAAGAATCTGAAGAAAAATTGTCGAACGAAAAATAAACTAGTAAAAAACACAATTTCGATTGAAAATAAAAAAAGTATCGTTTCTAAATGCTTTGTCGTAAATAAATTGTTTTTTTCAACGGTTGTCTTGCTTTGATTTTCGTTATATTAAAAATTTTATTTCGTCGATCTTTTATTCTCGCCATACATATTTTTCTTCAGAATTACGTTCGTTCGTTTTTTTATTCAGTAACTGAAATTTCGCTCCATGTGTGTTGTAAAATGTTATTGATTTCACACTCACGACTCAAAACATATCATTAGACGATTTATTGTGTTGGCAAAATGTTATAAATTTTGACATGCAATAATTATGATTTGTATTTTATGTTCTGTTATATATTTTTACAATACAGATTTTTGAAAATTTTGTATGTACCGTGTTTTCACGTTAGGGGAGGAGAAGACGACGCTAGTCGCTGAGAACTTGCGCCGGCTAAAATCGACGGAGTGAGTTGCAGTTTATGAAAGATTTTCATAAAATAATATACTTCTCGAAATAGAAAATATCTTTTTTGCACATGTGTTCGTATATATTTGGGTGTACGTATACTTATTGGTATGAGCGTGTATATATACGAAGTATTCCAGGTCAAACCGGACACCATTTAGTTTTTGCATCTGATTGTTTTGACAATTTTTTATATTCTAGTATTGGTTGAAAGAGGTTTTCATGATTTTTTTCAATTTTTTTTGTCGAACCGTTTTCGAGATATCGATTTTTCAAAATTGACATTATTAACGTCCATAACTTTGTAAAAATAGGCCAAATTGAACGAATGTTTTCAAATTTTTATTTTTAAACGCACGTTTCATAAAAAAATATGAAACAAAATTGTCAAATCGTACTTCTATAAGATTTTCATGTAAATTGTTGATTTACAAAAAACACGTACTGATCGAGGTTCTTGAAATTTTGTTATAAAAAACTGTCATTCATTCCACAACTCAGGTGGATAATGGCATAACGATGGGATCCATTTTTTCCATTTTTAAATTTCCATATTTTAGTTATCCGTGTTGAAAATAAATATTAATCTTTTTTTCAGGCTCACCTGCCGGTGATTTGATATATCTTAATCATTTAAATGGCAGGTTATTTTTATTTGATTGTGCCGCAATATTAATTATCATTTGGTTCTTTTTTTATCGATAACTAAACAACAAATATCAGGAATATGGTTGATGTATGTATACACAAATTCTTTCAAAATCAGATTTGTCCTTTAGATATCGACAAAAAAAAGAACCAAATGATAATTGCACCAATCATATATTGTGGTATATTCAAATAAAAATAATCGCCCATCGTCATATGATTAAATATAATTTCATACATAACAATGATGGTTGCTGGTGAGCCTGAAAATATTTATTTTCAACACGGATAACTAAAATATGGAATTTTAAAAACGGAAAAAATGGATTCCATCGTTGTGCCATTATCCACCTGAGTTGTGGAATGAATGACAGTTTTTTACAACAAAATTTCAAGAAACTCGATCAGTACGTGTTTTTTGTAAATCAACAATTTACATGAAAATCTTATAGAAATACGATTTGAAAATTTTGTTTGATATTTTTTTATCAAACGTGCGTTTAAAAAGAAAAATTTCAAAACATGCGTCCAATTTAGCAAATTTTTCGCAAAGTTATGGACGTGAAATAACGTCATTTTTTGAAAAATCGATATGTTGAAAACGGGTCGCCAAAAAAAATTCAAACAAAATCATGAAGGCATCTTTCAATAAATACTACAATATAAAAAAATTTTTTTTAAATCGGAGATGTAAAAACATAATGGTTTCCGGTTTGCCGTACAATGCCCCATATATATATACGGTGGTTCACGCATCGTGTATATCGCTATAATTTCCGAAGTATTCGTTGCCCAAAAAAATGTTATACACAAAAGAGTACGTACTGCATCAATTTTTTTATAGGTCGAAGCGTTTCGAAATTTTGGAGGACAACTTCGTTTTTTTAAAACAATATGTTTTATAGCAAAATATGGTAGAGAATCAAATTCCGAGTAAAAAAGTATTGGCCTTTATTAGTCCTAAACGTAATACCTAGCGAATAATTTCACTTTATTATTTGAAATTTTTCTTCATATAAAAAAACAGAGTTATCCTTCAAATCTTCAAAATGCCTCGACCTATAAAACAAATTTATCCGCTATGTAGTGCATCCTTCTAAATCATGTAACTTTTGTATATACCATTTTTCTGTGCCACCCATACTTTGAGAATTATGACGTTGCGTAAGTTGCTTGGACCACCCTGTATATGTAGACGAAGCGTTGAGATAGGTTCACGGGCCTGTCTCTGTTTTCGGTGTGTGGCGAGAGGAAGACACGAGCAGTCGCGTACCGTGCGCGTGCCACAACGCTACATATCACTGAATCGATGTACTATATGTATGCACCAACACATCTGCATATATGTGTTGGTATATTTACGCACCGCGTGATCGAGAGACGGAAGAAAACAAAACATGAGCGCGCTGTCATTTTCTGACGCGGCAGCTGAGCAGCGTGGTATATTGGGCTTCCTGCTCTCATATCAGTAAAAAGACGCGTATTATTGTAATTACGTGCTAATTATATTATTAGTTATTTATAATTTACTAGTTCGAAACAGTATATTGTCTATATATAGTGTAAATAATAATAGTATAATCAGTGAGTGAGTGGTGATATACGCAAAATAAGCAATAGAAGACTAAAAAAAGGATAAACGGGCTCATTCTCGTCCAGAAAGGAATATTTTAAAAGGTATATATCACGACACTTATGCAAATAAAATTCTATTTATGCGACAATAAATCTGAGAATAACCTAAGATCTCTCTTTTGAGCTTCTTAGGTTACACATCAAAAAGTTATCGAAAAATATCATTTAGTGTTTGTCTCGTGCAGACTATTACGTAAATTACATCTAAATTTTAGTAAAGATTGTAAGATTTACTAAAATTTAGTAAAGAGGGTTCGGCAAAGAGCGTATAATTTTGGCAATACAATTTATTTTTATTCGTTTCCCTACCACAAAATATACTCAGGATAGGGGAAATACGTATAAAACGTATATGAAATATGAATAGTATGTAAAGAATGAGTAGATTTATGTAGATCCTATTTTTCTAGGAATCTGTAGAATTTCAGACTCGCAGCATTATGTAGATTTGTTGACGCTTGTACATGTGACTCTCGCTGACGAGAGCCGTCAGTCGCCGAGATCGCACTCTCTCGGCTGACGTTGACCATACGTCATCGACGATGCTTTAGGAGCAAGCATCGTTCGACGAATAAAAATATTCGAGTAAAAAATCGACCGAGAATTCGCGATTCTCGGTTGTCAGTTTCCTACTCGCAATATTCTATAGATTGCCTGAACATTACATGCCTGCTCCAAAATATTTGAGGCGAAACTCGACCGAGAATTTTCAATTCTAGGTCGCAAATTTTATTGTCAAACTCGGCATTACGTAGATTTGTTGACGCTTGTATATGTGACTCTCGCTGACGAGAGCCGTCAGACGCCGAGATCGCACTCTCTCGGCTGACGTTGACCATACGTCATCGACGATGCTTTAGGAGCAAGCATCGTTCGACGAATAAAAATATTCGAGTAAAAAATCGACCGAGAATTCGCGATTCTCGGTTGTCAGTTTCCTACTCGCAATATTCTGTAGGTTGCCTGAATATTACATGCCTGCTCCAAAATATTTGAGGCGAAACTCGACCGAGAATTTTCGATTCTCGGTCGCGAAATATATTGTACAACTCGGCATCACATAGATTTGTTTGTTGACGCTTATATTTGCGACTCTCGCTGACCAGAGTCGTCAGTCACCGATATCGCATTTTCGGTACAAGAGAAATGTTTGGCGAATGCAACAAGCCGAGTTGAGACAGGATCGAAAATTTCCGATTGCCGTTCGCACATCTGAATCTCGTCAGCATTCGTACATTTTTTACACATATTAGAAAGCATTGCAGCTTATAAAAAATATTCACAAAATAATATAATTCTTCAAAGAAAGAAATTATCCCATTATACAGACTATATATGTATAGTGTATGTATGTATAGATATATATGTATAGTATATGTATGTACAGATACATACATATTTCTGTATATATATGTATATCTGAATATATTCAGATCAGAAATCATATATATATATATATATATATATTTTGCTGAATGGGTTTGTATGTATACCCAGATATCTTTTCCAAGAATCATATTATTTTGTGAACAGTTTTTATAAACAGCAATTCTCATAATATGCATGACCAAAGCTGCGAGATTAGTCGCGCGACTCGATTGTTTTCGCTCCGTCTCATTCCCTCCGCGGGGTGGTGCGGGGGAAACGCGGGCGGCTGGCTATCGCTACGAGGCCTCGGCGCTTGGCCCGTCTTGTCAAGTGTCATACTGGGGCTTCGTAGCATACGCGCGCCATGCCATCTAGCGGTAGGCAGCGGTAGCGCGTAGCAAAATGTTGCGAGCTCTGCACTACCGAAGCCGTCTGAAATTTCCGCTGACTAACACTGCCTCTTAAGCATATCTACAACAGTACAATCATTTTCACCATATATGCAAGCACTTGCAAAGAACAAAATATTCAGCCTTGTTTCCGAAATGGAGATGCAACAGCTTGGCCCGCTTATTACGATTGGATCTTCTCCTCAAACTTCAACGTGGAGAATGCCACATGTGCCACATGAGTCTACTACTGACAATGAGACTGCAATGACAAATACAACACCCAATGTTTTACGCTGGACAGAATTCAATAATTCTCAACAATAATATTTTTTCATTCTGGCACCATTCCATTCCATTTAGGAGTAAATAAATAATAATTTAAGCACATATAAACGTAGTTAATGTGATATTTTAATAATAAAAATTGATCAAATTACTCTTGTTTTACTTACCGAAGACAGACTACTAATTTTTCCCTTGATGCTATGCTTTCTCTAAAATTGGTATTTTGTTTCGTGATATCACTTACCACTTTTCTCAAGAGGTCATTAAATTTACGTTCTGACATGCGAAAGTATTTGTAGAATTTTTCATCGCTATCAACAAGCTTTTCGTATAACGTGTAATATTGTCCTTCGGATTTACGATTCTTAAAAATTTCGTGAACCCAGAAACGTCGTTTTTTTAAAATTCTTCCTCCTCTTCGTTCAAAAGAATAGCAATTATTGCCAAATCTCCAACGGATAATTTATTAAGTGACATCGTGATTAATTATATAAAATAATATTGTTATAAAATCATTAATGGTAAGGGAACATCCTTATGAATGGAAGTATTGCGCGATACTACGGAAACTGCGGAATATACAGCCGCCCGCTTATCGCAGACGTCAGAACGGGTACTATACGGTACATCACCGCGTTCAGTGCGGGCTTCGACGACGTACAAACGCTTATGAACACATGAAGTCAGCCGTATATTTCTGTGACTGTGACGGATCCGACACGATCCGGTTATGGGACGGTATAGTGGGTGAAGACCTTAACGCGACATATTTTGTATACCAAGACGATATAATAAAACCTGACTTATCGACACCTTACCTTCGTCTCGATTACTTTAATTTTTCTCGATTCCCAAAAACGAACTACGTTGCAATATATATAAGTTGGTAGGTTATGTTCACTCAACTGCCATGGGTTCCTCTGTAAATTCAGGTTATATTTTATTGTTATATTACATATAATATTATTATCTCTAAATTAATTACATTAATCCTATTTGTTAACTATTTACATCTAATGTCGTACCTGTAAATTCAGGAAACGACATTTACAGCCGGTGGTTTCTCGTTGTTGTCTCTCTCTCTCTCGCATTATACTCTTCTTTTACCCGCGCTTTTCTCCTTATGTTCTCGCATGCGCAACACTCTGCTCGAATGGGTGGCACACGCTCGCATGTGCACCTGTCCTTTGTGAACGGTAAATTTCAACCCTCTTTAGAAGAGGTATGACGAGGCGAATACACGCATCGTCATATCTCTTTACATATATATATATTGAAACGGCAGAACGCTTCACTCCTTTAATTTTCTTGGGACGCACGACGTTTATCTCGCAATTTTGGGGTTTGGTTCTGGAGGAATAAATTAAGGAAGAACTTGTTACAAAAACTTTTTCTTTATTTATTAAATTCTTAGAAAAGTTTGCGATCTTTATGCATTTCGTGTAAAAGTTGCTTTATTTGTCAAGTTAGTAGAAAAGTTGCATTAGTTATTCAGTTCGTTGGTTTTTATGTTCGGTATTGGTGACTGGGATTTTAAATCCGCGCTGGTGAGATTGGCCCCTCCTACTGGAATTTGCGCTGGATTGTCGCATCGTTCCGTTGGCCTCTCGTTGATTCTTCGTTCGTCTTATTCGCTCGGTTGTCTCCCTCCTAACGTGCTGCTCCTCTCTTTCTCTCTCTCTGCCTGACCCGTGGTCATGCGACGTTGGTTGTCGCGTGGCGATGAGCGGTGTGTTGATTTTCCGTGTGTCATCCACAGCTGCTTCTGACTTCGAGAAGTCCTTCGAGTGTGAGATATCAACACGTTCCGTACCTCGCTCGCTTTCACCGTCTATTTACACCGGTGGCCTTTAAAGCTTGTGTTTATGCGATCTGAGACACCGCTTCCGTATCGGAGATACAAAGAGGATACACCTGATCCTCTGATTATCTCTCCTGGTTTTTCGGCTCTTTGCAGAGCACTTCGTCTCTGTGTGAGTCTACTGTGGCCTTTTGGCTATGGCTCTTTTCAGAGCGCTTGGTCTTTCTTCGGGATTTAGACTCTTGTTCAGACTACATCCCGATGAGAGATCAGCCAGAAGTGATGATCTCTGTAATTTTCCGGGCATTTTATACCCGTTTGTTGGTAGTCGCCGGTGGGGGGGCAATCAGCTGTTCTACGTCGTCGTCTCGTGTGTAAATTCATATTATTTTGATTCCGAGGTGTTGTCCTCTCGGGCGATAGTAGGTATGAGATGTTTACCATCTCAATATATATGTATATATATATTGAGGCGTGATTTTCTGAGTCCCGGCAAATCACGGTCACAAGGTATCGCTCTCGCTATAGTTAGCCTCTCTCTCAACCGAAGGGGAGAGGGCAGTGGTTACCAGCAATGAAAATTTGGCATCATATTGATGGGTGTTTGCGATTTCGAAGATTGGGAAACAATTAGTCTACCGCGAGGCGTCGAAGCGTTGCGATCGTGACAATAATAAATCCTCGCGTACGCTCGGTATCGTATACTCGGTGTCTCACTCGCTCTTGGGTTACGCGTCGGAGTCGTGTCGTTCTCTCTCTCCGTACGCGAGTTGTCTCTCGGTCGTCTTTCTCTAGAGTGCGAGGTCCGATCTCGTCTCGTACTGTGATCGTTCGCGTGAGTGTTCGTTCTCTCGTTCAATAACGCGTAGTGCAGGTTTCTGAGGGAGTATCGATGGTTTTCGATACGCCCTTCAGCGCTCTCGTGATCTACAAAGATCCTCAGTGGCTCCCGTGTCTCGTGGAGTTAGTACGCCGCCGATCCCCATTCGGTCGCGCGTGATAACGAATTCATAGTTCTCGTCGACGAATATTCGTGAGTGTCTTGTGGTCGAGACCGAGCCTCGTGTAGCTCGCGCTCTCCCGTTAGTGCGTGAATAGCTCGTTCTCGCTCGCCCTTAGTGAGGGTACGATGCGTCCTCGCGTCGAGTACTCCCTCGGATTGTTTACGTTCGCGCTCGTCTTGGAAGCCGATGCCTGGGTGCTCGTGATATATGAAGGGAATAATATAATTTCCATACAGCGTATTCTCGAATGTCGTACCAGTGGTCTTCGTGTTTTCGTATCTCGACCTGATCGGATACCCCTGGTAACGCTCTGTCCGAGCGAGGTAAGCTACGCCAGAGGAGTCTGAGTCGAAGGTGAGCCAAGGTCTTCGGCAGCTCGGTAAGTCGTTCGATGTTTACATGTCCGACGCCAAGTTGCGTTCTCGTGTTATTCTCGGAGAATAATACCGTTCAAATTCAGTGTGCTTTCAATCTCGTGCCGTTCCCGAATAGTAATAAAATCAAGATTAAGTTGTACTTCCGTTTCTGTGACGCGCTTGAGCCGATGTCCCGTGCGAGTTAGAGTTCTCGCGTCCATTGTCCGCCGACCCCGACCCTCTCTGCCAAACCTTGCAGACTGAGCGGCCGAGCAATCTCGCCACCGTCTTGTGCCTGCCACCGCGTCCAGGTCAGCCCGGTTTCGTCGCTTCCGGCGAAACAAAAAGCGGCCCCTTCAGTCATCGGCCGGTTTTGTCGTGTCCTCGTCTTCGGGAGATTCTGCGCCGGTTGTCGAGATTAGCGAAACAAAACTCGACTGGCGCCCAAGTCGGAATTTGTAGACGCGGGAGCGAGGCACCGACGGACGAAGGTGACGATTACAGAAGGTGTTTCCGGGTGGTCGGAAACATTTTCGTCACAGACTATTTAGGAGTATTCAGAAACTCTTGCAGATTGTTTAGGCCCTTTTTACCCATCAAAAAACATGCGCGGATATAAATGACCCAGTGCGACGGCCGAAACAGCGAAATTATAGTGCGACGGCGAAGGGTTAATACTTGAGACACCTGAAAATTTGTAATGATGTCGCAAGTATTAACGATAAATGTAGTATATTGCATTTAATACTTAAGCCGCCTGGAAATTTGTATTGATGTAAACATTTGAAAAACTGGCGGAGACTAATTACGAGCTGTGAAAAGTGCAAATGAAGAGTGTATTGGTGTTAAACGACTTGTGGAAATACGCTGAAGGCACGGAAATGAAACCGGCAGCAGATTGGAAAAAGAAAGACTCAAAAGCGTTAGCGCTAATAAATCTGAGCATCACTCACAGCGAGCTCAACCACGTTAAGAAAGCTATGACATCAGAGGAAGCATGGAACGGACTTAAGGCATTATTCGAATCACGAGGCCCCGTGAGGAAAGCAGCCCTGTATAAGCAGTTGCAGAGGATGGAGAAGAAGCCAGGCATTACAATGACGCAATATGTTACCGACTTCACGCGGAAGGCTGAGCAGCTAGAAGACGCGGGCATTGAAATACCAGATGGGTTGTTGCCAATAATGTTGTTGGACTCATCACCAGCCGAGTTCGAAAATTTTAGCGTAGCGATAGAGTCGCGTGACGAAATACCGACACTTGAAAACTTAAAAGTAAAGCTCATTGAGGAAGAAGCTAGGCAGAGCGATCTCGTCGCGAAAACGAGCGATGACCATCGTAACAATGACGCGTTACTGACGAAAGGACGTCCCGAACGGTCAAAAGGGTCATATGAAAAATCGTATGACTGTACGAAGGCGAGCGTAAATAAATTAAACGGAAAATGTTTTAATTGCGGTAAAAGCGAGCATATGAGTCGATTTCGCTTTGAAAAATCGAAACGTAACGAATTACTTGTGTGCAATACCGAAATTATCCGAATACTTGGTATCTCGATAGTGGTGCTACCAGGCATATGCGCAATGACGAGAGTGCGTGAGGGACAATACAAAACTACGAACGAATAAAAGTACATACAGCCTCGGAACATTTCGTCGAGTCAGGCGGCAGAGATGATATAAAGTTAAATGCGAAATTAAATCGACAGATATCTAATCCCGTAAAATAAAAAATGGGTTATACGTTCCAGAGTTGCGAAATAATCTTTTGTCCGTGTCGAGTATTACCGACAACGGTTATACGATTACATTCGGAACGAATCAAGCAACGGTTAATGGAAAGGACGGATCCGTGATATTTACAGCGTCAAAACGCGACCAATTATACGTTGTCAACGATAGAAGAGAACCGGCAGCGTTTGTTAATGAAAAAGCCGCGGTCGATTTAATAAAATGGCATCAGAGGTACGGACACCTTAGTATTAGGGATTTAAAAGCGATAAAGATCAAAAGTATGGTACTAGGTATGAATCTTGTATCAAAAATGAATGAGATAAATTGTGAAGTATGCGCAAAGTGCAAAATTCATGTAAAACCGTTCAAACCATAGTCAAGTCGTGAAGCAAGCGTCTTAGTGTCAGTGCATTCGGACATTTGCGGACCGATGAGCACTGAGTCGATAGGCGGCGCAAAGTACTTTGTTACATTCATCGATGATTGTTTCAGATATACAGAAGTCGTCATGCTCTGAAATAAATAAGATGTGTTTGAAGCATTTAAGGGTCAGTGTTACATGCGACGTGCGCTTCGAAATTTCGATCAGTACTCCTGCGAGCACTGAACAACAACTGATCGGGCTAAAAATTGGCCGGCGCACAGTGAATTATGGCAAAATTGGGCTTTTGATTATGTTCTCGAAATATTAAAAAAAAAATTTCAGTTTCAATTATCACTGGAGAAATCGCAGAATTTCGTATGAATGTAGAGACTCAATCGTAATTTCACACAAAACACAAAAAACACACATTTGGAGCTTAATTTCATTAGATTTTATGCAATATCGAATGAATGCGCACTGTTGAAAAGTTTTCACAAGAATATATTGACAACTGTACCGATATATAAAAAAAAAGTGTACCGAAATTTCGCGTAAATGCGCTGGTGAAATTTTCTCAGAAGTGTCCTACGGTTACCGGCGAAGGCAGAAACAAATGCAGGAAAGCATTGCCGCTATATATTTATATATGTTAGATCGCGAAGCTTAGCCTCCTCTATCACCAACTGTCACCCGGCCTGGGGGTGGGTGTAGGCACTGGGATGGGAACACGATAGGCCGGGACAATTGCTCGAGCCCTGGAAAGCTGAGATAGTGATCTACCGACCGTTCCTTTCTCCAGATAACGCTTACCGAACGGGCCACAAATGCGCTCCTATCTCTATGTGGTCGAGTTGGAGACGGTCCCTTCTTGTGGGCCACTCGTTGATTTTCCACCTCGGCGCCAAGCCGGGGTGAGATGACAGAACCGTCTTCGGCGGTTTGCCGGGTTACTTGGTGGGGGTGTGCTGCGCCTCTTCCGGTCACGTGAGGGCGCGGTCGTTTTCGGAACAAGCGCTGCCTGATACAAAAAGTGGAAACACACAATCGGATATAACGCACAGTTATAGGTCACCAAGCCCCACTGTAATGCGAAACTTGCATCTCCGGGATCGGTTGAGGTCCCGTCGGACCGGTGGCATGGCGGGGTTCTTCGGCCGCGGCTCGGCAAGCTTTGAACGAGAACGGGAATATTGCACGACTTCGGCCGTTTCCGTTCCTAACCCCCTACCGCCACACTGGAACCCCATCCAATCTCCCTTTCCTTTTCCCTGATGTGCCCTGGCGGCTCTTGTCGGACTCGCTCGGTTCACGAGGTGACCGAGCACGACGAGAGCTGCCTAGGGATCCCCGCTGGGTCCGTCTCGCTACGGTCGCAAGGTCGGAGCGTTGTCAGAACCGGGGGATATCGTATGGATGTGCGTGTGTGTATCTTTTTCTTTCAGGAACCCACAGGGGATACCGGCCTCACTGGTGATGGGAAGCGAAGCTCCCACCGCCCCCATCAACCCCCAAGGCTAAGCCGGACCATCGTGCTTAGGGTCTCGTGACAGAAAGAGGTTTCGTTCCTGCCGCTAACGATGGGGACTGGAGTGGTTGGCGACCTTCGGAGTCCTAAAGCCCGGTGTGGCTCTGGCCCACCGTGTGACTTCCTGTCCGACCATACTCGTGGGAACTACATCGAGAATCATAACTTGGCGATGTTGAGGAGGAGCACGCGACTGGCAGCCCGGCCATCGACAACATCCAGCGCTGGAGGATCGGACTGCCACGGAGTCGGATCGAGCATCTGCGGAGCCTCGAGGGTGCACGCGGCCGCGGCGCAAATTCCTCTCCCTTCTCGCAACGTTGTCGTCTCCACCCCACGAGGCCCTCAACAAGCTTCCCAGCGTGGTGGCCCTGACGGGCAGATTGCCGGCTTTCGTGCTGTCCAGGTTGTTCTGCATAGGTGCGATGAGATAGTAGAGCAGCGTGCTTCGGCCGCGAACGTGCCGTCGGAGCGCAACCTAGGCGCGGATAGCGTAGATAGGATTAGGTGCGACGAAATCAGAATGCAGCCACCGGTGGCAGCGCGCGTCCAAGAGACAGGACAGGCTCTGGAACCGCGATCGCGACCCCCCCCCCCCCCCTACTTAGGCTCTTCAATGGGTGCCTTCAATGGGGCGTCTTTCCCTCTGCATAGAAGTTGGAATCTCTCAGAGTCCCCCTGAAGAGCGTGGAGAAGGGCGAGAAGGATCCTAAATCGTACAGGCCAATCTGCCTTCTCTCCGCGATCGGTAAACTCTTCGAAAGAATCCTTAAGACCCGCATCGCAACGACAGCGATGGCCCCAGAGAGGATCTCCGTGCGGCAGTACGGCTTCGTTCCCGGAAAGTTTACAGACGACGCGATCTTCGAGCTACGGCGAAAGGTGGATGCTTCCGAGAAGACCTACAACATCGCCCTGCTCTTCGACATATCCGGAGCGTTTGACAACGAATGGTGGCCTTTGGTATTAGATAGTCTCAGGAGTAAGGAATGCCCTCGAAACATTTTCGAAGTAGTTCGCAGCTACTTCGACAGTAGGCACGTTCAAATCACGTGGGGGCGGAAGGGGTTTGCAAGCGTGCCACCAGAGGATGCCTGCAAGGTTCGGTCCTCGGCCCAGCATGCTGGAACCTCATGTTCCACGAACTCCTCAGAATCCTCGATAATACAGTACTGTATTATCGGACAACTTCGTTGCATATGTGTGTGTAATCGATAGTATATGGCTCTATATATTGAAGGGTATGTCAGTTTCAGTAATGATTTTTGTTTGAGAATCGAGCAGGATCTAAAGGGATTTGTAAAACGTACACGTAAAATAGACGATATTTATTGAATTTGAAAAATAGATGCACAGCATTAAATTTAAATGGCAGCACGCCTTGTATTTCGTGTGTGTTTTGATTGTTGTGTCTGGTATCGAGATGTACCGTGCACCGTTGTTATTATCGTCGCAGAGTTGTCAAGCAGCGGCTTCTCTGTTCGGATCTCTTTCTCTTGTCGACGCATCGTTTCTCGCTCTTATTCGTCTCTTCCCTTGATACCAACGGTTTGTGCCGGTAAAGGTGTGAGTGTGTCCATGTGTAGAGTGTCTGCAGCCTCTCCGTGTTTTCGACTCTCAGCTGTAGCACGTACGGTAGCGAAAACCGACAACTGATCGGTTAGCGGACTGCTCCATCGATCGGCCTTTTAAATTTCCCGGACTCCTTTCGCAGATAGTTTCCTTCGGCTTAAGAGGCAGTGTCAGTCGCCGAGAAATTTCGACGGCTTCGCCTTCCCAGCGGTAGTGCAGAGCTCGCAGCATTTGGCTACGAGCCGCTGCGAACTACCGCTAGATGCCACGGCGTGCGTCTGCTATGTAGGGATCCTGGGATTGAGAGAAATGCTTCAGGCGGTTTACTACAAAACTCAAAACTTTATTTTAACTTTAACACAGATATATATACTCTCGATGAACTCAACGTCAATGGCGTCGTACGACTCGACTAGACTAGCGTCGGGCAAGAGGCTACGTTTCTTGTGGCGGTCGCCCTCGCGTTGGCGGGAAGCTCTGCGATTGGTCGCTGCCGCTCTCACTTCGGGCGCCTTCAAGCCCGTTCATACGGATGCGGCATAACCTAGCTATGCTCCCCATAGCTATGAAGCCCCCGCACAACGAGGCGGGCCAAAGGCCGAGGTGTCGTAGCAGGGCCCGCCGTGATCCGCCCCGTCCAAAAATTTAATACTAACGCTCGGCCACGTATGTGTAACGTACATTCGTGTACGTACACTCCGAGACTTTATTTCCCGCTACAATATGAAGCCGAGCATGCCAAACATTCAAGTTTGATTTTGCTGCAATAACAGCAATAAACAACAGAATTATAATAATTCTGAATATGTTAATTAATAACATCTCCGCCCATTTTAGTAGACGGAGGTGAACAACGGCAAACGCCGTTGGCATCTCGCTCTTTAGCAGAGCGGTTTTATTATATGTAAATTCTTATCAATTAAAATTATCTCCGTTCATATTTGCGAACGGAGATAATAAACGACAAACGTTGTTGGCATCTCGCACTTTGGTAGAGAGGCTTCATTAATTAACAAATTTGTTAATAAACATTTCCAAACAATAACAATTTTCTTCGTCCATTTGAGCGGACGAACGTTATAAACGACAAAAGTCGTTGGCAACTCGCTCTTGAACAGAACGAGTTTATTAATTAACCTATTTGTTAATTCATTATTTTTAAACAATAAAAATTGTCTTCGTCCATTCGAGCGGACGGAGATGATAAACGACAAACGTCATTGAAATCTTGCTCTTCGACAGAGCGATTATTAACAAATTTGTTAATAAACATTTTTAAACAATAAAAATTTTCTCCGTCCATCCGAGCGGACGGAGATGACGAACGACGAACGTCGTTCCCATCTCGCTCTCCGAGAGAGCGATTGTTAACAAATTTATTAATAAAGATTTTTAAACAATAAAAATTGTCTCCGTCCATCCGAGCGGACGGAGATGACGAACGACGAACGTCGTTCCCATCTCGCTTTTCGACAGAGCGATTGTTAACAAATTTGTTAATAAACATTTTTAAACAATAAAAATTTTCTCCGTCCATCCGAGCGGACGGAGATGACGATCGACGAACGCCGTTCCCATCTCGCTCTTCGACAGAGCGGTTGTTAACAAATTTGTTAATAAACATTTTTAAACAATACAAATAGTCTCCGTCCTTTTGAGCGGACGAAGATTATAAACGATGAACGTCGCTGGCATCTCGCTCTTCAACAGACCGAATTTATTAATCAACCTATTTGTTAATTAAAAATTCTTAATAATTAGAATTATCCCCGTCCATTTTGCGGACGGACTTACAGCGATGGACATCACTGGCATCTCGCTCTTAAACAGAACGAGTTTTTTAATTAACATATTTGTTAATTCATTATTGCCAACAATTAAAAATATCTCCGTCTATTGTGCAGACGGACTTACAATGACGAACGTCGTTGGCATCGCCCTATTTCACAAGGGGGTGTATATTAATTAACATATTTATTAATAATAAATTGTTATCAATTAAAATATACTCCGTCCATTTGCGCGGACGGAGGCGAACAAATTCTGAACGCATTCTGAAAATAAAATATTCGTAAAAATTAGTATATGGCAAGATGTCATATATTTTGGGTCGCGTGGACGACCCGGGCATCGTGCCGCGCGAACAATACACCACTAACTCGCATTTCCCCCGCCGCCGCTCTCCGTAGAGAGGAGCAACGGGTAAACACAAGCAGTGCCGAGAACCGATCGCAAGGCTTCGGCACGCATATATACATATATATGTGCCTGGGTACTATGCACCCAGTCATCTGTAAAGAAATATATATTACACAAAAATGTATTCCTTGCCATCATATTATATGATTATCAGTTATTATAAACTGACATTCTCACCGTCCGTTTTAGCGGACGTAGAAGAACAGCGACAGGCGTCACTGACACTCGTTCTTTTGAAGAGCGGCATTTTTATAAATTAAAACTAATATATTAATTAATTAACAATTGTTATTAACTAAAATGCTCCCGATAGCGCTAACGATATTGAGAAAATATTCGTGTTCATAAATGAACTAACAAACATAAAAAAAACGTTCATATAGTTAAACTGAAAACAATTATCAAAAAACATTCTGAACATAAAATAATAGTCAGTAATTGTTTATATGGGAAGCTTGATAAAATTTCGGTACATAAATCTATCATTTCGCCGTATTGTATTTACACTACCGGCGGAAAGTTTCCGAACAAAAGTTGAAAACAGTGCCGGAACGGTTTTTTATGCCGTTTCGCCGGTAGTTGGCTTAGGGTAATTTAATCAAAGCCATTTTAAAGAGCAGGGATTTCCCTTCATTTTAGCCTTTAAAAAAAAATTTAGCATTTTTTTACAATTGGCACCCAGTTTTGAAAACGACAATTTTTGGTCGTTTTTTGTTCTTTTGCAAGTTTCCCCTTTGCAGTACAAATTTTTTAATGACTTTTTTCCACCATACTCATAAAGGGGGAAGTCTAAGCTTCAAGGTTATTTTTTAGAAAAATGTCTACGATTTTTTTTTTTCAAAGATATGTCGTGTTTGAGAAAAATAGACAATTTGAAAATTGCTCCATACGAGAAAAACGATGAGGTTTACTACAAAACCTCAAGATGGCAAAAAGTTGTATCACTTCTTGCTGAGTTCAGGAGAATTTTTTCAGATCTTTTTTTGAAATTTTTTTTCCACCTATTTCCCATCAGTTCGATTGATCTGAATACCATAAAAATAATAGAATTAAATTTTTTACTTACATCGAAGAAACTCCGACGTCGAAGAAACCTCCGAAGAGACCAAAATTTAATTATATTATTTTCATGATATTCAGATCAATCGGAAAAGACCGGAAAAGACTGAAAAAAAATTTTGAAAAAAAAATCTAAAAAAATTCTCCTGAACTCAATAAGAAGTAATACAACTTTTTGTCATCTTGAGGTTTTGTCATAAACCTCATTGTTTTCGTCCTATGGAGCAATTTTCAAATTGTCTATTTTTTCTCAAAAAACGACATATCTTTGAAAAAAAAATCGTAGACAATTTTCTAAAAAATGAACTTGAAGCTTAGACTTCCCCCTTCATGAGCATTGTGAAAGAAATTCGTTAAAGAAATTTTACTGTAAACGGGGTCCACTTGCAAAAGAACAAAAAAACGGCCAAAAATTGTCGTTTTCAAAACTGCGTGTCAATTGTAAACAAAATCGTAAATTTTGTTTTAAAAAGCCAAAATGAAGATAAATCCCTGTTCTTTAAAATGGCGTTAGTTAAATTGGCCTAGGCCAACTACCGGCGAAATGGCATAAAAAACCGTTGCGGCACTGTTTTCAACTTTTGTCCGGAAACTTTCCGCTGGTAGTGTACGTGCAGTTATCTGTAAAAGAATGTGTATTATACAAGAATGTTTTTTTTGAAATCATATTGCATGATAATCAGTTCTTATAAACTGATATTCTCTCCGTCCGTCTCAGTGGACGGAGGAGGACAACGACAGGCGTCGCTGTGACCTCGCTCTTCAGCTAGGTAGTTATTAATTAACATGCATGTTGAGACCGTATTCTTTTTTGCGAATACACACCTGGCGCGGCCAGGGTCCTTTGACTGCCAGGGCTCTAAATATTTGAAAGTTTTTCTAATTGTTGGGCGCCAGCTAGTTCAGCGACGAACTAGCAATTAATTTAACTTTGACTAGAATCGAGACGATTCTCAGGGTAGGAACACGTTGGGACCCAGAAGAGAAAGATTTCGATGGAAATGATTTCTGAGAGAGAGAATAAAAGGAACACTTGCAGGTACTTACTTGTATTTGTTTTATTCCTTCTATTCTTTAATATGTTACTTCGTCGAACCCGCTTTGGTCCGGTAGTTCGCAGCCTAACACTGTACAATGTAGATAATCGTTGACAAAAGAGTTATTACTAGGCTAATTAAGCGTGTACTATTAGGAGATTCTCTAACAATTAAATGTGGACACGGCCTGTCTCTATGAACGTTCAGATTGAACTCTGTCGATCATTCGTTCATTCGCGACACCTCGCTCTTCTATGTCTTCGTCGTCACCCGAACGTTCCCGAAGCTAATCGTCGGGGGCCAATCAGCAGTTATACACTGCCCTTAGGCTAGTGTGTCGTTACATTTTGACAAAGTTCGGTCGGCGTCGGGTATCGTCGTTGGCGCGCTCGAGTGTCGACGTCGAGAGTTCGACAAAATCCTGTCACAATCTTCCCCTCCGAACCTTGACGTCATCAGGGAGAGCGGCTACTTCCTTATAACGTATCTGCCAGTTACCTGCAAGTCCGTTCCCCTCTCGAACCTTGGTACCTGAAATCATCCCACAACGAAACCTCTCTCTTTCAAAATTAGGAGGATCGGAGACACAACTCAACGAAATTAGCAAACATTTGGGTGCTTTATAAACTCGAAATCATGGAACGTAATACAAAGTTAGTAGAAGGCTTAATTAATGCTAAGGTACGTCAAAGTTGTACTAAAGTTGTTGGATAACGTAACGACGGTGCAGTTGACGAAGGGATGTTGCTACATTCAATCCTTGCGCCGTGCGGCAGCCTGCTTATACTTCGTCGGTACGATGATCGTTATCTCCTCCCCATCGTAGAGTTCTGGTTTCTCTAGCATGATTTCATCGAGATGTTTATTGGCAAATGGACGGCTCAAGGCGGCAACTGCCATCGCCTGTTTTTCTGCGGATAGTTTCAAAGCAGCTTGAGCCGCAGGATTCGATGGCTTTTGCTTCGCAAACAAGGCTTGTTCCCGAATGAGGTAGGCCCGGAGCCGATTGGGGCAGTCATTTGGGTCGTCAAATCGAGTCTGATGCTTCCGTTGCAGTACTCCCTTGGCTTCGTTTACCAAATATCGGTGGTCTTCCGGGATCCAGCCGGTTGGCCATGTGGCGTAGTTGAGTCGCAACCAGTCGACGAGACCGGCATATCGGATGTTGCAATCCGGGCACTCTGGACAATACAATGTCAGGTCTCGGGAGCACCCAGGGCATCTCCCGAGGGCTTGCTCGTGCTCAACCCCGTGGGGGTAGATGCAGTCTTTGGTGTCGAATCCATCGGCACCGCATATTTGACAAAACCCTGGACGATAAGGCATCAAGCAGTTTTTATAGTGATGGTCGCGGGACCGGCAGTTGACGCACCCTGCGACATACTGCTTTCCGACCTGGGACACGAAGGTCTGAGTTCCCCGGCTGATTTTCTTTGAATCCAGACGTCTCACGAGGTGTTCGGCTCGCTTATTGATCAAATCTTTCAGCAGTTGCTGGGTCAGGATTCGGCAATCGGCCCAATATAATGGTGGCTTGTGTCCTTGCGATGTCGCCATCTCGGGAACTCCTAGCTCCTCGAGGATCTCGTCAAACGTTGGCACGTGGTCTACCGTTGCCGGCTTGATCATAACCGATGGTGCGACCTGGGCTCTCGGATCGTCGGTTGTTCTTTTTACTCTCCCCAAAGAGTTTAACTCGAGCGTGTGCAATTTCGACGAGATTCGATTACGCTGTACGTTCTCCGCGTATATCTCTTCTGGCGTAACCCTCTTTATTTTGACCGGTCGAGCCGCTGGTTTCGGTGGCCTGAAGCCACGAACTTCTTCCAATAGATCGGCCACCTCGCCGGCGACGGCGTCAGTAGAGGTGTCCGCGGCCTCGTAACCTTCCTCGTGGTGATCTTTGTCGAAATGAGTTTCGACCTTTGGTTTGTCGAAAAGCCGAGAAGGCCCAGGGACAGGTTCATTCGAGCCTGCCTCGCCCTCTTCCTTCAACCCCTTGGCCTGTCGGAGGTTACCAAGCTCGGCCTCTAGAGCGGCATACTTTTGCTGCAGTTGCAACTGCTCCTGGGCCAGGCGTGACCGACGAGCTTCCTTAACTCCGGAGAGGCTGCGCTCGTTTCCGTCGTCCTCTTTTCCCTCGACGTCCCTCGCCGTGGGAGGTGCTTCCTCCTCTGCGTTCATTGTCTAAATTTAAATTTACACGTTTCGTAAACTTCGCCTTGGTACTTTTAAATCGGTCACATAATATTTACCAATGGGTTTCTGATTTTTGTCTGCCAACTCGACAACCATTTCTCCAATCATCCTCTTTATTATAGCTGGTCCAATGTATCTATGTCCTAATTTCGCGGAGTATCCTTCGGCTTTACTACTGAGCTTTTTGTTTGGGTAATATACTTCCATACCCTCTTTTAGTTTAATCGACCGGACACGATCTGCATTAGCCCTGGCGAGGTGCTTTTCGGATTGGAGTTTTATATGTTGTTCTATCCTGTGACGGAATTCGTCAAACTTTTCTAACTTCTCCACCCAACTCTTTTCTAACTCGGTTGTTATATTATCGGTGGTTTTAACGATTTCTTTTCGTGGCGTTACTTCTGCTTCCCGAGCGTGATTTAGATAGAAAGGCGTGACTCTACTCCCGGAGTGGGGTACGGTATTATAAGCGAGTTGGAGTTTTGACAATACTTCGTCCCACCTGTCGTGGCTTCCCTTTAAGAAGGCTGCTATCATTGGTTTTATTGTGCGGTTCACCCTTTCTACAGGGTTTGCCTGGGGGTGAGCCAGCGGTGTTGTGATATGCCTAATTTTTTTGACTCTCAGCATGGCCTCCACGTCTTTGTTCACATATTCAGTGCCGTTGTCTGTTATTACGGACTCGGGAATTTTTCCCCAGCGATCGAATATCGTATCCAATACTTTGACCACAATTTTGCCTGTTTGATTTTTTACCGGAAATAATTCGACGTATTTCGTATACAGGTCTTGGACAACAATAATGTATGAATTTCCCTGTTTGGATCGAGTAAGCGGTCCGACAGTGTCGATTGATAACTGGGCCCAAGGTTTTAGTAGAGGTCTCGTTTTTAACAACCCTTTCACCGGGTTTTGATTGTACTTAACCCCTACGCATATATCGCAATCTTCTACGAACGTTTTCACGTCTTGCGTCATACCCGGCCAATAATACTTTTGTCTCACCCTATGGTATGTGTTATCCCTCCCTAAATGACCTGCGTGGGGGGTTTCGTGGCATTCTCGTAAGATGTTCAGAACTTCAAGGGGTCTGACGACTAGTTTCCACGTATTTTCGTCATCGTACAGTAATTTGTTATAGTCTGGTCGGTAGTAGTACAGTTCATCATCTTCGATTTTCCACTCGTGAAACGAGTCGGGATTTTTCGCGACCAGCTCGCGTTTTGTCCTATACCAGTCGGGATCGCATATTGTTGACAAGGATGTTTTCTTGCGAGCCTCTTCTACCACTTTTTCCCACCCGCACGGATCTACGTCCAGGTCGAACATGCGCGATAATGCATCGGGAGCCTCATTGGTTGTGCCCCTTTTATATTTGACCGTTATGGAGTGCTGCAATAAGTAGATAGCCCATCTCGCCAGGCGGCCTACCGGGTCTTTTAATCCATAAAGCCACTGCAAAGCTTGATGGTCTGTAACTACTGTAAACGACATCCCTTCTAAGTAGCATCTCCATTTTTTAACTGCCCATACCACCGCCAGACATTCCTTTTCGGTGGTGGTATAATGTAACTCGGCACCCCTCAACGGTCGGCTGAGTGCTTCTATGAGATTTTCGTTTTCGGTTTCCGGATCTTTTTGAACTAAAATAGCTCCCAGGCCAAAATCGCTGGCATCAGTATAGAGGATGAACGGTTGCCCTACTATCGGTGTACATAGTCTCGGTGCATTAATCAATGAAATTTTGACCTCGTCAAACGATTTTTGCTCAACCTCGGTCCAAGTCCATGGTACCTTGGGGTCAACTTATTGAGAGGGCCCTGAATACGGGCGATACCTTTCAGGTGACGGTGGTACCAGTTTACAAGGCCATTGAATTGCCGAAGCTGAGTCCTATCCCTTGGAACGGGAAAATTTATTATCGGCTTAATTTTTTCCGGGTTCGGGCGAATACCTGACTCGTCGACAATGTACCCTAAAAATTTTACTTCTCTACACGCGAAACTACTTTTCTCGCGGTTCAATTTTAATTTAGCCTCGCGAATCACCTCGAACACGAGCGACAAAAGTTGAAGATGTTCCTCGAATTCTTGGCTGAGAATTATCCAGTCGTCTAAGTATACGAAAATTTGCTCAGACCATTTGTTTGGAAGTTGTCGTTCCTCGATCAACCCTTGAATCTTTCGTTTCAGTTTGTCCATAAGAGTCTCAAATGTGGAAGGGGCGCCTGTCAAACCGTAGGGCATACGCACCCATTCGAGCAGGCCCTTCCCTTCGACAACGAATGCGGTATATTTCCGGCTAGCCTCGTCCATCGGTATTTGATGGAAGGCTTCGCTCATGTCAAGGGTTGAGATAAACTTAGCTTGTCGTAGCTGTGACAAAATGGACTTCATATTTTGGAGTGGATACGCCGGTTTGGCTGTTTTGCGATTCACCGGACGGTAATCGATACAAAACCTGAGCCCTCCGTTGGCCTTTGGTGCTACCACCGGAGAACAGGCCCAATCACTGTTACTCCACACGACGTATCCCTTTTGCAACAGTCTATCGACTTCTTGGTCTAAAAAATTTCGTATTGTCTCGCTACGGGGATACGGTTTTTGTCTATGAGGAGTTTGGTCTTTTAGTTCGATTACGTGCTTGATTAAGTTTGTCAATCCCGTCGATTCATTTTCGAATTTTATGAATTCGCTGTCTAAGAAGATCGTAAGTTCGTTCTTTTGTTTTACGGATAAAGCTTTTAATTCGACCGGCTCCACTGTACGGTGTGACATAGGGTAATGGCAACTGCTTCCTTCTAGTGTCCAAGTCTCTGTCGACGGATTAATTTTAACTTGAAATGTTAGCCAAAAGTCCATCCCCAATATTACTTCGTTTGAAAGGTCCGGCAAAACGCTGAACCATTGGGGGCCATAAACATCACCTATATCTATTATAAAACAGGTACCCCCTATAGTTTTTATTATTGATTTATCCCCTAGGCGTACGCCGTTTGCCGTTGTGGTGTCCGCTCGAATTTCTTTAATTTGATACTTCTTGACAAACTCATAAGCCGCCTGACTAAGGTAAGATCTCTCACTCCCACTGTCTAAGATTCCCTGTATTTCTTTTCCAAAAATTGAGATTTTTACTGGTATTCTCGTGATCTTAACCGGTTCCGATATACCGTTTTTCGTACGATAGATACACCTTTTTGACAGTTGCGCGACTGCGTTCGGTGGCACGTCAGCCGGAATCCAATTTTCGAAATTTTCCATGCCAAACAAAATAACCTCGGGACCGATATCAGTTTCCTGCTCGCACGTTGTCACGGTAGACAGTTGCGGCGCTTTGTCTAATACTGCTTTGGAGACTTGAGATGTTTCGAAATCGGGTTCGCCATCCGACATTTCTTCGTTACTTGATAAATCTGTTGATAACTCTAACTCGTTTTCTACTTCCTCAGTTTGCAAGAAAAGGCAACTGTTATCTAACTCCTCGTTAGATGTGTCGAACGATTTGATCTGCTCGATATTGTCTACTTGTTTATTCTCTTTTACAGACTGAGTAACCTCGGTTTCACCCTCTTTGACAATAGTTTGAGGCTTGCCTACTGTCGGGCCTCTCCGTTTCCCGAATCGGTCGGACAGTCCTTTCTTACGTGCCCTATTGCTTTACAGAGAACGCATACGGCCTGCCTCTCGGCAGTACAAAAGCGTGCCGTATGGCCCGTCTGCCCACAATTGTAACAAAACATAGTACTGGACTCCGGTACGAATTTTCCACGAGAGGCTTGTCTTTCTCTGTCTGAGGGTGCTGCCTGAGTTTTTGAATTTTTTTGAAAACGAGCGAGATTTGTCTCGAGCCTTTGTTTCATTAAAGTTTTCGGTTTGTCTCGAAAATTTTCCCGATCGCGGTTAGTTTTCTGTAGATTTTGTCGCATTTGCAACAGTTCGTGAGGTTGTTCCTCGTCATCGCTTTCTTCCGATAATTTCGGGTCTTTCTGATTTTCAGCTATTTCTTGCAAATGCAACAATTCCATTTTACTCGACTTGCCGCGCATTTCTCTAGCGGAATCTACGGACCGACGATAGAGATAATTTCTCTCATTGACGTAATGGAGAAGTTCGTCGTAGTCGTATATTGGCAAATTGAGGACTTCGAAGATCAACCGCGGATTAAATTTGACTAATATTTGTTTTAATTGGTCTCGAAATGGGGGTGGTCTCATTCGTTCGAATATCAGTCGTGCACGACAAATAAATTCGGCCAGAGTCTCGCCCTTTTCCGATTTTAAGTCGCGCACTTCTAGAAAAAGGTCACCGTCCTGCTTTTTCACCCCCCACTGGAAACGGAATGCTCGCGCAAACTCCTTCCACGTTCTCCAACGCGATTTATTTACCAAATACCAGGCTCTATACGGCCCTTCAAAAATACTCGACAAGCACGGGACGAATTGGTCCTTATCTATTCCGCTCGCGCTCAGTTGGTCTTTTAGAATGAGTAGAAACTGTTCGGGGTCCTTTTCGGATTTTGGGAACGTCAGTCTCCAATTGCTTACTATTCGTCCAATTTTCAGGGCTGATTCTACTTCCCTATTGCGAGTGAATGTGGCGTTGTTTGTTTGTCTTGATTCTATCTCGCGGTAACGTTCACCGTAGTCCTCACTATCGCTCGACTCGCTCGTCTGCCATGATAGCGCTCCTCTTCGTGGTTCGCGTAGAGCTCTTCGGGGGTTTCTAGAATCGTTCAAAGTTTCGAGCGGATGACTTCGTACGTCCGTTCCGCTAAATATTTCGCGAAATTGGTTCTGACTGACAAAATTTTCCGCTGTTATTAATTCCCCGTGTTCACCCTGTCGAGTAATGGTGAGTTTAACTTTTCCGCGCGGGATGTTATCCTGCGGTGTCGCGTTACTACCGAAGCTTAAATTGTCAGAATGCCGTCTTTGAGAATTGTAATGTAATTGTTGTTCTTCGCGATCTAAATTCGGGAGATCATTCCCGAATGTACTCTCGTTTTCGCTGAAACGCACCCTACGCGGTTGTGCGTTGTAATTCTCGAAATTATTCGGCGCTGTGTTTTCCATTTCGGGGTAACACGTAATATTATTGTTGCGTTCCTCAATAACCCGCGGTCTAAATCCGAACGCTCGAGGTTCGTTTCGTGCAGCTTGTTCGACTTGATTCGAGTTGCCCGAATTGCTATTAGTTTCCCTCATTGCTTCTGATCTTTCCGATTGTAAAAAAGCGTTTGTAGGGGTGTTGTTAAACTGCGCATACGTAGTAGTCCCGTTTCCTTCAAGAATTTCTTGAATTTCGGTATCGACGTTCGGCGATGGGTTTACTAATAAGTTCAGTCTCCCTTCCCCCCCAGACCTCTGTACACTCAGGGGAGCATCATCTACCGATTTGTTAATTCTCAATTCATTTAATATTCCAAGCATCTCGTCGAATTTAGTTTCGAGCAAATTTATTTTCCGAACGTAAGTGCCAAAATTATTTAGATCATCGGTTTCAAATTGCGATGGGTTCGCGTTCGTATTTGACAACCTGTATAATTCATTCGGGATGGGCGTCGTTCCCCTCGACCCCCTTCCCCTGATCGTCTCGTCGCTCGTCCAGCCAGTCGCTGTCGGTACGTGGGTTGGCTGTGTCGCGCTCGCTGTACCTGTACTTAGGAGGGGGCAAGCTTCCCCTCCCGCCGAGTCGTCAACTCTATTTCGTTGTCCCGATTCGGCCGATAGCCTACCACTTTGTGGGCCTCCCCCCTCAGACGGGGACGAGATCGTCTCATTTCGAGACGTACCGGAAGTTTTGACACTATTTGCGCGCGACATTTCCTTTTTCCCGGCACGTGTGGTTCTTTTTATTGGGGAGTAAAACATGGAGGTCATCCTAGTGCATGACTAACTCGCTCTTCTTGGTTTTAATGGTCATGCATGCTTATGTATTAATTTACCGGGCATTTCCCGCCAAATCCAATATACAAATCTATCCGGTCGATAACAACAAAATTTTTTTTTTTCTTTTATGCCGGGAAGAAAATTCTCTCCGTCTTAATTTTACTTTCCAAAAGCTCAATATTAAGAACCATTCTTCTCACTCTAATTTCAATGTTTCAATTAGCTCAATAATCTTACATATTGTACTACTGCTCAAATTCTTCGTTTCGATTTCTTATACTCGATATCTCGGTGAATATTTTGGACCAGCTATAGTAATTACAATATTTGAGGACTCACCAAATTCTGTCGAGAAAAAATTGTCTCTCCTTTTTTTTCCTCGGTTTCCTTTCTTGCGTTGTTGGTCTGGGTCAATTCGTCCGAAAATTTCGGTACCTGCTTAGTCGCTTTCGCGTCAACTGTTTCTTGCTATACACGAAAAGAAGTATATTGACGGTTAATACTTTGTAATATAATAATTTAACCAGAATATCTAAGACAAGTAAGAGAAGAAACAAAGCAAGAAAGAAAGAAAGAAAAGTATCGGCAGCGTTTACCCAGAGAGAATATACACACACCAGGCTCTCAAATCAGCATTCACTCATACATCCGTGCCTTGTTTACATCGGGGTCGACTAAGGACAGCGCTTTGTGTTGCGAGTGTAACGCTCGCCTTAGTGCTACAATAGAGCGACTCTCGTCGAAACTTTTCTTTGTCGTCGCCTTATTTCGTCTTCTCCTTCGAACTTTCTCGAAATTCTACTGACCACAAATAAATTTTTACTGCACAGTACCTAATAAATTTATTTGACTCAACGAACAATAATTTAATTAACACTACATGAATTCGACAAAATATAATTGTATAATGTTCCACTTAACACAAACGAAATGATTCGACACACTAACTGTGTCTTAATTCGTCTTGACACTGAATACATTATTTGACAAGATATAGGCGGAACAAAATTTCACTTCTCACAAAATAACTTATTTGCCAAAATGTAGGCTTTACACAAAATTCTCTTATTTTAAACAGTACGAGGTACGAAATCTTATCTTAAAAGTTCTATCTCCGATCCTCGTAATTTCCCCAAATAATTTTCAACGTTTGCCCCACGTTGGGCGCCAAATGAGACCGTATTCTTTTTTGCGAATACACACCTGGCACGGCCAGGGTCCTTTGACTGCCAGGGCTCTAAATATTTGAAAGTTTTTCTAATTGTTGGGCGCCAGCTAGTTCAGCGACGAACTAGCAATTAATTTAACTTTGACTAGAATCGAGACGATTCTCAGGGTAGGAACACGTTGGGACCCAGAAGAGAAAGATTTCGATGGAAATGATTTCTGAGAGAGAGAATAAAAGGAACACTTGCAGGTACTTACTTGTATTTGTTTTATTCCTTCTATTCTTTAATATGTTACTTCGTCGAACCCGCTTTGGTCCGGTAGTTCGCAGCCTAACACTGTACAATGTAGATAATCGTTGACAAAAGAGTTATTACTAGGCTAATTAAGCGTGTACTATTAGGAGATTCTCTAACAATTAAATGTGGACACGGCCTGTCTCTATGAACGTTCAGATTGAACTCTGTCGATCATTCGTTCATTCGCGACACCTCGCTCTTCTATGTCTTCGTCGTCACCCGAACGTTCCCGAAGCTAATCGTCGGGGGCCAATCAGCAGTTATACACTGCCCTTAGGCTAGTGTGTCGTTACATTTTGACAAAGTTCGGTCGGCGTCGGGTATCGTCGTTGGCGCGCTCGAGTGTCGACGTCGAGAGTTCGATAAAATCCTGTCACAATGTTAATTAATAATTCTTACGTACTAAAAATACCATATTTATAAATTAACAGTTTTATTCAACTAAAATTCTCTCTGTCCATCGTAGCGGACGGAGGACAACGGCGACAGAAGTCGCTGTGACCTCGCCCTTTGGCAGGGCAGTTTTTATTAACTAAGAACAGCTTTTAGAAACTGTAATTCTCTCCGTCTGCTTTAGCGGACGGAAGAGAACTGCGACGGACGTCGCTGTCATTTCGCTCTTTATCACATCGAGTTTCTGAGATATTTTATAATTAAACTTATAATAATCATGCAATTATATGCTGAAAATAAAATATCAGTAAGAATTAGTTTATGGCAAGTCGCGATATCCGTCGGGTCGCGCGGGCGATCCACAGCTCGTACCACGCACACAGTATGCGGCTATCCATGTTCCCCCACCGCCGATCAAAGCAGAGAAGGGCGCAGGATAAACACAAACGGTGCCGAGAGCCCATCGCAAGGCTTCGGCTATGCATCTGTAAAGAAATATATATTATACAAAAATGTATTTCTTGCCGTCATATTACATGATGATCAGTTATTATAAATTGATACTTTCTCCGTCCGTTTTAGCGGGCGGAAGAGAACAGCGACAGGCGTCGCTGATTCGCTCTTTACCAGAGCGAGTTTATTAAATAACATATTACATGATTGGGCTTACACTAATTATACAAATATATGTGACGTGATCCGAGAAAAGGGAC
Organism: Netelia melanura; assembly: GCA_964007305.1. NCBI lineage: Eukaryota > Metazoa > Arthropoda > Insecta > Hymenoptera > Ichneumonidae > Netelia > Netelia melanura. The sequence continues at coordinate 17,129,511 of OZ023257.1, forward strand.
CTATGAAGCAAAATCGGAGTTTTTCACGGCGAACAAGAAATCGAAACCAATGTTCGCGGTCGAGTGATACAGTTTTAAATAATTCATATCTTGTAAAGTTATGTAGATACAACATTTCTAATTGTACCACATGAAAGATCAGTTCAAAAACTTATAGCACGACGCATAATCCTACAATGGATTTTGTGCCACGTGAGTCCCTTTTCTCGGATCGCGTCACATATGCTGAAAAGAAAATATCAGTAAAAATTAGTTTACAAGTCGCGATATACTTCGGGCCGCGTGGACGACCCGAGCCCCGTGTCGCGCGCACAATATGCGGCTACGCGTGCCTCTCCTCTACGGCTCCCCGTAGAGACAGGTAAAGAGTAGAGACAAGCTGTACCGAGAGTCGATCACAATGCTCCGGCTATATATATATAGATATATATATCCCAGTGTATATTACCCAGTCATCTGTAAAGGAATATATATTGTACAAAAATGTATTTCTTGAAATGATATTATATGATAATCAGCTCTTATAAGCCGATACTCTCTCCGTCCGTTTCAGCGGACGGAGGAGGACAGCGACAGCCATCGCTGTGACCTCGCTCTTTAGCAAGGTAGTTATTAATTAACACGAGTGTTAATAAATAATTCTTATAAATTAAAATTAACATATTTATTGATCAACAATTCTTATCAACTAAAATTCTCCCCGTCCATTGTAGCAGACAGCGGAGAACAGCGACAGAAGTCGCTGTGATCTCGCTCTTTAGCAGGGCGGCATTTGTTAATTAATATATTCATTAATTACACCTATTATAATTCTGAAAATTTTATTATAATTCGTAAAAATTAGTATATAGCAAGATGCCATATATTTTGGGTCGCGTGGACGACCCGGGCATCGTGCCGCGCGAACAATACACATGCGCATTTCCCCCGCCACCGCTCTCCGTAGAGAGGAGCAACGGGCAAACACAAGCAATGCCGAGAACCGATCGCAAGGCTTCGGCTACACATATATACATATATATGTGTCTGGGTAATATACACCCAATCATCTGTAAAGAAATATATATTACACAAAAACGTATTCCTTGCCATCATATTATATGATGATCAGTTATTTTAAACTGACATTCTCTCCGTCCGTTTTAGCGGACGGAGAAGAATAGCGACAGGCGTCACTGACACTCGCCCTTTAGTAGAGCGGCGTTTATTAATTAACATACTTGTTAATTAATAATTTTTATAAATTAAAACTCATATATTAATTAATTGAAAAAATATTCATGTTCATAAATGAATTAACAAACATAAAAAAAACGTTCATATAGTTAAACAGAAAGCAATTATGAAAAGTAGTGTAGCGGCCACTATGGCGACCCCCACTCCTATCCCCACTCCTTTTCCCCCACTCCGCGGTCGTCGAGTTCGCCGTAAGCTCGAGCGGTCGTGGATGCGTGGGGAGAGGTGCGCAGGGGGAGGAGGGGGGATGGAGGGTGTCGGCATAGTGGCGCGCTGTTTTTTATTTATTACATTTTTTAATTTATGATAATGAGTATATTTGAGTGGTAATTTTTTGGCGCTGACCCCCGCTTCGCGCCAAACCCAAACTGGTAATATATATATATATATATATATATATATATATATATATATATATATTGTGACGAGGCATTATTGGCCTCGCAGTCACGTCGATAGAAAGGCAGCAGCGTCGCGCCGTCTCGCACCCGTGGTCGAAACGATGTAAGGTAGAACGGGCACTGTCGTCGAATCTTCGTGGATTTCAGAAAAGACGACGAGAGACGACGTCGCCAAACGACGGAGAGAGACGGCGGCCCACGGCGGTGCGAGAGAGATGGCTGTGCCGAGGGATCGATCGTCGATCGTCGGGTGGACCTTCCCCCACCACGTGAGCGAGCGACCGACGGAGCCGGCCGGCGAGAAGAATTAGATTAAGATTTTAGTTAGAATTTGGAGTGCGAATGGCCCCGTTGAGTTAAGATTGGGAGTGCAAATGGCACAAATGAATTGGAGGTTGGTCGCCGATTGCGACCAAGTTAGATTTCGGAGAGGATACTGAGTTTAGTATTATGGTTAGTTAAGTCGAGTGTGAAAGAGGAAGTGAAACGCAGGAGAGTGAGTGACTGAGGAAAGAATAAAGAAAGAGTGCAAGAACAACGGATACGGCGGAAGAGAGTGAGTGAGAGAGCGAGACCGAGACCGGAGAACGAGCGAGAGGCCGAGGACGTGCGTGCGAGGGAGCGATCGAGGCTGAGCCATCGGCGTAACAAGGGGAGAGAGAGAGAGAGGACGCTGCGAGAGCGGAGACACCGATAGAAGGTAGGCGCACATGGTGCACCATTTTTCGTGTAACGCGACGCAGTAGAGCGCGTCTTGCCCCCGTCCCCTCGCCCCGTGAATCAAAGGCTGTGCCCTCCGGCGTCTCCGGAGGGCGGTATGAGAGGGTGAAACCGGAATGCGAGAGCGTGTGCAAAAGAGCGAATGACACATTGTACAGAAAATTAAGTAAATAAATTGTCATTGTTTCGTTAATTAATTATCGGTGCTCACCCGTTATTTCGGACAACAATCCGATTGGTTAAAAATTGCCCTCCGAATCCCCCACCATTCCCTGAGGTGAAGCAAGAGAGAAAGACGGGAAAGAAAGTCACCCTTGGTGTTTCGGGGTGGAAGACACACCTGGCGCCCAAAATAGTTTAAGGCAATAAAAATAGGTAAGCTTGGGCGTCATCAGAGATTTTTGACTGGCAGCTCGCCTCCTGTTTGACGAAATTTTCAAGACAGTGAGCTCGTCACAATATATATATATATATATATATATATATATATATATATATATTGAAACGGTACCAATGCCGAAAGCCCACCTGAAATCAAAACAATCGTTAATACACACACCAACAGAGGGCTAGCATTCGCACAAACGATACGATGACAGAAAATATACAAATATGCGAAAATTTAAGACACAAACACCCAGAAAACGAAAGCGAAGGCAAAGTAATACGATTACGAACCTCAGCAATTACCAACCTACTTACCAATATTTTAGTGATAATATCCCGAAATATCCTATCTCTCAACATCCTTACCTCTGACGATAAGGAATAAGCACTTGGACGTGATCTTTCCAGAGCCCCTCTTGAATGCTGCAAAAGCTACGAGACTGGTGGAGGTCGACTAGATGACTAGTAAAGGCTGAAAACGTGAAACGAAAGAGATCCAGCACTAAAAAAAACCTTTGCCTACATCCTACTTGGAGATTTACTCACCAAGTCATCCACTGCGAAGAGAAGGGTCCACATTGTGTAAGAAGGAGACGGCGAGCATCTCCAAGGTCCTCGATAAGAACAAGAACTCTTCTGTAAAAAGGAAACATGGTTAATAAAAGTTAAAAGACGACAAAAGTAAAGGATAATTATACTTACCCCATCCTAGAAGACTAACTTGTATAAACTATTAAGAAATCGAACAAAAGATAAAAATACCAAAAGGAAAAAGAAGACAGCAGATTGACTCTTACCTGACAAAAAATCGACGAAACACAAACACGACACTCGACAACTTGTCAAAACAACTGGCGGCAGCCATCTTGGTCAACGAGAGAAGGAAGAACATACGACGACTCGATCGCGGAAGCTCCGACGCGCCATCCCGTCATCGATCAACGAACCGAGACATCTATATCGATTTCACACTTATCACGGATAACGGAAGGTACGCGGCGATAAGGAAGAATCGTAATTATCGACCCAGCGAAAAGAACTGTATTATAACGCGCCAAAATAAACAGAATTTGAATCTTAATCAGGTGTTATCCCAAATTTAATTTCCTATCGAGCCGAACATAGTATAAAACTAATGACAAAGGCAATAGCCGTTTCATTTGGCGCCCGAACAGGGACTCGATAGAATTAAAGACGCACCTTGATTAAAAGATTCAAATAATGGCAAACGAAACGGCAAACATCATTATAGAGGAAACAGCCACAAACGCCGAAATGAGTTCATCAACAGAAGTAGATCAGACACAAGGTCGTCCCGATCCAAACCTCACCCAAGATATGCAAGTAGAAATCGATGAATCAATCAAATTAATGCTGAGAGAACTTAAAGAAATAAGAAATGAACAAAGCTTAGAACGAATAACCACGACCGTCCAACTCAAAGAAATGGATGAGAAGTGTGTCCTCAGATGCAGGAAGACACAGGAAACTGTTCGCGATGAGTTCAGAGAGGAACTAGACCGAGCAATACTAAAAACAGACCGCAAAATAGCCATCTCACAAGACCTGGTAAGGACGTCATGTGAAGAGATGGAAAAAGAATACCGAGCCGATTTCGACGACGTCGAAAAAAGAATTTAACAGGCGATGAACCGTATTGCACAATACAACGAAATTTCCAAGTAGACGATCACACTGGCAAAAGAGAATCGAAACCGGATCGAATCAGTAGAAGACGAACTAAGGAATCGACAATCACAAACGGTAAATACGACACAAGGCGGACTAAACATTAGTCAAGCCTTCGCAGTTAAACAACGTTCGCCAACGTTTAGTGGGGATGGTAAGGAACGACCCATGAGATACTTGAAAGAATTCGAGCAATTTTGGGACACAACCGGAAATACGAATCTGCATTACCTCGTCAGCCAGTCACTCAGAGACTCCGCAAAGGATTGGTGGAGAGTGGTAGAGGACGAAGTCCAATCAATCGAAGACTTCGCAAGAAAATTTAAACTGAGATATTGGAGCTCAGAAATCCAGCACAAAATAAGTCGAAACCTAGAATGTGGCGCCTACGAGGTCCATGAACAAAAGGCTACACGGGCAGAATGCGCAACACGGATATTCGGTAATGCCAAAGACTTAACAAAGAAACTGACAAACGAAGAAATAATTAGATATCTAAGTAACCACTTCAACGAGACGGTGCGATCAGCGGTCCAGCTAGGGACAATCAAAACAATAGAAGACTTCCTCGAACTACTCGAACGTCTAGACTCAGCAGGACTATTAAACGCACAACGTCGACCACAAAAAAATCAGTGGGACGATCAAAATCGCAACCGGCGATACAATAACAGAGAGGATGGGGGACAGCAACCAAGATACAACAGGAATGACCAATAGAATAGATATGGTCGTTTCGAAGATCAAGAACAGAGATTCAACCCTCCAAAATGGTTCACGAATAACGCTCGACAAGTACCCCAATGGCAGGGTAGGGAACAGAAAATGAATACCGATCTAAACGCAAGCGCTCCACCATGGTCAATGCCGATACAAGCACACGTCTCGGCGGAAAGCCACAGCTTGCAAGATCCAAAACCCACCACGTCACAACACCAGGGAAACGAATAGACGTTGCGCCCGAAATAAATGTTCTGCAAGGACAACGAGGTGCAACGGAGGACGACGAATTAATACAAATAGCACTGCAAGAAGCACAAGAAAGAAGGAAAAGAAACGAAGAAAAGAAACAACGAAAGATGAAATCTCGTGAGGAAAGAGCGATCAAAAATGAAATTGCCAACGTAACAGACGAAAGTAAACAGCACAATGAAAACAGATACGATCATCCGAGAGAGTATCTCCTCGAAGAAAAAGGCGAGAGAAATACAGAACCAACAATTAAATGTCCAGAAATTGTCGCGGAAATCGAGAAGGCAAAAATCAACATGTTGCTAGATACCGGCAGCGAGGTGACAGGAATATGGGAAGAATGTTACAACAGACTAGAACAACAATTAAGAACATGTCCCACATTACCAGTAGTAGGAAGAGAGGTCCAAGGCGCGTGCAGCGGAACAAACAGTAGAATAAAAAAAAGTATATGGGTAGAGACGAAAATTGGAGAAACCGAAGAAATGCTACAGATCATGATCATCCCGAAGTTGAAACAGGGGGCGATTTTAGGCATTGACGGAATGCAGGCGTTTAAGGTTAAAATAGGTGTGGGAAAGGAAGAAGTGAGCGTCGCAGGAAGACCTTTACTAACGGTAATAAATGGACAGTGGGAAGAAATTAAAAGGAGAAGAAAAGATGGAACATTCATACGAGCAATCGAGTACCTCGAAGACGAAGGAGTAACAGTAGACGAGATAGAAGAGAAAAGTAGAGAAATCGAGGATGTGACAGAGGACATTAAAAAGCAATTTAAAAACCTGATATGGCAATACCGACGAGTATTCGCAAAAAGACCCGGAAGAATGTTAGCATATGAACACACACAAATTAACTATAAAGAATCCACAACCATACGTAAACAGATCATATCCAATTCCGATGAGATACCGCGAGAGAGTAAAAATACAAATACAACGGATGCTGCAGGATGGCATCATAGAACGTGCTAGCAGTCAGTTTATCAATCCGATGGTAACCGTGATAAAAAAGGACGGGTCGGTACGATTATGTCTCGATGCGCGCCAGCTAAATAAGTACCTAACGGAAGATCACGATTCATCCCCAACCATCGAAGAGGTATTTCAAAAATGTCAAGAGGCCAAAACTATATCAAGCTTTGACCTAACCAGCAGCTTCTGGCAAATACCGTTGCATCCAGAAAGTCGCAAATACACGGCCTTTCTACACGAAGGGTTATGCTACCAATTCACAGTAACTCCTTTCGGGTTGAAAACAAGCACAGCAAGCTTAATAAAGGGCTTGGAAATAGTCCTGTAAGGAATAGGGAAGTCAGTGATAAACTTCATAGACGACCTTCTCTGCATATCGCAAAATCCGGAACAACACCTCAAGCACATCGAGAAAATCCTGAAGAGAATGCAGAATCATGGACTAACGCTCAACTTCAAAAAATCAAATTTTTTCAAGAAAGAAGTCAGATTTCAGGGATATATTTTAACAAAACACGGCATTCGACCACAGCAAGATAAACTCCAGGCAATCAAGGATTTCCCGCACCCAACCAACCAAAAACAGCTGCGTGGTTTCCTGGAACTTATAAACTTCTACTCACGATTTACAAGCAAGCACGCGGAGGCGACAGTCCCACTACTCGAACTCATAAAAAAAGATGCAACATGGCAATGGAGTCCGGAAAAACAAATGTCCTTCGAGAAAATAAAAAACCTGTTCATCGAGAGCACACTACTAAGGCACCCCGACGTAAGAAAACCATACATACTCTCCACGAACGCCCGTGATTATGCACTAGGAGCCGTCCTGGAATAAGAAGACGAAGAAGGAGAAAGAGGGATAATTGCATGTGCCAGCAGAACGCTCAAAGGAGCAGAATTAAGGTACATAACGACCGAAAAAGAACTCCTGGCGATCGTATGGGCCTTACAAAAATTTAGAACCTACGTCTTAGGAGCAACAGTCAAAATAAGAACGGACCATAAGGCAGTCACGTTCTTGAAAACCTGCCGATTCGGAGGAGAAAGGCTACTCCGATGGACTTTATTAATCCAAGACTATGATCTCGAAGTAGAACACTGCCCAGAAAGGAAAAACGTGGTAGCAGGCTGCCTCAGTCGACCGAATGGTCTCGGAGAAAGGCAAGATAGAAAAGGAAAAATCATAATAGCAGCCATCCTTGCGAAACAGTTAAGCCCCGAGCTAACCAATGAGTTCCAAAAATTTGGGGAATTACAAAAAGACGACCCCAACCTAAGCGCCAAATGGAACCATGCCCTCGCTGAACAGGATGAGGAAGCACCATATCGGATCATTGACAATTGCCTGGTAAAAAAGACGAAAACAGGAAAGTGGAAAATTCCGATCCCCGCGCACATGTTGGAACGACTCATAGAAGAGACTCATGAGATGTACGGACACTATGGGGCACGGAAAATTTTTAAACTATTTTACGAAGACTTCACATCCCCACATTTCGCCAAACGCATCAGACAACATATTGCGCAATGTGAAATATGCCAAAAAAATAAAAACCCGAATTGAACGAACAATGCCAAAATGCAGACGATCATACCAGAGGGCCCGGGGGACCTGCTATCCATCGACTTTTTTGGCCCATTACCACCATCAGCCGGTGGGGTGAAGCACATCTTAGTCACGCTCGATGCCTTCACAAAATTTGTAAAACTATACCCACTAAGAAAAGCAAATGCCGACGCAACAATAAGAAAAATCTTCCAGGACTACATCCCAATGTACGGAAAACCAAAAAAAATACAATTCGACCATGGAACGCAGTTCACCTCAAAAAAATGGTTAGAAAAATTAGAAAAAGAAAAATTAAGGGCATCTTCTCATCCATACGACATCCACAAGGAAATATCGTCGAGAGAGTAAATAGAGAATTGGCAAGATTTTTTCGCACATTCATAGAAGAAAACCACTCAGGATGGGCAAAATGGGTACCAACAATAGAAACCTGCATAAATGACACACATCATGAGACGACCGAAGAAACTCCCACAGAACTCCATCTCAAGAAAAAACCATATAGAATATGAAGACAATAGATTCTAGCTTTAAAAAACGAGGAAATCGATGAACTATCTCATCATAAGATCGAAATCGTAAAAGAAAGAATAACTAAAAAAGGACTAAAACGAGCGACAAGATTTAACGAATCACACTGGACAACCGGGTTCGACGAAGGCGATATGGTGTTAATAAGACCCTTAAACGTATCCGATCCAGCGAAGAAGTTAACAGCCAAATCCATGCCATTATACGAAGGGCCGTTCCGTATAAAACGATGCATGGGAATTGCCACATATCTTGTAGAGGATCCAGCGACGAAAAAGGAACGAGGCAAGTTCCACGCGTGCCTTATGAAAAAGTACATCATCCCACGGGGACCTACAGAAAGGAAAGAAAAACCATAAGATAACTATATTAAAAAAATAAATTATAAAAAAAAAAAAAAAAAAAAAAAAAAAAAAAATTTTCCTGTTTAGAGACAAATACAATAAGATTTTGTTATAAAAGAAAATAAAATACGGCAAAGAAAACAATGAACAAAAAGAAAGAGGAATTACTAACAAGGGAACTTTGAATCATCCTGTACGCCCAGGAAGAAAGAACAAATTCAAAATTCTAAGGAACGAGACGTTCTGCAAGTATCCCCAACCGTCACCCGAACAGAAAAACACGCGCAAGAAATAGAATTTAAATTCAAAGGTCCACGACAATCGACATCAGATGTTGTTGAAATCGCAACCAAGCAACATGGAGCCACCCGAAACAAAAGGTACGAGAGTAGACAAGAACGAGAGTCAAGTTGAGAGAAACATGAAAAACTATCGCCTATGGAGGAAAACGAAGAGGCGAATCGAACGAATAATAAGGAAGAATCAAATACTGCCGATCATCAACGAATTCGAATTAATAACAATAACCGATGAGAATATTAAAGGCTGATACCCGGGACAATCAATCGGTCTATGACAAAGGGAGAGGAGAGAAGAAGAAAAGCCGGAGCATCGATTAAGGACAAGCAATCATAACCGGCAGTCACAAGGTAACAACCAACGTGAAACCATGTATAAACTTTTTGACGCGTCAACCCTCAAGGGAGAATTCAACGAAGTACAGATAGTGGGAATGGCGTCGCCAGAACAAGTATTCCTGCGAGCGCAACTACCAAACCTCGACCCCCGAAGGATGTTAATAAGCATCCAATAAATAAAAAAGGACGATCCGGAGGTACATATGTGCCTAGAAGAAGAGTTATATCGAGGCAAAGCGATTCTCTACCACGACTCCGTAACATTTCATCGGGCGACAGTGATGGCATACGAAGAGCACACAATATGGTTGTGGTTAGGGGACATCGGAGAAGAATTAACAGCCCACCAAGAGGACTGCTTCACAACACCCGCATGGACCCTCGACGTACCCCTAGCCACAATCATTTGCAATATCAACGGCCTCGAACCCCTGGACGACGACGAATATGACGAGGACGACGTCGAGGTTCTCGTGCAATGGGTAAAGGGAAAAACATGGATCCTAAAAGTAGACCAAAAACAATCAGAGACAGAGGCTATATACGGAACACTCGGCATGGAGAACGGCCTCACCTACCTCGACGTCGCCATCGCACTAAAAACAGAAAAAAAACAACCAACTTCGCCAGGTTCTGGTGGCATTTACCAGGTCCACAATCGTGCAGCCAGCAAAATCAACAACAAAAATTCGCCAGGCATGAACCGAACGTGACAAACGAAAACCCAGCAACCACGACAACGACAACAATACCATACCGCCTAATACCCATCGACATGGATACCAACGAAGAGAACAGCGAGACGGACAACGACGAGGACCAAACTACCGACGACAACTGGACCCACCATCTATGGCCCACCCTGGATCAGGAAGAAGAAGAAAAGCTATCCGACACTGAATCTACCACCAGTACAACGTCATGCTAAAAATTTGAATAAAAAAAAAAAAAAAAAAAAAAAAAAACACAAAAACAATAAACCCAACATTGTACGACATGTGAATAAAAAGAAAAAGTCTTGTAGTACGAACCCGAATAAAGCGTCTATCAACAATGATTTTTCTCCCCATCTTCGCCACGGTGAAAAAGATCACCATGACTCGTAAAGAAGAAAAATCAGGGGGACAATGAAACGGTGCCAATGCCGAAAGCCCACCTGAAATGAAAATAATCGTTAATACATAAACCAACAGAGGGCTAGCATTCGCACAAACGATACGATGACAGAAAATATACAAATATGCGAAAATTTAAGAAACAAGTACCCAAAACCCAGAAAGTGTAAGCGAAAGCGAAGTAATACAATTACCAACCTACTTACCAATATTTCGGTGACAATATCCCGAAATATCCTATCTCTTAACATACTTACCTCTGACGATAAGGAATAAGCACTTGGACGTGACCTTTCCGGCGCCCCTCTTGAATGCTGCAAAAGCTACGAGACTGGTGGAGGTCGACTAGATGACTAGTAAAGACTGAAAACCTGAAACGAAAGAGATCCAGCACTAAAAAACCCTTCGCCTATATCCTACTTGGAGATTTACTCACCAAGTCATCCACTGCGAAGAGAAGGGTCCACATTGTGTAAGAAGGAGACGGCGAGCATCTCCAAGGTCCTCGATAAGAACAAGAACCCTTATGTAAAAAAGGAAGCACGGTTAATAAAAGTTAAAAGACGACAAAAGTAAAGGATAATTATACTTACCCCATCCTAGAAGACTAACTTGTATAAACCATTAAGAAATCGAACAAAAGATAAAAATACCAAAAGGAAAAAGAAGACAGCAGATTGACTCTTACCTGACGAAAAATCGACGAACCACAAACACGACACTCGACGACTTGTCAAAACAACTGGCGGCGGCCATCTTGGTCAACGAGAGAAGGAAGAACATACGACGACTCGATCGCGGAAGCTCCGACGCGCCATCCCGTCAACGATCAACGAACCGAGACGTCTATATCGATTTCACACTTATCACGGATAACGGAAGGTACGCGGCGATAAGGAAGAATCGTAATTATCGACCCAGCGGAAAGAACTGTATTATAACGCGCCAAAATAAACAGAATTTGAATCTTAATCAGGTGTTATCCCAAATTTAATTTCCTATCGAGCCGAACATAGTATAAAATTAATGAAAAGGCAATGACCGTTTCAATATATATATATATATATATATATATATATAATTACTAGTTTATGTATGAAATAGTGAAGAATAGCATTCTCACATAGTAACATAATTTATTTGAATAACCGTATATGTCAGAAAAGGTTGATTAAAAACACAACAAGAAACGAGTCCGATTCAAAACAGTTATTCTTCACTGTATGTCGCAGTGACACGACTCACACGCTTTATTAATAACTCGATATAATTTTTAAACATTTAACTCAAATAAATCAACTGATTGAAAATAAGGAGATGTAGGTCTGTCTTCTTCAAAGGTTCAAGAAGAACTCTCGTTGCTCAGGGATGTTTTCCTCCTCTTTTTCTTTTCTTCAACTTTTTCTTCTTTTTGTTTATTCGCTTGTTCTCATTTTGTTTTATAAAAAGATTTATGTCACATATGTTGCCTAAGCAACGATGAATCGATTTTAATCGCCTGAACCTTCCTGCGATGCGACACGGCCATACTGACTAGCACACGTCTCGAGTGCTCAGTAGTCATTCATTTACTTTATTTCTGAAATTTAAAAACAGACATTGCAAGTGCACACATTAGTTCACGTTCGGCTTTCCTGACTTAACAAATCAACCAGTCTTTTATTGACCCAGTGTCATATTATTTCTTCATCATAGATGCAATCATATTTTTTGTTATTACCCATAATAGCTCTGTAGGCATGCCTACTTGCATCCGTACATGTTCTAACTATTATCTCGTTACTCACAATAGCTCTGTAGGCATGCCTCTTGCATTCGTACATGTTCTAACTATTATCTCATTACTCACAATAGCTCTGTAGGCATGCCTTCTTGCATCCGTACATGTTCTAACTATTATCTCATTACTCACAATAGCTCTGTAGGCATGCCTTCTTGCATCCGTACATGTTCTAACTATTATCTCATTACTCACAATAGCTCTGCAGGCATGCCTTCTTGCATCCATACATGTTCTAACTATTATCTCACAACTTTATCCCGGATATTTCTCAAATCTGAACCCTGGACTCGAAGATTCTGGGTGATCAAGTCCAGAAAACATCGAGTGTCAAAGTCAAACTCTTGAACTAAACGGCGATAATCAACAGAGCCTCATGCTCTCTACAAATTCTCAATAGAATTCAAAATTCAACATAGACAGCGTCTAGTTAACAACTAATTGTTCCAACACATATGGACACAATCTCTTGGCAAATTTCATGCTCACACTTTTGACCAAAAATCTTTGATATCACTATGATTTCTCTCATCATATGATACAAGTGGCTACAATATTCTGTTCTCACCTTTTTACTCTTTGCGACACAGTCATCCTGATTCGCCTGGTATTGTGGAGCTGCGATCAGTTTCTCATGAGACACCTTTATGGTATTTCGGCCTTTTATTCCAGAACCTACTTTTTTTACCAAATATCTATCATTTGGTAACACCTCAACAACTTCCATCGGACCACGATACTTTGCGTCCAATTTTGTTTTTATTCTGTCATTATTTCTAACCATAACAAAATCTCAAATTTTAAATGGCTTAATTGGTTTGTTCTTCTTATTAAACCTTTCTTTTTCCTTTTCAGCTTCAGCTTCGATATTGTTTTTAACTTCCGCCCTGAGCTCACTCATATTATAAATATTACTTTCTACACTATTGTGTTTTACTCGTTCAATTTCTATCGAATTTATCTGTATTCCAAATAAAATCTCAGCAGGACTTTTACCTAACGTTTTATGAACAGTTGAATTTATTGCAAGTTGCACTCTGCCTATTTCTTTTTGCCATTGTTTTCCCTGAGCTTTACTTATGGATAACATGTTTCTCATTGTTGACATAACCCTTTCGACCTGCCCATTAGCTCTCGGCGTTCCTGAAGCTATCAAGTGAACTTCGATATTTTTTTGTTCGCAAAATTTTTTAAATTGTGCATTTGTAAATCCTGAACCTTGGTCACAAATTATTCGTTTCGGCGCTCCAAAAATGAACGAGTGTTTCTCAATCTGATTGATGGCTGTTTCCGTGTCCAAACGGTTTATCAAATTTAGGGTTACAAATTTTGTAAATCCATCTATAATTACGAAAACGTATTCTTTTTTTTCAGACGGCCCTGATAACTTTCCTGATATGTCTATGTGAATTGTTTGCCACGGAATATCGTTTTTCTTTATCGGATGCAGCTGTACTTGCATCGGTCTCGATACCGATTTGCAAGTTTGACATAAGATACAATTTGCAACAAATTTTTTAACTTGCTTTGACATATACCGAAACCAATAAAGTTCATAGAGTTTGTCCAAGGTCTTCTCCCAACCTAAATGACAGATACTTGCGTGTACGTGATGTATCAGCGACCATATCATTGATCTTGGTACTACGGGTAATGTGATTTCTTTACACTTTCTTTGCACTGTTCGCATTAAGATTTTATTTTTTATCGTATAAGTTTTCGCGGTTTCTGATTCGTCAAGTACTTCTTGATATAATGATTTTATTTCATCATCTTTCTTTTGAGCTACAATTAACCAGTTATCTGATAATTCTATTATTTTATTCACGTTTTCTTTATTTATTTTCATTACTTTTTTTTTCAAAACAGGATTTCTTGACAAAAAATCAGCGTGTTTCATTCTTTCCCCCGCACGATATTCAATCTCAAACTCAAAAGATTGCAAAAATGCCCACCAACGATATACTCGCGGTTAAATCTTTTTTTTAGACTCGCAGCCTTAAGTGAATTGCAATCTGTGACGACCAAAAATTTTCGACCAACCAAATATTGGCGAAAGTGTTTAATTGCGTTTACGACTGCAAGTGTCTCAAGTTCGTATGAGTGATTCAGCATCCGAGTTTCAGCATCTATCGTGCGTTTGCTATAGTAAGCTATCGGGTGTTTATTTTTTTCTTTGCGTTGAAGTAGCACAGCGCCGTACCCAAGGGCACTAGCGTCAGTATGTAATTCGATTGGTAGGCTAGGATCAAATATATGGAGACATGGTTCTGATGTTAAATATTCAATAAGCTTTGTCCTAGATTCATTGTGTTCACTTGTCCATTTTACCGTATTAGTTATACCTGCGGTAAGTATGTACAAAGGAGCTGCTATTTGTGAGAATTTTGGTATAAACCTGCGGAAATAGGATGCCAGTCCTAGCAACTGTCTTACCTGGGTTTGTGTTCGAGGGATGGGTGATTGCACCAGGGCTTCGATTTTTCGAAGGTTGGGCCTCAATTCTCCGCTCGATACAGTGTATCCCAGATAATCGATTTTTGTTTTCAAAAATTTACATTTTTTTAAATTGAACGAAAATCCGTTATCAGCAAGTTTTTTAATGACAATTTTTAATCTCTCAAAAGCTTCTTGTTTGGTTTTACCAGGTATAAGAACATCGTCTAAATAAACAATCGCGTAAGAATACCTTAATTCCCCAAGTGCGTTGTTAATTGCTCTTTGATACACAGATGGTGCATTCATCAATCCGAACGGCATCGTCAAATATTCATAATGACCATCAGGTGTAATAAAAGCAAGTTTTTCTATCGAGTTCTCTTCGACAGGTATCTGATGAAACCCGGATATCATATCCAATGATGAAAAGTAATATGCACCATACAAGCGATCCAATTGATCCTGTATCAGTGGTAATGGGTAACGATCTGCTACCGTGTTTGAATTTAATTCCCGAAAATCTACGCACAATCTATCTGTTCCATCTTTTTTTTTAATCAATATAATTGGACTAGAAAATGGACTTTTACTTTCTCTAACGATTTTTGCTTTAAGCATTTTGTCAACTAAGTCTCTTACATTTTCTCGTTCTACTGCGCCTAACCTATAGGGTCTTCTCTGTACGATTTTATTTGCATCTTTTAACCTAATTTCGAGTTTGCCAGAAGTCACTCGAATCTTGGGAGCTTCGGCACTCAAATGTTTGGCATATAATTTTAAAAAAAAATGACAAGCGAATTTTTCATTTCAAATAATCCACAGTCGATAGCATCGACATTAATTTCTAAGCTACATGAGCCCACAAATTTGTCAATTTTTGCAAATTTCACCATGTTTCTGTTCATTGTGACTGACATACCATTTGCCAATAATTCTTTACCCAGAATTAAATCAACGGATAAACTTTCATCCGGTACCACATATAAATCAACTTCAACCTTAATGCCATTTAAATCCACCAATACAGAAATCTGGAGACGGCAATCTACATATCTATTCCCAATTCCTCTTAATCGTGTAGAGATGCATCGTCTTTTACCAGGCAACCGTTCTACCAAACTTTCTTTTACTAGCGAGCAGTCTGCACCCGAATCAAACAAAAATGTCATATTACAAAGCCTCACTGTTTTCTCGTTCTTTTTTGGGCAGTTCGGAGATATATGGCCCTCCTCTTTGCAGATATAGCAGATCACTGTCTTTTTAGGATACGAACTCCTATTGTCACGTATCTGACCACTCTGTGTTTTCGCGGATAATCTGCAATCAGCCCTACGATGTCCTTTTTTCCGCAATTGAAACATTCGATTTCCCAACAGTGCGACTTTCCACTCCGCGGCATCGAAATCTTGGTATGTGGATCAGAAGTTTCGAAAAACGCACGCGGTCGATGGTAATCGGTTGTTCTTCCATCGAGATACGACATTGCTTCCTGCAGATTCCGAGGTGATTCTCGTATAAACATGTTGCGCACGAACCGATTTTGCAATGAGTACGATAATCCGGTTAATTGTACGTTTTTTCATAAAACTTGTACGTACTTTTCATAAAACTTTCCAGTGTAAACTCAGCATCTTCGGTCCAAATCGTATGAAGTTTTGAAGCAGCATTCTTGTTTTTTGCATATGAGCTCGTAAATTCAGCCCGGATTTCAGACCAACTTTTTCCGGCAGGATCCATAGCAGTAAACCAATGAGCCGCTTCGTCCTTGAAGGCTTTAGCTAAATGCTGTATGATTTCCCAATCGTCGGGCTTGTATCGTCGAATCCATTCATCGACCATGTTTGCCCATCCGGTTGCATCCGTAGTTTTTGGATCAAATGTAACGAGTTCCATCGGAGCTCGATCTCGTCGAGTTAGCAGAGCAGTCAATCGAAGATTCTCTTCTTTCAATCTCGACATACGTTCCCTACGTTTATTTTTAGTTCATAGCAGCTCGTCGAAATTGCGTTCAGATTCTGCTGAAGTTGAAGATCGACTTCTTTTTTGATTTCGAAATTGTGCATTCTCCGTCTCACTCACACCTCTCTCATTGTTCATTATCACGGAACTATTTTCGTCGTCTTCTATCATTGAATTAAAGATTCAGTATCCCACTTCTGATGTCAGAAAAGGTTGATTAAAAACACAAGAAGAAACGAGTCCGATTCAAAACAGTTATTCTTCACTGTAGTTATGTCGCAGTGACACGACTCACACGCTTTATTAATAACTCGATATAATTTTAAAACATTTAACTCAAATAAATCAACTGATTGAAAATAAGGAGATGTAGGTCTGTCTTCTTCAAAGGTTCAAGAAGAACTCTCGTTGCTCAGGGATGTTTTCCTCCTCTTTTTCTTTTCTTCAACTTTTTCTTCTTTTTGTTTATTCGCTTGTTCTCATTTTGTTTTATAAAAAGATTTATGTCACATATATTGCCTGAGCAACGATGAATCGATTTTAATCGCCTGAACCTTCCTGCGATGCGACATATATATATATATATATATATATATATACGGCTATTCAAATAAATTATATATATATATTGTGACGAATTTTTCGTCCCACCGGTGATGACAGCCTGCAGGGGGTTTTATGTGCGACCCTGAGCGCCGATGAAGCGACAAATCAACGTCACCGCGTGCAATTCGGGTCGTCGGCTACATTATCTCAGAAACGGGGTTTCTCGGTGGTATACCGCGCGTCGAAGTCCGTGCGAAACGGCGCTTCGACTTAAGGAGTTCGGCGGGTGCAGCGAGGGAAGCGGTGTTGTATCTTTTCGTGCCTGGTGGCAAACCACGTGAGCCAACCGCCGTGACAAGGGACGCCTGTCCGACGAGGTGAGCTTCCCCCTTCCCCGTCGCCCGTTCCGAGCCCCAGGGGGAAGGCGCGCGGTGAGGGGGGGTGCGTCGTAGGGTTCGGGAGCACTCGGCTCCTAGGTGAGCTGTGCACGGCTCTCGTCGCACTCCCCCCTTCCCCGCTCGCGCCACTCGATGGCCAGCGAGAGGTATGCGGCGCGGGAGGACCAACGAGAGTCTTCAAAGAAGGGAGCCGACAACGTCGCCCTATGGCATCACTCGTCAACCTGGCGAAAATGAGAAAAAGAAGGGGGAGCGTGCCTAGGCTAAGTACACCGGACGAACAATGAGGTACAGAGTTCGAGGGACCAGCGAGGTGTGAACAGCGAGAGTGAGTGTCAAAAAGTAGCGAAAAGTATTGTGAGTGGCGACGTATTCAGCGTGTTCGGAAACGTGCGTAATGTCGGGAGTCCATGCGAGAGATCAGCAGGTCTCGGCCTTTGACTCTCGTGTGGACTCGGCCGTACTCGCGCGTAACGAGATCTCCCCCCACTTATTAATCGATGAGCGAGATCGATTTCCGGCATCTTCACTTCTAGTTCGGCTTCCATTACAAAGGGGTTTCGTCGCGCGCTTCTAATTTTCTTCAATTGTGTATTCGACTTCGGCTATTCCTTCGATTTCTTTCTTGCGATTCTGTGGACAATTATTTCAAACCGGCTTTCCTTCGTGGACATTCTTCTTTAGTTTTTGTGGGGAAATTATATCTGCACTCTCTTATAACGACAACGGCTTTTCTAAACGGACTGATTCTAACGACCACGCGGTCGCGAGTACACTGCCGCCATTAATCGGCTCGCACGCCGGTACATCATCATTTTGTATTTTTAGTAGTATAATAAACATTGTTATATTATTTTGTTCATTCTTCCGGTCTCTTCATTTCTTTATTTCGGACGTTCACCCGTTCACTGTGCTTTTTCCGTGTCTCACTTCCCCTTCAACCAGATCCCGGGACTGCCCCCACCTTTGCAGACACATCGATATTCCATAAGTCCATTCAATTTTCCTAAAAGAAAGAGAGAGTAGGCAGGGACGAGGCAGCTATGTAATTAAATCCGGCGACAGTAATTACAGAGAAATTAAAAATTTTTGCAGTAGTCCCGCGTAGAAGAAATAAAGTAACCGAAAAAAGCCGATGTTCGATTTCGAGAAGCTGCTCGCCTCTTCGCCAACTCTCTACTTGCATAAAATCCTCGTCGCTGTCCCAATAATTACGCGAAGATTCGGTATACCCGTGCGTGCACCGTAGGCTACCTAATGGTCGAGACGCCGGCGTCGTGTACCACGTGCGATCGTCCTCTACCGCGGTCGCACCGTGTTGTTTACCTCTTTTGTATCGAGTCGCCGTGCCAAGTTTTATGTCGTTTCTAATACATGTAAAATTATCATAGAGTAGTAAGTTTTCTCTCGTCACGTCGAAGCTACCTAAATGCAATTATTCTCTCAACGAAAGCTACGTATGAGGGTGTATTGCCAAACAGGGTGATACACAAATTCATTATTTATCTTACTGGAGGGGCCTACCTGGCGTTACTGGCTACCTACAGGGTGATACACAAATTCATTATCTATCTTATTCGAGGGGGCTACCTGGCGTTCCTGGCTACCTATAGGGTGATACACAAACTCATTATCTATCTTCGCGGGGGTTACCTACCGGAATTCGCTACCTACAGGGTGCTACCCAAATTGACTATCTACCTTCGAGGGGGTTACCTACCGTAATTCGCTACCTACAGGGTGCTACATAAAATAATTATCTATTTTTGTGGGGACTACCTCGCGTGATTGGCTACCTACAGGGTTGTTTCGGCGACGCCGAAGGTTTTAAATAGTCCCGCGCTAAGTTACCACGGCTATCGACTAGGACGACACTCGATCGATGCCAGCGCCGCTCCCCCCTCTCTAGGTCGCGTGGTCGTTCGTCTCGTGTCTCGCCGGAACCGGCTTCGCGGCTATTGTCTTCTGAACTGCGCTAGCATCCGTACGATATCCCAGTTTTTGAGTCTTTTTTCCTTTGTTCTGACCTTCGCGTTCACGACTACACCCCGACTATCTCTTGTGACCGACCTTCTCGTTAACCAAAGAAGAGTTTACGTGTGTGCCCATCGCAATTAAATAGATCGACCTTCGTTTGTTTTTTAACCTGCGCTGCGTGCTCAAATTGTTTGCGTGACTTACGCTTTTTTTTTTGTCAAATTGACCGATCTATACGATCAAATAAAACGAACAACAGTGTTGCGATAATACTTAAGTGCTTATATATTTTTTTTGTGTTTGTCGCTCTCCTCATCCGCCCACCAGATCCTCGCTCGAACAAGGGTGTTACCTAAATTACTTATCTATCTTCGAGGGGGCTATCTGGCGTTATCGGTTATCTATAGGGTGCTACATAAATTATTTAGGTATCTTCGAAGGGATTACCGATCCATAAGGGTTATCTACAAGGTGCTCCGTAAAATAATGCGTTAGCTTAGAGGGGAATCCCTGCGCATGCGTTATCTACAGGGTATTACTTAAAGTTAGTCCTTCTCTCGGACGCGACTACCTTCCGGCCAGGTGAAGTAGGCTAACAGCGGGACAAGGCTATCTACCGCGAGCGAGCGGTAGCCGATAGATGTACGTCACTCGATCTTCTGTATATTCGATGTTGTGTCATTACCACCGTGCAATAAACCTGTTGCCCCGCTGATTGTTGGAATATCATTGACTACGCTACCTGATTGCCCCAAAATCCTCCACATCGACCCCCTCTACCTTACCGACCCGCAGGCGGGCTGGGCCAGCCGACGTGAAGCCCGAGACCCCTGTGCTCGCCCTCGGGGTGGAGCGGTGACGCGTAGAGGGGGCCGCGGTGGCGGCGAATTTAAATAAAGCCGGCCTAGGTCGGGGGTACGCGAGTGTACCTGGCGCCCGTCCGCCCCCGGTTGCCCCTGCTACGTCAGCAGGTCCCGATTCCATCTCGCCGGAGCGGTGGAAGCTGGCGCGGACCAACGCGCGCTCCTCCTCGGGCGGAGGGACAGGAGGTTCTCGGTAAGTGCGGGGAAAACCCGTTACAATATATATATATATACATGCGCAATCCCTCTTAATTATATTAACTACCTGTAAATTGTCAAATACATCAATGATCGTATGTGCAAAAGAGCGCGCGATAGCGCTTTATAAAGGTACGAGAGAGTGTACAGATCACTCTACGAATAGTCGCACACAGAGAAGAGCTTCATATATGATATGCCTCTGTTCCAGAGAGACAGTGAGAGCCATAGGTAGCGCATAAGAGCGGAAGAGACAGAGGGGCGAGCTCTTGAAGGCATCACAGTATATATGACATGCAGCGTACCTCACCTGTACCACTCAACTCCGCTTCGTCTATACTATGAATGAGAGAGAAAGAACTATAGAGCTCTCTAGGAAGATAGAGACCGTGCTACAATCTGCTTCTTTTTTACTTTCTTTATACATGAATAAATATCATTTTTTCGTGCTGCACCAAATCAAATAACTGTATAATCTTTTCAATTATTATTTGAAATCATATGTACGGAACTCTGCACATCGTACGGTGTAACTGCCAGAATTTTTAATTTTTGCAATTTTGATATTTTTTCAGTAACTATCGAAAAATTGAGATTTTTAATTACCCATCGAAAAATTGAGATTTTAATTACCCGCTCAAAACACATCGGTCTTTCAAAAACATCTCTTTTTGAAAATTTTCGTTTTTTTTGAGAGAGAGAGAGAGAGAGAGAGAGACCTCATGAAGGCATACGCTCTCACGCTATCACGTAAAAACGAGAGCGAGAGAGAGAGATTTGATTTGATTTGATTTGATGGCTTTATTATGCCCTAGTTATACTTTGGGGCAATTTGGCATGTGATACAGATCCAAGTATGTGCATAACGATGCACATTTGACATTCTTATACTTATTTCTAATTACAAAATTAACTAATTCTAGAATATAATCTAATTATAATTATACTATTCTTCTTAGTTATACAATTCTTAATTTCTAGTTCCTTTATTTATATCGTCACATATCTGTCTCAAACACAATTGAAAGCTATTCATCGCCATCCTCGCCTACAGCCCCCCCCCCCCCCTCTTCCTCTCCACCCGCCTGCTCGAGCGATAGGAGAAAATTTCGCAATCTAACTTTGAAAATAGCAAGAGATGAAGAAGTAACGACACGAGGAGGCAAAGAGTGCCACAAATAAATCGCCGTCAGATGGAAGGAGTTCCGGTAAATCGCCGTCCTGCGATTTGGAATATGAAAAATCTCATTCTCACCCAGGCGAGATGAGTGTCTAGTAGAATCACTGCGCACATGGAAGAGATCGACCAAATATGACGGAGCATTGCCATGCAGGATATTGTAGGTGATTACCCCGATAAAGTATTTCCTTCTGTTAGACACCGACAACCACCCTAAACCCCGTCTGTACGGCGTAATGTGCTCATCTCTGCGCAGGTTGTTGATAAACCTTATAGCTCCGTTTACTAGCCTCTGCAGTTTCACATCAAGTTGAGACGATAAGTCGTTGTAAACAACACTGCAGTAGTCTAGCAGTGGGAGGACCAGCGCAGAGACCAGCTTAATACGGAGTTCAATGGCAAGTGAATTCTTGTGATGCTTGAGTTTATGCAATGCTAAGTTAACTCTCCTAGAGATCAATGATACGTGACTGGACCAGGAAAGATTTGCTTGGAAAATAACACCCAGATTTCTGGCCACCGAAACATACGGCAGTATTACTCCACTGACAGTAATCACTGGTAACTCAGTCAAATCAATACGCCTCACGTACGTGCCACTACCAGAGATCATACTGGATGACTTCGCAAGGTTTAGCTTTAAGCTGTTTCTACCTGCATAATCAGCAATCTGCTTAACATCCGATAATATTTCGCCTAGGTGCTTATTGAGGTCGACTGGATAGCAGCTAGAATATATTTGAGTATCGTCGGCAAAGATTAGGTGACTGGAATACTTGAGAGTTGCTCCTATATCATTTATGAAGATGGAAAATAGCAAGGGACCCAAAACCGAGCCTTGAGGAACTCCTGAAGTAGTTGGGAGCCATTCAGAAAGTTGACCTTCAGCTTTCAGTGCCTGAGTCCTCCCAGACAGATAGGCATGCATCCAGCTCAGAGCAGATTCGGAGAAGCCTATGTTACGCAACTTTCGCAATAGTAACACATGTGACACCGTGTCGAAAGCCTTACTAAAGTCAAACAAAACAGAGATAGTGATCCGGCCCTCATCTACCGCCTTTCTAATATCGTGACACAGGCGTAGCAGCGCCGTTTGCGTGCTGTGCCCCTTGCGATAGCCAACTTGGCGTCTATCTAGAATATCTCTGGTGTCTAGGTACTTTGACATCTGTTTATAAGCTATCCTTTCATACACCTTGGATAGCTCACAGAGGTTCGCTATCGGCCGAGTATCCAAGGGAGAGCCTGGTAAATTGATTTTAGCCTTGGGTCGTACAAAAATGCGTTTCCAGCTAGACGGGAAATAAGGATTGATAAAACATGAGTTAAAAATTTTTACAAGCAGCGGAGCTATACTTGCAGCAACAGTTCGTAACATAAAGGAAGAGACCTGGTCCGGACCAGCCGAATAAGAATTAGATGTTTCCGCCGTTAATAAACTCAGCACCTCACTCTCAGCCACAGGGTCGAAATTAAATTGAGCTGTTTGTCCGTCATGCATGGATTCAGCAATGATGATGCCAAGATCCTGTGATGTGCAAGGCGGGGATTGAGTCGCTATGGCAGCATAGCTTGCATTCAGCTCATCAGGCGAGAAAAAATTAAACGGTGAAACATGTGTACTCTTTACCAGTCCGAGTAGCGATAGTTCCTTCCACAGCCTCCCCGGGTCCCGAATACCAGCCAATCTACTAAAGTTGAACTCCGTTCTTGCCCTTCGCAGAACGACTCCCAGTTCATTCCTGAAGCTACGGTATATAGCATATTCTAATATTCTTCCCGACCTCTTTGCCTGCCTGTATAATATTTCCCGCTGCCTGATCCGTGATTTCAGTTCAGGCGTCAACCACAAGGCTATCGGTCTCCGAACCACAAAAAGCTTCAGAGGGGCATGGAGATCAAGCTCTTTGACTAGCAAACTTTCCAAGTTCCTAAGCGATTCCTCAGTCTGATCGCCAGAGAGAGAGAGAGAGAGAGAGAGATATATTGATATTGATATATTTATTATGCCCTAGTTGAACTTTGGGGCAAAATTTGTATCTTAATACATTTATATCATATTACATATTTAATTTATATTTATGCAATCACCTCTCTGTGATGATTATTTTCGCCAATTTCATAGTGTTTACAAACTTATTACACAAACATATTACTTAGCTTATTAATTAGGAGACATATTACACAGCTAAATTTTTCTGATAACACTATTGCAGGTATAAGACTGTGTATGCCGGACCAATACAGGTGATTACCATACCATGTATACCTAATTGCTAACCTAACTAACGACTAATAATATCTATTCCAAGAACATTTTACAACCTTGATATCACTGTATATATGCCTTCATTCAAACCGTACGTATGACTTAAAAATCTTTGCAAGCACGCTAATTACCATCCCCATTTGCCTCATGTTCATTGCCATACACCCCCCCTCCTACCTCCGCTTCCGACAGCTCAAGAGACAGGAGAAAATTACGCAATCTCAATTTGAAAATTCCCAGAGAGGACGACGAGGTGACACTCGCAGGCAAAGAGTGCCATAAATAAACTGCTGCCAAATGGAACGAATTACGATAGATCGCTGTTCGATGGTTAGGAATTTGAAATATTTCTCGATCACCGTGCCGAGATGAGTGTCTAATAGAACTCTCCCGTAGTGGAAAGAGCTCGATCAGATAGGATGGGGCATTGTTATGCAAAATGTTATAGACGATTACTCCCATAAAAAATCTGCGTCTGTTGGACACCGACATCCATCGCAACCGTAGCCGGTACGGCGTGATATGTTCATCCCTGCGCAAATCAAAGATGTATCTGATGGCTACATTGACTAGCTTCTGAAGCTTTGAGTCTAGATGCAATGATAGGTCATTGTACACAACACAACAATAGTCAAGCACCGGCAATACCAGAGCCTCTACTAATTTAATTCTTAATTCAGTCGAAAGAGAATTCTTATGATGTTTGAGTTTATGTAGCGTGAAGTTTACTCTCCTGGAAATCATCAATACCTGGCCGGACCAGGAAAGATTGGACTTAAAGATCACTCCTAAGTTCCTAGCCTCACTAACATATGGCAGAATTATTCCGTTCACAGTTATCACTGGTAACGAACTGAAATCGATGCGCCGCACGAACGTGCCACTCCCTGAGATCATAATTAATGACTTAGCCAAATTCAATTGTAAGCTATTTCTCACAGCATACTGTGAAATCTGCCCAACGTCACATAGCACTTTTTCTAGATGCAGATTGAGTTCTGCCGGGTAGCAACTGGAGTATATTTGCGTATCATCCGCAAAGATAAGGTGACTCGAGTATTTGAGTGATTGTCCAATATCATTGATGAAAATTGAAAACAACAAAGGACTAAGAACAGAGCCCTGCGGTACTCCCGAAGTGGTTGAAAGCCAACTCGACACATGCTCATTTGCTTTCACTGCTTGCGTTCTACCAGAAAGATAAGCATGCATCCAGTTAAGAGCAGATTCAGCAAATCCTATGCCACGCAACTTTCGAAGCAGTAGTTCGTGTGACACCGTGTCAAAGGCCTTACTAAAATCGAATAGAACAGAAATGGTGACCTTCCCTTCATCAGCAGCCTTCCTTATCACGTGACAGAGGCGAAGAAGAGCCGTTTGGGTGCTGTGCCCTTTACGATATCCTGCTTGCCATTTATCAATTATGTCATTGCTCTCAACATACTTGGCGATTTGCTTATACGCAATCCTTTCATATAACTTGGACAACTCACTCAAATTAGCTATCGGGCGAGTATCCAAAGGTGAGCCCGGTAGATTGATTTTGGATAGGGGTCGCACAAAAATCCTCTTCCAGTTAGATGGAAAATGACAATTAATAAAACAAGAATTGAAAATTCTAACCAGCAGTGGAGCAATGCATGAAGCCACCGTGTTCAGCATGAAGGAGCTTATCTGATCGGGTCCAGCTGCATGTAAATTAGGCGAACCAGCCATTAACAAAGTGAGGACTTCACTTTCAGTGACTTGATCAAATTGAAATAGAACAGTCCGTCCTTCCTGCACCTGAGCTGAGACAATAACGCCAAGATCATGAGACGTGCTGGAAGGCAGGCACGTTGCTATAGCTACATAATGTGCATTCAGTACATCAGGTGAAAAGAAATTTAACGGGGAAACCTTAGCATTCTTTACTAGACCTAGAACAGATAATTCCCTCCACATCCTACCCGGATCACGAATTACAGACAATCTTCTAAAATTAAAGTCGCTCCTTGCCTTCCTCAAGACTACTCTCAGCTTATTCCTATACTCCCGATATATAGCATATTCTAATATGCTGCCTGATCTCTTCGCTTTCCTATATAATGCATCACGTCTTTTGATCTGTGATTTAAGATCCGGCGTGAGCCACAAAGCTATCGGTCTACGAACTACGAAATTTCTTAGAGGAGCATGAAAATCAAGTGCATCAATAAGCACACTCCCAAATGCCATAAGCGATTCCTCTATCTCATCTATAGTCATAAGATCACTAGTTGTAAGCACTTGATTAGTGACGAGAGCAGCTTGCACTGTAGTCTTAAAAGACTGAGTATTTAGGTTTCTGAAATCACGCCGAGCTATTGTACGTTGTGTGTTACATGGCATATTTATAGAATACACAAGCTCCAGCCAATCATGACCAGCAATAAATGGAGCTAATGACTTACTAAAATTAGTTACCTTACTTCTAGAATCAATAATAATTACATCAATCTGAGAATCTGAGTTTGCCGTGTGATGAGTAGCTTGAGATTCTAATAAATGAAATGATAGAGAAGAAACGACCTCTCTCAAGTACTTTGATTCATAGGAGTTCGCAAGTACATTACAGTTCAAATCCCCCATTATAATTACATTTTTATACGAATGCATGTATCTACTAAAAATATTGAGAAAATCCTCCAACAGTCGCGCTTTCGGAGGTCTATATATTGACGCAAATAATACTGGATCCTTATCCGGATAATGAATGTCCAACAGGAGAAATTCAGGCGATTTACTATATTTTGCAGGCGAGGCAGCAAGCACATTAACTTTCCACGTATCATGAACGTAACACGCGACCCCCCCTTCTATTTTCCCAATCCTGTCATTGCGCAGCAGAAGGTATCCTGGTATGTTTACCAACTCATCAGATATCTGCGGTTTAAGCCATGTTTCGGCGATCGATATAATATGGCAATGTTTAACATTCAAAAATGCTTTGACGTAATCAATATGACCTAACAATGAGTTCGCATTAATTTGTATTATTCTCAAATTACGTGTTTCTTCTATTCTAGATACACTACCTACCGAATTTGGCTGATCACCCAACAATGGTGACGGTGCAAGCTGTCAGATTATTTTATTCAAATCATCTATATCTTTAATCATCGTCACGGGTTGGCCGTTATCCTTCCTAATAAAAATTGACGAATTCTTGACCCACACGTATTTGAAAGATAATCTGCCAGCTTCTTTCTTAACTCGCCTAAGCAAGTTATAAGCTTGAGGAGATAATAGCTCATTTATATAAACATTCCCTTTCGCATTGATATTAAAAACTTCGCTGACCTTGAGAACCCCCTTAGCTCTCTTAGCTTTTATTATAGCTTCACGCACCGCAGCTGACGTGAGCGTAACCACTATGGAGAATGAACTCAGCACCACACTATCACCCCCTTGATGACCCGAACTTTGCGCCATAGCGATGTTTTTGCGATTCATTACTCGAGCCCCCAAAATATGGCTTGAAAGATTTTCCAGCCCTAGAGCAGTAAAAACTCTCACAGCAAGCTTACATGGAGTATCAGAAATACTGTCAGGAATACCCGCCACTACAATCTCATTGGCATTCGCAGCATCCCCACCTGTCACGTAAGTATTCCCCTTAGCTTTTAAGTTATCTATTTCCTGAGAAACCTTTGCGGCACTAGATTCAAGGACAGCTATTTTATCCCTCAGTTCAGCATTCGACTGAACCAGCTTCGGGATAACTTCTAGCGAATCTTTGATGTTATTAATTTCTGCTCGTATTATGGGGATTTGAGTAAGCACCTCGTTAATATTTCTAATATCTCCGCGAAGCTCCGTACCCAGAAGAGCAGACTCGTTGCTCGTTTGCTTTAGAAAATCCATTATAGATTCAAGCGATACCAGTCTCGATTCCTCTAATCGTAATACACTTCCTACTAAGGTAGCCATGTTTTGCTGTTCTGATTGGCTTACACCACTGAGACTCCTACAACACTCCTTCGCCAATTTTTGAGGCAGATAATATTTGACACACCCTGGGTGAAAGGCTCTACCACGAATCGTACAGACCACTGGGCACTTTGCTATGATCTTACAGCATCTATAGCACAAGGTCGACATTCATAGATTAATTTAAGCTATCATAATTTTCAACTACCATATACACATGATCAGAACGCTAATTAATATCACGAAAAGTAAGTGTCATACAGCGATAAACGCTGACAAATCACGCATTCGATTTTGTTTTGACTCACTCAGAGAATAACACACAATAGACGCTTCAAGGCTTCATGCGCACAGTGAAGTCAACTGTCGATGATACACACACGCTGATTGGTCGAAACAGCTGATCGGCTCACCGGTAATACCTCGCTCGATTGGGATAACAGCTGATACGTTGTCATTGGTCAGCATATACGACGAACGGTAAACGACGAACGACGATACGACGAACGGCGATACGACGAACGGCTTCTACATGAGCAAGAGAGAGACGGACTCATACGACGTTCTCCACAAGACATTGGTTTCCAAGAATAGGTTAGGAAACCTGTCACCGACCCTTCGCCGAAATTCCCATCATTTCCTGAGACTTTTCACCGTTCCAGAGAAATTGATGGACTCAATCGACGAAAAGCCTTTTTATTTCGTGCTTCGAACTGTAACAAGAGACGCCCGCAGGCAGAATACAACAGAAAATGTTCTTTTTCGAGGAGCCGTAGTTCAACCAGACTTTGCTTACTCACCGAGAGAGAGAGAGAGAGAGAGAGAGAGAGAGAGAGAGAGAGAGACTGCGTGAGGTAACGAAGAGGAGATATTGCTAGCAGTATATACGGCTCGCAGCGTGCTTCCCCCCGTACCGTTCACCACCACCTCGCCTATAATCTAGATCAGATGGCACGCGCTCTCTATCTCTTAAAGGCGTTGCATGTATGAGAGAGAAAAAGCTATAGAGGTCTCGGTAGGAAGACAGAGACCATGCTACAGCCTGCTTCTTTTTTTATTCTCTTTATACGAGAATAAATATCGTTTTTCGTGATGTGCCAAATCGAATAACTGCATAATCTTTTCAATTATTATGAATATATATATATTGTCACGCCGACGGGTGGGTAGAACTACAAGGTAAGGGGGGGGGGGGGGGAAGGGGGTCCTGAAACGGGGAAAAAGAAATGCTAACAACACACAATAAACAGTAATGGCGCAAACTTTATTATAGAAAAAAACGGAAATAAGAACAACAAAAAAAAATTTAATTTCGATAACTGCGGTCGGCGGACGATCTCCGGGAAGAATATAAATTCAACAAAAAAAAATGTATTTCTGGGCGCCAGTTAATTTTTCGTAAAATTAACAAAACAACAAAAATGAAATTCACAATCGTTTATTCTCTTATTAACTACGGCGGTACGGGGACGATCTTATGGGAAACAAAAAAAAAGGAAGCTCAGGGTATGGATTCTCCGACTCTATTTGGCCTCTTATTAATTACCATCAGTCTCGTAAATTTGGGAAATTAATACTGGTTGGTTGAATTTGAAAGGACATATAGTGTGATCGGGAGAATATTTGGGACGCTCTAATAATCGTGGGTTACGATATTTTAATTTGCACGCTGCCTGAAGGACAGCGGCACAACACGACACAACAACAAACACGCCAGTAGTAGTATCACTCGTAACGGTCGGAGCGGACGACCTATGGAGAGGGGAAGACAGGGAGAGGGGACGTACCGGACTCGCACTTATTCTACGCGCGCACAACCGTTCCACACAATGATTTCTCGAAATTATTATTTTTCGCTATCGCTATGACCCTCGGGGTTCTCAAAACGCAGTGGGAATGAAAAAGAAATACAAAGGGGGAGTTCTCTAAATAATTTAGATAATAACAACAAGGAATATATGTAAGGCGTGCCGGAAGAAAATTTCGGATAGGAAACGGTGCAAACACTTACTCGTTGATGCGTTCTTGGTCGATCCTTCTCCTCTCTCTCTCTCTTTCGACGATAATGTCCGTTCCTTCTCGCTCTCCTTCTCTCTCTCGCTGTCAATCCTTCTCTTCGCTCTCACTCACTCACACTGTAAATCCGTTCTCACAATCACGCCTCGCCTTCTCTACTCCTTCGCACTCTCGCTTTTCTATCCAAACTATTCACTTTCTCTCTAACTCGTCGCTATCTCTCGCTCTGCTTTACTTATAATTTTCGCTGTCTCGCTTGGTGGTCGAACTCCAAGTGCGGACCATGCGGTCCTTCGTAAGTGCGAGGATTTTTCACGGCCTCGTGATTGGCCGGGTCAGTCTAATTGTAATTGGTCAGCAGCGACACGGATCTAGCGGTATTGCGGAACATGGGAAATCGATAATTTCGGGACGGATTAGGGAGATCTATCGGGGATACAGGTAAGTAGGGTAGGCGGTCGGTAATACAGGTCGTTCTCAGGGATATCGGGATTACGGGTAATGGTAATCGATTATACTCGCCGCGCGCTGCTGCCATCTCCTCGTAACTCGAATTACTGTCGATGGATGACATGTAACCGAGATACGGGACGATACTGTTTTTAGAGTTGGCGGGTGCATTTGAGTGTGAGAGCGTGCCGGTGAATTCTTGTTTGATTTGGACGTCCTGGGAGTTCCTCTGGTGATAATTTGAACCATCGGGGTGTCCTCAGGATATCCTTGGTGCTGACGGTGACGATGACGATGACGCTGACGATGACAATGACGTTGCCGAAGATGACGATGACAATGACGCTGACGAAGATGACGATGACAATGACGTTGACGAAGATGACGATGACAATGACGCTGACGAAGATGACGATTACGACGACGAAATCGATGATTTCGACGCAAGTGCTTGCACCGGGGTTTTCTACGAGGTCTATTTGGGGAGGGGGAGGGATGGGGGTGGTCCTAGGATGACTTCTACTTACTTTGTCTCGCCGATTGTGTGCGTGGAACGGTTGCCTTGGAGTCCACCGGCGGGGGTGAGGTTGTGCAACATCACAACTCCCCCCTGCTTAAACGAGAGTACGTCTTTATGACGTACTCGAGCAGAGATTTGACAGCTTCCCTATACACAGTCATCCTTCTACATTCATACAAAATAATAACAAGATATAAAAGTACAAAAATAAAATAACGAGACGATATTACAGTGTTCACACGGTTTTCCTCCAAAATTCCAGGCACTGTTCTAACGAATTCTGTTCCCAAATGCGTGAGTATCGCGCATTTAAATTATGTACATCGCTCCAATTCTGTTTACGATTTGGGGGGGTTTCCTGTTCAGTCTTGTCTTCCTCGGATGGGTATCCTTGGAGTGACTAGTTTGATGAGTTGGCCTTCGGCGACGAGGTTGGGATAATCGGTTCAAGGAAGTCCTGGTTTGGTTTTATCACAGTTAGGTTTTAGGGGGGGGGGGGGGGGGGTAGAGTCAGGATGAAATAAGTACAGGGCGAGGTAGTCTATGGTAGACAGAGGAAAAGAAATTTTAATGCCCGTCATGCCGGGGTATGGTAAACAAAATTTTCTGGACTTTCCCATAGTGAAAATGCAAAAGAAAGGGGAAAAAGGAGAAAAAAAAACAAAAAATCGGACCTTACCCCGCAAGAAAAGAAACGTGAACAAAAAAAAAGATTATGGGCTGTGCCGTGGATTGAAATGGGGTGACCTAAGGGGACTTCGCCTTGCGAAGGGAAAAAAAATCGGATGGACGCTCCCTTGAGATAATGAGGGAAGGAAAAATTAAAGAAAAATGGAAATCGCGAAATGAAATTGTGGACGTTGCCATACAAAGAAAAATGTTAATCGGGAAAAGAAGCGAAAGGGAAGAAAGGGGAAAAGAAAAGAAAATCTCAAACTAAAATTGTGGACGTTGCCAAAAAAATGGTAATATGGAAAAGAAGCGAAAGGGAAGGAAGAAAGGAAAATAAAATCTCAAACTAAAATTGTGGACGTTGCCAAAAAAATGGTACTAGGGAAAAGAAGCGAAAGGGAAGGAAGAAAGGAAAAGAAAATCTCAAACTAAAATTGTGGACGTGGCCATAGGAAGAGAAAAAAAGGTGATAATAAGGAATAGTAAAATAACAGAAGAAAAAAAACGAAAAATAACTTTG
Source organism: Netelia melanura (assembly GCA_964007305.1). Taxonomy (NCBI): domain Eukaryota; kingdom Metazoa; phylum Arthropoda; class Insecta; order Hymenoptera; family Ichneumonidae; genus Netelia; species Netelia melanura. The sequence continues at coordinate 17,161,829 of OZ023257.1, forward strand.
GACGGTGCCAGTGAAAATAGACGCGAAAAGAGGAAGGGGGAAGAAAGAGGAAAAAAAAGAAAATCTCAAATAAAGTTCGGGCGTCGCCATAGAGAGAAAAAAAAATAATACTTCGAAACACAACTACAATAAAATCGTAAGATACCCGGATTGGACTGTAACGCCAAAACTTGAGTGAGCCAACTCTACGTAACGTTTTTTTTTTATTTCATTTTTTTTTTTTTTTTTTTTTTTTACGCGAAATAACTTTTTTTTTTTTTTTTTTTTTTTTTTTTACAAGAAAATACTATGAATGAAGGGAGTGGAGGTTAATACAAAAAAGGTAATGGCTGGCTAGGCCCAATCTAAACACAACTTATTTTTTTTTTTTTTTATTTTTTTTTTTATATTTTTTTTTTTTTTTTTTTTTTTTTTTTTCTCTCTCCACTCTCTATCGGCCTAAGGTGCTGCCACTACTGCGGCCGGCGACGGCACTCAATTTTGCGGGGACAGTCGATAGCCAGATGGCCGGCTGTCCCGCAAGCCCAGCACCGTTTCCCCCTCGGAATGGAGTGCCAATCCTTTTGCAGTGAGGGGGGAGCGGCGATCTGGAGCGACATCAAGGAGGGGATGGCGGGTTGCCTGCGTGGAGTGGGAACGGGGTTGGGACGGATCGGTCGTTCGGGGCGGGGGGAGGGAGTTTTGAAGAATTTCAGCCGTTCGGCCAGGTTGGTAGGAGGGAGGCGGGGAGTAGTAATGGGATTGTAGGAGGAAGAGGGGGCAGGGGGGGTATCCGGAGTGGAAAAGATGACGCTCAGCATAGCCAAAGTTGGCATTACGTGGGGTTTGGTGCGGGGAGCTTGAGTCGTCGGGAGGAAACGAGGTTGGGAACGGGGTGGGCCGCGGGAACTCCCCTGGATCGGGCGTCGTTCCGGACCCCGATAAGGCCGCGTTGGTGCGGGTTTTGGAGCAGGGGTAGGGGTAGTTGTGTGGGTTCGGAGGTATTGCTCCCGAGCCCGGGAGGTAAACCGGGCCTTCGCCCGTCCCGTGAGGATTTGTCCCGTCGCGGGATGTCGCGGGATGTTGAGACGGGGAAGTTCCGGAGATTTCGGACGGGTGGGGGGAAGCGGGCGAGCGCGGGGAACCACATAAGGATGGGTGATTGCGGGAGGAGGTTCGGGGAGGGTGCCTATCGGCTCCCGGTAGGTTTCGCGTCCCGAAGGCCGGCCAACTCTTCCTCTTCTGGTGGCCATCTCGCTGGGTGTTTCTGAAATAGAATCGGACAATTTGCAGGGTTAGATCTGTTATGCCGGAGAAGAAAAGAAAACTTTCTGGCTACTGAAAAAAAAGGAAAAAATAGGAATTTCTACTTATGGTTTATACTCTTTCAGATCACTCACATGCACTCTGGGGTTTTTTCTGGACGTCGGGTCGTCCAATTCGTACACAACGGGGGAGGGGACGCTCAGAATCTTGTAGGGGCCGCTGAATCGTGGGGCTAACTTCGCGGCAAAATGTTGGGTACCTGAGGACAGCACTCGATTGCGCCTCAGGACCAGATCTCCAATCTTAAATCGGGTGTCCTTTCGTCCGCGGTTGTAATATTTGGCCTGGCGTTTGTGGGCCTTCTCTAATTGTTTGTGCACCCAGTCGTGTATCAGGGGCAACCTTTTTACGCGGTCCGTCCATACTTGCGGGTCGGTTGGGTGTATAGTCGGGGGGGTAGGGAGGTTGTCTCGAATACTCTTGGCAGGGCGGGGGTTTCGACCGAAATTTAGGAAAGCGGGAGTCATCTGGGTGGAGGACTGCACGGCGGTGTTGATGGCAAAGCATAGCTCTGAGAGGTGTTCGTCCCAGAGTCTATGATCCTGACCGACGTATGCAGTGATCATCGTTTTTAAAGTTCGGTTAACTCGTTCTACCGGGTTGGCCTGGGGATGGTAGGGAGGGACTGTGGTTTGGTGTATGCCGTATTGGGAAAGGTATTGGGTCACGTGAGTGTTAATAAACTCGGTCCCATTGTCCGTTAGTAAATATTGGGGGCATCCCCAACGGTTGAGGACTAATGTTTCGAGGGCCGTCATGATGTTGGGTCCTGTGGCTGTCCGGAGGGCCTTAACTTCGACAAATTTCGTAAACAGGTCTTGAAATACAACAACATATTTATTTTGATTTTTACTTGGGGGGAAAGGGCCCATGACGTCGGCGGCGACGACACACCATGGTCCTTCGGTCGTTCTCTCTCTCATCAAGCCTCCGGGTGCGCCTTGGGAAACTTTATGGAGTTGACATTCTTTGCATCGGGTCACGTACTGGGCTACATCTTGGAATACGCCGGGCCAGAAAAAGTCTTGGATTACTCGATGGTACGTTTTGTCGATTCCAAGATGGCCGGATTGGGGGTTGTCGTGAGCTTCTCTAAGTGCGTCGGGGCGGGATTCTAGAGGTAGGACTAATTTCCAGGTGTCTAAGTCCGACAGGGTAGGGTCTATAAGAGAATGGGGTTTGTGATAATATAACTTACCATCCTCTATTTTCCAGTTGGGGTATTTCCTAGGGAATTCGCGGACGTTCTCTAATTTCTCCTCGTACCAGGGGTCTATTGCATCTCCAATGGCTGATATGGCTTCTAGTTGGTCTTCGTACATTCGGGACAGGGCATCGGGGACTATGTTCAGGGCTCCTTTTCTATGTTCGATCTTCATATCGTAGGATTGCATGGCTAAAGCCCAACGGGCCAATCTACCGGAAGGATCTCGCAACCGTTTAAGCCATTGGAGACTGCTGTGGTCCGTGATCACGGTGAATGCCGTACCCTCTATGTACGGTCGAAGTTTTTTCACGGCCCACAGCACGGCCAGACATTCTTTCTCCGTAACCGTGTATTTTTGTTCGGCTCGGGTGAGGACACGGCTCGCGAAGAGGATGGGGTGTTCTTCGTTATTCAGGACTTGAGTGAGTACTGCGCCTATCGCGAGGTCGCTAGCATCGGTGTGGATGGTAAAGGGTAGGGTGAAATCAGGTCGAGCTAGGACGGGGGTACGGGTTAAGGCTTCTCGAAGAGATTGGAACGCCTTTTCTTGTTCGGAGCCCCAATGCCAGGGGACGTCCTTATGCAAGAGGTCGGTTAAGGGTATTTTGTCTTGGGAAATATCTCCCATGAACCGGGCATACCAGCCAACCATGCCGAGGAATCGGCGAAGCTGTTTGACTTTAGTGGGTGCGGGATATTCGAGGATAGGGGCAATTTTGTCGGGGTCGGTCTTGAGTCCGTCTTCTCCAATTACATACCCTAGGTATTTAACCTCGGGGCAGAAAAATTCACTTTTGTCCTTGTTAATTTCCAGTCCAGCGTCGCGAAATACGGTCAAAACTTTAGTCAGGTAGTCGAAGTGTTCGTCCTCTGTGTTTGTGGCTATAATAACGTCATAAAGGTAAGCAAATACATGGGGTTCCCATGCGGGGTCTATAAGTCGGTCCATCAGTCGTTGGAAAGTCGCGGGAGCATTCGTCAGTCCAAAAGGCATACGTTTAAATTGGAATAACCCTCGGCCAGGGACAGCAAAGGCGGTTATGGGACGGCTTTTGGGTTCTACAGGGATTTGAAAGTAGGCTTGACTCAGGTCAAGCTTAGAAATATAACGTGCCTGTCTTAGGCCAGCCAAGATTCGGTCCATGTTGGGGAGGGGGTACGCGTCTTTCTTGGTGACGTTGTTGACGTCCCTGTAATCGATACAAAATCGGTACTTACCACCGGGTTTCGGGACAATCACTGGGTTGCTGTGCCACGCACTTTTCGATCGTTCTATCACCCCCTCTCTCCACATCTTATCGACCTCTTCCTGGGCGATTTTAAGAAGGTGTGGGGAGATCACGCGGGAGCGCTGTCGTATTGGGGGGTGTCCTTGTACATCAATATCGTGTTCTGTCACGTGGGTCATTCTGAGTTCGGGGGAGGGGTTAGGGAGTATATATTTCGTTAGGATGGCGTCCAATTTTTGTCGGGAGGAGATTCCAGGAACTACAAGGCCGGCGCAATCTTGTAGGTTCAGAGCTGTCACGGAAATACGGGTGGTAAGGAAGGTCTGGGGAGTACTGTCTTTAGTCTGCCAGGTATTGTCACGGTAGTTCAGTATCAGTCCGATCTGTTGTAAAAAGTCAAGTCCGAGTATACAGGGGCAGTTGATGGCGGCCACGCGCATCAATACGGGTCCTTTTACTCCACCAATTTCGAGTTGTAGATGAAGCGCGCCGTCCACTTTCATCACCTCTCCATTGGCTACTTTTACGCCTTCGTCAAGGGGGGTCAGGGTAAGCTGTAATTTCTCGATAAGTCCGGGGCTAAGGTAAGAGCGGCATGAGCCTGGGTCGACAAGTCCCGGGAATTTATATTCACCCAGGATGATCCAGAGGAAGTGCCGTTGGTCCCCCTCGATCATTTCAAGGGGTTCCTTGGGGTGTTCCGGTTCGGTAGGGGGTCGTGCCGATACGGAACTCTGACGGGAGGGGTCGGGAGTATGGGTAACAGGGGTTGGTTCGAGGAATACTCGGGTGCACTGGGGTTCGGGGTCGATTGTGGTTGACTCTGTCTCGGGTGATTCTACGGCCGGATTGGGACTATTACGTCTACTTGCGCCGGGTTTGGCGGACTCCAATGGATTCACTGTAGGGAGGTTTGATTCTCGAAGGATTTTCTTTGGGAGTTCGTGGGTCGGGGATTTCTCGATCAGGAGGGGAGGCGGGTGGCTTAGTGCCTCCCCCCGGGGTAGTTTCCCGACTGCCTTCGCATGCACGCGGGACAGGAGCGGGTGTCCGTGCCACGGTGCCCGCACAGTCGGCAAAAGTACCCGAGGGGGTGCGTGCAGTCGCGGTAACGATGTCCGGGTTGGCTGCAATTGAAACAGGGACCGGGGGTGAAGGAAGGGAGACTTGTAGGGGTATTTGGAGGGGGGTGTCTGGGTGCGACATCCGCCAAGCGGGGGATGGCTGCGCGATTCGCCGGTTGGCTCATAGGAGCGACACGGGAGTTGACGGGAGCGCGTGGGTACGGGGTTGGACCGGGGTTGTTGGTGGCGGCTACATCGCGGTAGCTCGCGGGTTGGGGAGTGTTTCTCGGGGGTGGGGGGGCGTCTTCCGGCGGTTGGGGGAGGTAGTGAGGAAGGTAAGGGACGTTCCTCGGGAATCGGTTCTACGGCGGATGCCCGTCGAACCTCAGGTCTGGCCTGTGGTCTGTACATTACGTACGGATCACAGGTGGGAGAGGCGGTGGGAGGGGGACGGTAGGATTTTCTCTTCTCTCGGATAATCTCACGTTGTCTGCAAGCTTGTTGCAGATCAACGAAATCGTGGATACTCTCTCGGGGAATGTATTCACTGAAGTCGGGGTGAAGGTTGGTATGGCAGATTGACAGTTGTTCCTCAAGGGAGGGGGTTGGGTTCAGGCGGCGGATGAGGGTGCGGAGTTTATCGAGGAACTCGCTGCACGGCTCATCCGGACCTTGCGTGCGCAGGCCGATCTCTTGGCGGATCTTCTCCTGGCACGCCTCGACTCCATACCGGGCCCGAAAATAAAATAAAAATCCGGTATAGGAGTCCCAATCCTCGTGCTCAAGGCGGTGCCACCTCAGTGCACCGTCGGTGAACGCTTCGGGGAGGGAGCGGAGGAGCTCAGCCTCCGTGTAATCTCGGGCTTGGCAATACTCGTGGAGGCGGCGAAGGAATTCCTCGCCGTCCTCACCACGTTTCCCCGCGAACTTGGGCCCGTAACGCCGCCAGTCGTCTGCCCGGCGCACGTCCCTCGAGTTCCGGGACTCACTGAATGCAGTGGGCTCGAATGGGGTGGCCTCGAAATGTCGGTAGGGGGTACGGGTTGGGGGAGCGAGTTGCGTACTCTGCAGCTCGGGACCAGCGTGAGAAAATCGGGGGTGAGAGGGATTCCAGGAGATGTCTCCATCATGGTAGGGGATGTTTGGAATTAACGGGCGGGGGTGTGTAGACGCAGGAGGTGGTCTATACGAAGGTAACGGTCTTGCCGGACTTTGGGCAAATGTGACCGCTGGTGTAGGTCGACGGGGATGAAGAGGAGGACGAAGGGTTTGGGGTGGTAGTAAGGCGTCGACCTCATCCCCTGTTAGGATATCCGGGGTCCCCGGAGCGACTGGTAGGAATGGTTGAGGGGGGTGATCCAGAAGGAAATCGGGCTCGTAGGGAGGGGCCGATGCTTGGGGGATTGGTGGTTGGGATGCGACGGACTCCGCCAGGTTTTCATGTGGGATGGTAGGATCTATAAGGGGATTATGGCGCGGAAGGCCGGTAAGTTCGCCATCGTAAGCGAACGAGAGGGGAACTGAGGGGTCGTCCTCAAGAGGACTCCATGCCACCGGGAGGGAGGGATAGGTTCGTCTGATTTCATGTCGAACTAATCGGTCCCTCAGTTCTTCATCCGTGCCTAGGGAGCTTATCTTGGCCACCAGGCACAGACTGATGATGGCACGGACATTCCGGACCCCGTAAATTCGTGCCTTGATGCCGGCAATTATTTCCTCAACGTTTGGGGGTGTGGGGGGGGGGGGGTGGTTGGGATGGGCTTTGCGACGTGCGCATTATGGGGGAAGTAACGGTGGTGGTAGTAGTGGTGACAGCAGTCAAGGGAAGCGTCAATCGGGGGGGATCCATGATGTGAGTTTGATTTTCACGGTTGATCTGTCAGTAGGGGGGCAACAATCATACACAGTTCACTTACACAGAAAAAAAAATGGCACAAATAGCAATAATAATATTAATAATAATCTGTAGCGATATTCGGCACGATAGGAGCGACGTACACTATCCTATATGTGGAACGGTGTGCGACGCGCGCGCGCGATACTCGAAAACCGATCCGTATATTCGACGTATTAGACTGATGGCGGGCGCTGTTGGGGGGGATAGCAGCAAGAGGAGGCTGTGGAGGCTCCAAAACAACGACAGAAACAGAGACAAAAAAAAATAATTGATTGGTTACAATAAATTATTGCCTATGGCAGAACACTAGAGGAAAGGAAAAAAAAAAGAAAAGCCTCTTGGTTCAAAAAAAAATTCAATTTAAAAGGGAAGAAAATTCGCAAAAAGGGAAGGAAAAAAAAATTCAACGAAAAGGGAAAAAAAATTCGAAAAGAAGAAAATTGGTAAAGACAAAAAGAAAGAAAAATCGGAGCAACGAAAATGGATTTTTTTTTTTTTTTTTTTTAAAATCACCAAACAACAAAAAAATGCTGGTTATTTCCTCCGGAAAAAGAAAAAGATTTTTTTTTTTTTTTTTTTTTTTTTTTTTTTTTTTTCCTCACTTCTACTGCTGACCCTCCTCTGCGCTAATAATAATAAAGGGGGTTCGTTTTTCGGGCCCCACGTTGGGCGCCAAATTTGTCACGCCGACGGGTGGGTAGAACTACAAGGTAAGGGGGGGGGGGGGAAGGGGGTCCTGAAACGGGGAAAAAGAAATGCTAACAACACACAATAAACAGTAATGGCGCAAACTTTATTATAGAAAAAAACGGAAATAAGAACAACAAAAAAAAATTTAATTTCGATAACTGCGGTCGGCGGACGATCTCCGGGAAGAATATAAATTCAACAAAAAAAAATGTATTTCTGGGCGCCAGTTAATTTTTCGTAAAATTAACAAAACAACAAAAATGAAATTCACAATCGTTTATTCTCTTATTAACTACGGCGGTACGGGGACGATCTTATGGGAAACAAAAAAAAAGGAAGCTCAGGGTATGGATTCTCCGACTCTATTTGGCCTCTTATTAATTACCATCAGTCTCGTAAATTTGGGAAATTAATACTGGTTGGTTGAATTTGAAAGGACATATAGTGTGATCGGGAGAATATTTGGGACGCTCTAATAATCGTGGGTTACGATATTTTAATTTGCACGCTGCCTGAAGAACAGCGGTACAACACGACACAACAACAAACACGCCAGTAGTAGTATCACTCGTAACGGTCGGAGCGGACGACCTATGGAGAGGGGAAGACAGGGAGAGGGGACGTACCGGACTCGCACTTATTCTACGCGCGCACAACCGTTCCACACAATGATTTCTCGAAATTATTATTTTTCGCTATCGCTATGACCCTCGGGGTTCTCAAAACGCAGTGGGAATGAAAAAGAAATACAAAGGGGGAGTTCTCTAAATAATTTAGATAATAACAACAAGGAATATATGTAAGGCGTGCCGGAAGAAAATTTCGGATAGGAAACGGTGCAAACACTTACTCGTTGATGCGTTCTTGGTCGATCCTTCTCCTCTCTCTCTCTCTTTCGACGATAATGTCCGTTCCTTCTCGCTCTCCTTCTCTCTCTCGCTGTCAATCCTTCTCTTCGCTCTCACTCACTCACACTGTAAATCCGTTCTCACAATCACGCCTCGCCTTCTCTACTCCTTCGCACTCTCGCTTTTCTATCCAAACTATTCACTTTCTCTCTAACTCGTCGCTATCTCTCGCTCTGCTTTACTTATAATTTTCGCTGTCTCGCTTGGTGGTCGAACTCCAAGTGCGGACCATGCGGTCCTTCGTAAGTGCGAGGATTTTTCACGGCCTCGTGATTGGCCGGGTCAGTCTAATTGTAATTGGTCAGCAGCGACACGGATCTAGCGGTATTGCGGAACATGGGAAATCGATAATTTCGGGACGGATTAGGGAGATCTATCGGGGATACAGGTAAGTAGGGTAGGCGGTCGGTAATACAGGTCGTTCTCAGGGATATCGGGATTACGGGTAATGGTAATCGATTATACTCGCCGCGCGCTGCTGCCATCTCCTCGTAACTCGAATTACTGTCGATGGATGACATGTAACCGAGATACGGGACGATACTGTTTTTAGAGTTGGCGGGTGCATTTGAGTGTGAGAGCGTGCCGGTGAATTCTTGTTTGATTTGGACGTCCTGGGAGTTCCTCTGGTGATAATTTGAACCATCGGGGTGTCCTCAGGATATCCTTGGTGCTGACGGTGACGATGACGATGACGCTGACGATGACAATGACGTTGCCGAAGATGACGATGACAATGACGCTGACGAAGATGACGATGACAATGACGTTGACGAAGATGACGATGACAATGACGCTGACGAAGATGACGATTACGACGACGAAATCGATGATTCCGACGCAAGTGCTTGCACCGGGGTTTTCTACGAGGTCTATTTGGGGAGGGGGAGGGATGGGGGTGGTCCTAGGATGACTTCTACTTACTTTGTCTCGCCGATTGTGTGCGTGGAACGGTTGCCTTGGAGTCCACCGGCGGGGGTGAGGTTGTGCAACATCACAATATATATATATTGAGACGGGTATCGTCTCACGCCGTCATAACCGCCACATAACCCCCATCTAGACTGGCCGGCGACTGTTAAATCCGCGAGCCAGCCAGTCAAAATCAGCTGATTGGGCGAGGGCATCGACCTATCGCGGCAAAGGAAACTGGCGAAAATCGGACAAGGACGGACGATTTTCGGGTATAAAATGGCAAAATTTCCCTCAGTCAGACAGACTTGTCTCATCCTGCAACAGCAGACCTTGGCTGGGCCAAGAGAACCGGGACGCAGGGGCCCGAGAAGTAGCACGAGGGTGCTAGAATTAAAGTACTCGAGCTCGTGCGATCAGCTGGACGGCGTGGATTTAAACAGAGTGGAAATATTATATTTCGCTCTGGCACAGCAATCGGTGAGGGTCAACGACACGTACTTACCTGCACGGTGTATCGATTAAGGAGACGGACGGAGAGGAGAAACATAGAGGAAGACGTCACACGGTCGCAACTGTCTATCTCAGACGCGCGAAAGTAAACAAAGCGCACGCACAGTACGATACCCACACGAATCTCGGAGTACCAACACACTATCGGCCACGGTACACGCACTGGAGCTGGGTATCGCACATTTCGGACATCGACCGACCAAGTACGCGATCACGCCCATCGGCAAATCACCAGACCAGTGGCAGTGGAAGGGTGAATCGAGGAGAGCCTTGATCATGGACTAGGAGGAGCCAACCAAAATTCTTCTATCGTTCTAACTCGCAGAAGACTCTTTAAAATTCACTATTATCAGAAAACAAAAGAATAAATTTCTCTTGATGTTTGAGACTTTTTCTCATAATAAAGAGGATAATTGCCATAACCATTTAGCATATAGTAATTAGTTAGGTAAATAAATATCAAGTTATTATTTTTGTTAAATTTCTTCTCAATAATCTCACCCTCAACCTCCTGCATGTGACACGATTGTCGAGACCTCGAAAAAAAAGAAATAGAATTGGGACCGTGACGTCTCATTTGGTGCCCAACGTGAGGCCCGACGCTTCGTGTTACGGAAAGGTTGAGTAGGTGAGTTTCAATTGAATCAAAAAGAGAAAAAATAAGGCGAAAAAGAATAGAAGAAAACATATCAGAAAAAGAATAATACGGAAAGATGGCGAACGAAAAGTCCGTCGCGGACGAGATGGAGGAATTAAGAATAATGGAAGAGCTGGAAAACAGACACCGCACCGCCCGTCATTTAGACAACGCGCCGGCAAACCATACCATGCACTGGGAGTCGCCCGTGTAGAAATTTTTTGCGGGCTATCTACGGGGCCCAATTAATTTTCCCCATTTTTATCCGGGGCCCGGTTTGGATTCCTTCAGGGTCCCGTATAGGATTGTCCCGTTTTTGAGATCGGGCCCTGTAATGGACATATTTTCGGAGCCATACTAGGATTCCCTGATTACACCGAGATTATCCAATATCGTCCCTATAAAAATCCCGCAATTAGCCCTGTTAGGTCCCTCCTTTCACCCTAGCACTGCCTTCTATGCCCCCTGTAATTCCCTGCAATACGCAAACACTCATCTTTTGAAAAAAGATATACAGAGGTGGGCAAAAGTTCCGTAACGGTCAAATATCATGGAAAATAATGATTATGGAAGAAAATGTTCAATACAAAAGTTTTAGTATATCAAGTGGTCTATTACAGGGTTACATTGAAATGACCTCCATGTAACCTTGAAGGGCACCGTGAAGGTCAACTTTAATTTCTTAAATGGGAACCCCCATTTTTCAATGCATATTCTTGTAGCTTACCTCGAGACCTTTCCAAAACACTACAAGAAAGTTTATTTTCGTTGAGTACTTTCCGAGTTGTGAGGGTTGAAAGTTACGGTACCGCCGGCATTAGCATTACCCAAGGTGTACCGCGTGGAGGTTGCACGGTCGGATTTACACCTCTGGTGTGTGTGTGTGTCTGGTGTGTGTGTGTCGGATTTACACCTCTGGTGTGTGTGTGTGTGTGTGTACACACACACACACACACACATACTCCGAGGTTCGTCAGTCCCCCGGTATTTTACGACTCCAAACCC